>CM017763.1:26486487-26976894 GCA_008009225.1 Acer yangbiense
TAACTTCGGTGTTATTCCACTATAAAAATCCGAAAGCTGAACTCTCTCAACTGTAGCGTTTTTACACAAACACAATAATTTCGGTGTCCATCGACATAGCTATACATATGGTATAATCCTCCACAAGTAGTTTATAAATTAGAGATGGGTCATAATGTCCGTTATACCCCTCTAATTATATCGTTCTTTAAGTACCATTGATTCTCTAATGAACAATAAATCCTACATTCCTTACGGAATTAGGAGAGCGCTCATATTGTTCAAGCCCCGAATCAACCCTTAAGGGAACTACCATCTACTTCTCACAAGAAGGGTGGATTCCACTATTGTGTACAAACCTTCCCAGCCACAAGTCAAACCGCAATCCCAACATACGTAGCATATTGATCAGGAATGCAACTCCGACCTCACCCATGGTATATCAAAGACCACGATCTAACCTGAAGGAGTCGATAAGACACTCAGGATTAAGATCACCCACATATAGCCATCATTAGTTGATATATATGAATCTCATCGTTAAACGGATCTTAATGAGAGATTCATATAGATCATGGCCCAGTCCTATATGATCACATCATACAAGGTGCCTCCATTCTCATATCTCCATATGAATGATCCAGGATAGGATCACCATACATTACGAAATAGACCACAGCTGTAGATTAACCACAAATAAAGTACCCATCTTTATTTGCTATCTACGGACTCTTTAGATTGCTCGTTTCAAACTGCATCCATCTGTATATGACACTCATATACTCAGTTCGAAATTACATCTGGCAATCTTGGATGTTAAGTGCACATGTTATATTTTTAAAGTATGACACAAAATGAATGAATATACTACTTCTTTTATTTATGTTCAAATCATATTTACAAATTACAAGCTTTAGGGCAAAAACCCCAACAATCTCTGTAGGGAAAAATACGGTCAACGCAGCGGAAGCGAGACTTAAAGGGGTTTAGTATAGTTTAAAATTTTTCCTTTTGATGAACCTTAACCCTTTAAATTAATTAAACATATATATAAACTAATAAAAGTATAATACCTTTTGTAGCGTGATCCGATTGACTCGTGTCGATGGTAATCCGCAAGATCTTCAATCCTAGCACGAACGTGAATCACCTAGGAGCGTTGAAATTTCCCTTAAGTAGTAGTGAAATATACCTAGAGGGGGGGGGGGGGGGGGGGGGTGAATAGGTATAGGCTCCAAATTCTTCCAATTTAAAAAATAATGCGGAATATATCAAAGAAAATGCACACTTGATTATATTTGACAAATTAATTGATTTCACTTATAAAAGAGTTAATCAATTTACAAGATATGCAATCAATGAAAGATATGGAAGATAAAGAAAAGTAAAAACAAAAATGAACACAAGTATTTTTACGTGGTAAAACCTCAAAGAGGAAACATCCACGGGTTGATACCACAACCACCGGCAAAGCAACCCACTATGTGAAAAAGGACTTACACACTCAAGCTATCAACTCATGATATCTGCTCAAGCTATCAACTCCTAATCTACCCTCGGGCTAGTGAATCACCAAGCCTACTTCCTATCCGAGATGTATCCCACACCTCTAGAAAGCAACTTCCTATCCAAGACGCTCACGTCTCTAGGAAGATTTCTTGCTTGCCTATTCGGATCCTCCCGACCCTAGACAAGACTCCTTGCTTGATTATCCGAGTCCTCCCGACTCTAATCAAGACTTCCTTGCTCTATCCACAAAGCTTCACTCACTTTGCTAGAGACTTCAACCTAATGCAAGGCTATGATCTAAAGTGATGCAAATGATGCAAACACAATCAAATTAAGCTAGATGATCAATCAAGCAAAATGTACATGTTCAATGACAATCTAGAATATGCTTTCAACACACAATCACAAGATTATCTAGAAATCAAGACATGCAAATCAATAAGAACAAGGTATGAATATTCAATATATCACACTAAAAACTAGTTCTTAGATCATGAAATAAACCTAGAAAATAACATGAAGCACATCATATATACATTTTCTAGAATCAATTTCATGTTGAATCAAGTTTAGCACAAATATGTTCAAGAGAAATCACAAGGCTAAAACTTAATTGACAAATGATCAAACACCCCTAGAATATGATCTAACATACTTCTCAACAAATTTCATCAATCAAATAGTAAGAATCAAGAGATGATCAAAGATGAAATTGAAAAAGAAGAAGTTGAACAAACAACCTTGAACTCGTAATGAAGAACAGGCTGTTGGGAACAATGACGAAGTCAGCTCCCTCTGGAAATGCTTGGGGTTTGTATCTCTTCTCAAGACCAACAATTTTGGCTTTTGAAACCATTGATTTCGAGTTCGTATGAGAAAGTTATGATCAAAATAAGAAAACTAAAATTGAAGAAATTTCTGCAGAATTTCTCTAAGTGTTCTTTAAAATCTTCAACAAGTGTGGAGGGAAAGAGAAGAGTTTAAAAAGAGGAGAGAGAAAGATTTATTGGGCAAATCAGCACATGCCATGTCACCACCCTGTGGGGGGCGCATGGGCCTCACGGGGGCAGAGAGCTTCTTTGGCCGTAGGGCCCACGGCCTCCCTCACGGCATGGGCCAAGTGGCCTCACGGCCACAGACCTCTCTCGCTTGCTCCCTCGGTTCTTCAGCCGTATCTTGGGCATCCAAACTCCGATTTCAAATTCGTTTTCGGATTACAAACTGTGACTCCCTCACGCATGACAAAGACTACACAACTTTGAAAAATGGTTGAGAAATCATCTCGGAAAACGACGATGAAGTCAACTCAACAAATGAAAATGAAAAGTAGCGTAGCTACATCGTTTGGACTCGAAACCTTATGAATGAGTAACCGAAACGACCAGAACTCAATAAGTTATCAAATAAGAAGATGTTCAAGTCTAAAACACAAAATACATAAACAAATAAACACATATTCACACAAGCATGCCATATCAAAGAGATAGTCACAAAGCATGCAATTCCACAATGTTTGTCTATACAAGATCAATGCATGAGCATACTATGAGATGTGTGAATGTGTTATACCAAATGTTTGAACCATGATACAGGGACACACATGTATGAATTATGTGTGTGTCCGCTAACGCCTTGCAAGAGGATAGAAGTCAAGATATACCTTTGACGCTTTTCACCTCTTGAAGACGACTTTTGCACTAGACGTTGCTCTTCACTTTTTAAGCTTCCTTTCTTCAAAGAATATCCTAAGCAACAACTAATACAAATATAGAGTGTTTTGCAATGGAATCAAGCCAATACAAATCATGAACCTTACAATCTTCCCCTTTGGCTATTCCATGGCAAAACCTCAACCTCACCATACAATGATTCACTCAAATCAACTCAAGTTGATAGCATACTCTCAATCTCACATTACATGGAAATTCCTAGTCTAAAAGTCTTCAAGTCTTCAAGAATTCCTTCTTTGATCTTCAAGGAACCTATGAGAGAAAATAGTAATCCAAAACAAGAGATCTTCTCTAAAGAAGAATGGTGAGTTATCAACCAAAAACAAATATAGAAGACATCCCTTATCTCATACAAAAATGCATTATCTCAAGTGAATAAAATATTTTCATATTAAAGCATTCCTTTAATTTCCTAATTCCCAAGGACCGATCATCCTTAACATTAGCAAGAAAGAATTCTTTCTCCCCCTTAAGACAAAGTCACAATTAAGCATAAAGAGGAATATGATTCACACAATTGGAACATTTTTCCACACAAGGTGTGAAGTATACAAGATCTCCCCAATATCAAACATGGTGAGGTATACATTTTCTCCCCCTTTTTGTCAACGAATAGACAAGGGACACAAGAGATAAAGAACGAGATATTAAGCAAACAAATCGTATAGAAAGCGAAAGTTGAATAAACTAAAGCTCCCCCTTAACATATGCTCCACATATTATCACCAAGTAGATTTGTTCATAAGGGACATCACACAATCACACAATCAAGCAATAAGAGAAAATATTTCATAACTTGTCAAAGTCCAAGAGAGAATCATAGATTTTCATTAATCTCTCAAAAATATTCTGACATTGCTAATGAATCAAGCACATAAGCAAAATGTGTGTGTGTGAATGCTTCTCACATATATAGTAGGAGTAATTGTGATATCAACATGTAAACTTTATCCACACCTATCCATCTAAAGCCTTTCCAAAAAAATAGGTCAAACCGATATTCATCCGAATTTTTGCTTTTAAAATGAATAGATATCAACATATAAGCGTGTGTGTGCATGTGGCTCGTTTTCCCGTTTCTATTTGTCAACCCGAGCTTTTTCACAATTCTCAACTATACACCAATAAGCCTTTTATTTTTCATTTCTTTTAGGCTTAGAATCAAAGATTTTTTTTTTTTTTTTTTTTTTTATGATTCATTTCAACACTTCTTTGATTTTACTAACAAAAACATATACTCCTCATGGCGGCTTTCCCTCATCACAATGGCGTAGCCCTTTCCTACATTGGGTGGCTTCACAACCAAAGTGTGTAGCCCTTTCCATGAGGGTGCTCGTTGATTACTATGTAGTGCCGAAGCAAAATGGATACATACCATAGGTCATCTATCATGTACTTAACAATAAACTTCTAGATGCATCCATTATCTACACATATTCAACCACAAAAACTCAAAACTAAAACATATAAGAGAAGCATTAGTGCACTTTTCAAAAATAAGATTTTCAAGCTCAAGTGCATGATCTAGAAACAATAAAAGATATTTGTTTAAGATCACTACTTCTCGAGTGAGTAGCTCTCAAAGATAATGATATTCAATTAAAGTTTTGCTTATCAAGCCACTCACAATCACACAAAGACATCAATCAACACAAATCATGCCAATGGACATTCTAAGAGTTTTAAACCTCTCTTTGTCCAAGGGCTTGGTGAACAAGTCCGCAAGTTGATTTTTAGTAGGCATATGCTCTAGAGTAACAATAGAATGTTCAACTAGGTCTCTAATGACATGATGCCTAATGTCTATGTGCTTTGTACGGAGTGTTGAACTGGATTTTTAGAGATGTTAATGGCACTTAAGTTATCACAATAAAGTGTCATTTTTCCTTGTTCTATCTCATAATCCTTAAGGATTTGTTTCATCCAAAGTAATTGTGTGCATATTCAGCTTCGGAAGAGGAAAGGGAAACCGAATTTTGTTTCTTACTTGACCAAGAAACCAAGTTATTACCAACATAAAAGCAACCGTCCGATGTGCTTTTACAGTTGATCGCGCTCCAAATGTTTACATTTAGCGCTCCCTTACTTGGCTTTTGTAACCGTTTTTCGAGCCTTTTTGGTATTTAATATTGTAAATAAGTGTTTTTTAGGTATTTCAGCTCACCAGGGGTATGTTGGACCAAACTGGAGAAAAGTAGCGAAATCGGGGCAAAAGAGGGCAAATATGTAATTATGGAGAATCAGGGGTCAAAGTGAAATTCTGGAGAAATTATTTCACATTCGGTGATTAGTCAAGAGTTGAGGAGCCAATTCTGTAATTCGCCAGCCAATGCACAGAAGGCTGCCACGTCACCTACCTGGACGACGTCGTTTTGGGCTGCCTTCAGCGCGCGTCAGCGTGTCGTCAGCATGACGTCACGCGTCTTCCTCAGCTAGACGGGTCAGCACAGACCCGCGAACCCGACCCGTTTGCCCATCGACCCGGTTCGACCCGGCTGCAACCCGGACGTTTTCCGACCGTTTCCGACGTGGTTTCCGGCGGCCGTCCGCCCAGAATTGTTGCCGGAGCTCCTCCGGTCTGTTTTCCACCCATTCCAACCTCCCATGCGTGTGGTTTCCACCTCCACCAACTCCTCCAAGTCTTTCAAACCACCATGGCCAACCAAGCTTGGAAGCTTGGCTCCAGCGGCTTCTTGCCCTCTCCAAACACGTCCAAACCCACGGAATGACGGCGGTTTTATGCAGTGGGAACAAACCCGCAGTCCCGAAGGTTAGAAGTCGCCGAAAACCTTCCGTTTTCGCGGCGACTTCACGACGGCGGGAATAAGCTCACCGGCCAGAGTTAACAAGCTCGCCGGAACGCCTGGAAATGTGGCAGCTCGTCCACTTGCCTCTCCTATAACTAAGCTTGTCCAATACACCTTACCACTTAGATATTATTAGATATTTTCCATCTTTTAACTTAATATACAAAATATCTATTATATGTCTTAGTTAGTAAGTAATATTTACCATATACTACACTACACAATTAATTAGACTACAATACTTTAGTTTTAGTTAGACTTTAGTTTAGTTTTTAAGAGAGAGAAAAACTCTCTCAACTTTAGGCTAGTTCATCATCATTTTCCCATCATTTTCTAGGTAGCCAAACACCAATTTGAGCTACTTAGACTTGATCTTCTCAAGTTGCTCTAGAAGGAAATTGTTCTTGGATTGCAAAGAGGAGTCTTCTTGGCCAAGAAACCAATCCAAATGGGTTTGTTTTACTCTTCTTTGTATTCTCTAGTTCATGTATTTCTATGTGTAGCTAACTTCTTTTGTTAAGGGATTGATGTAACTCTTGTAATTAAACCAATGATTAATCAATCCATTTGTAATTCACTCTCTAAGGTTTGTATGTGTGTATTATGAACTCTAATGATATGTGATGATATGTCTTGCATAAACATATAATTGTACACACTTGGTAGTTGATTTCATACATAAATGTGTCACACTTTGTGTATGAAGGTTTCAATATCCATTTCATAGAGATATCTCTAAGTAATTCATGATTTGGGTTAATTAGAGAATCTCTACATCACTATTCCTAAATCCTCTCTTCATCACTTATCTATGATATTAGATTATGTGTTAGATGATGGATTTGTGCTTAACATATTGATAAATGAATTACATGCCTTAGAATGTGTGAATGTGCTTATTAATGATTGGTTAATGAATTGATGATTACTTGAATGAATCAATCCCCTAACATCTCTTAGTCTAGCTTAATCATCTTTTAATCAAGCTTTAATCTTAGTTAATCGCAATCTTAGTATAATTGATCTTGATAGCATTAATTAGTGAACTTGTTAGCAATTAGAAATTCAATAAGTAATGATAACCTAGAACTTACTTGTTAGCTAAGACACCTCCCCGTGGGAACGACCACCCTTACTCGTGTCCCTGTACTACTCGTACGACTCGTACACTTGCGATGGGTGAACCACCCACGCGCCCCTTTAGAATAACCGTAGTAGAATAGCGTAATTTACAGTAGCATTTGTAGAACCGGTTTGGGCTTGTCAACGGTCATCAATGTTTCCCGCCCAATCGGCATCACAATAACCTACTAGGATATCATTGGTGTCAAATGAATACAATAGACCAAGACTATGAGTCCCTTTGACATACCTAATGATCCTCTTGACGGCTTTCAAGTGAGATTCCTTTGGATTTGCTTGGAATCTAGCACACAAGCCTACACTAAAGCAAATGTCGAGTCTACTAGCCGTTAGGTAAAGTAGACTACCTATCATGCTTCTATAAAGACTTTGGTCAACACTTTTCCCTTTTTCATCTTTGTCAAGTTTTAAAGTGGTGCTCATGGGAGTGTCAAAATCTTTTCCATTTTCTAGGCCAAATCTCTTAACTAGATTTTTAGCATATTTAGATTGATTTAACATTATACCCATGCTAGTTTGCTTTACTTGCATTCTTAGAAAATAATTCAACTCACCCACCATGCTCATTTCAAATTCACTTGACATAACACTTACAAATTCATCAACCTTGGTTTTATTAGTAGACCCAAAAACAATGTCATCAACATATATTTGTACAACAAAAATATCATGATCATGATGTTTGATAAACAAAGTTCTATCAATGCCACCTCTCCTATATTGGTTGTCAATAAGGTATTGAGTCAACCTATCATACCAAGCTCTTGGAGCTTGTTTAAGGCCATAGAGAGCATTTTTCAATTTAAACACATGATTAGGAGAGTGTGGGTCTACAAAACCCTTAGGTTGTTCAACATACACTTCTTCTTGAAGGTATCCATTGAGGAAAGCACTTTTGACATCAATTTGAAATAGTTTGAACTTTTTAATGCATACAATGGACAACAAAAGTCTAATGGACTCGAGACGAGCAACCGGGGCAAACGTCTCATCAAAGTCAACACCCTCCACTTGAGTGTAACCTTGAGCCAATAGTCTAGTTTTATTCCTCACAATTTTGCCACTTTCATCGGTCTTATTCCTATAAATCCATTTAGTGCCAATTACATTTATATCTTTAGGTCTAAGAACCAAGGACCAAACTTCATTCCTCTCAAATTGATTAATTTCTTCTTGCATAGCCCCAACCCAATATTCATCAACAATTGCTTCATTAATATTTTTGGGTTCAATTTGAGAAGTGTAGCAAGCATAGGATATTTGGTTAGCAATTTGATTTCTTGTTCTAACCCCTTCATTTAAATCACCTATGATGTCTTCTTGATAGTGTAAGTTTCTAAGTCTTGGGTGAGAATGTTCAACAACTTGGTCATTTTGTTGATTATCATTTAAAGCATTTTCCAACCCTTGCCTTTCAACTTCAACATGACTATCATTTTCATCATCTTGACTAGAAACACTACTAGCCACATCAATAGGTGTTTTCGTGTCATTCAACATGTTTTCTTTAGGTTCATTGACACCACTATCATCACACAAATTTAGCATGCTAAGATCATCTATCTTCACATTGATAGACTCCATAATAGTCTTAGTAGTCAAATTAAAGACTCTATATGCACGACTATTAGTAGCATAGCCAAGAAAGAGACCAACATCACTTTTTGTATCAAACTTTCCTAAGTGATATCTATCATTCAAAATATAACATTTACTCTCAAAAGTGTGGAAGTAACTCACATTAGGCTTCTTGCCTTTCCAAAGCTCATAGGACGTTTGTTTTGTGCCGGGCCTTTTGAAAACACGATTTGACACATAACAAGCGGTATTGACCGCCTCGGCCCATAGGTTTCTAGGGACTTTCTTGCTATTGAGCATGACCATAGCCATCTCTTGCAAGACACGGTTTTTTCTCTCAACAACACCATTTTGTTGAGGAGTTCTAGGTGCGGAGAACTCATGAGAAATCCCTAAACCATCACAAAACTCACTAAATTTTGCATTTTCAAATTCCGTCCCATGATCACTCCTAATGCGACATATTTTCTTGATATCAAGACCTTTTTCATTTTGAACTTGATTACAAAACTTTTTAAAGTAATCAAAAGCCTCGGTCTTGTTTCTAAGAAAATAAACCCAAGTAAACCTAGAGAAATCATCAACGCATACAAAAATGTACTTTTTGCCATTGATGCTCTCGGTTTGAATTGGCCCCATTAGGTCCATATGCACAAGTTCTAAAGGTTTCTTGGTAGCTATGTAAGAATTTTTCTTATGAGACATTTTGGTTTGCTTACCTAATTGGCAATGTTCACAAACCACCTCAAGCTTTTTACCAAGATTAGGAAGACATCTAACAATGCTATGTTTTTCAAGCTTTTTCAAATCTTTAAAATTCATGTGACCCAAACGTTGATGCCACAAATCAAGCTTATTGCACTCATGTGCCATGTTGCATGTTAGAGGATCTATCTCAAGACAATAACAATTGTCTATAGACCTTTTGACTCTTAGGACAACATCGCCCTTTTTATCAATTATAGTGCACACATCTTTGTTAAAGCTAACTTCATTAAAGATTTCACACAAGTGAGTAATACTTATCAAGTTAGCTTGTAACCCATCAACATATAAAGTGTTTCGAAGTTTAGGCAATCCGGGGATACAAATTGTTCCCTTGCCAAGAACTTGCTTTTTGGTACCATCACCAAAAGTAACCCAACCTCCATCCTTTAAAACAAGATTCTTAAAGAACTCTTTGTTCCCGGTCATGTTCCTAGAGCAACCGCTATCTAGGTACCAAGAATAGGAGGAGTTGGCACGTAAAGCATATTGTGCAACATGACATTTAGATGTGTCTTTTCTA
This sequence comes from Acer yangbiense, assembly GCA_008009225.1. Taxonomy (NCBI): domain Eukaryota; kingdom Viridiplantae; phylum Streptophyta; class Magnoliopsida; order Sapindales; family Sapindaceae; genus Acer; species Acer yangbiense. The sequence goes on from CM017763.1 coordinate 26,496,522, forward strand.
ATCCACACATTTTTCACAACATGCTTCTCACTCTTACTACTAACATGCTTTGACTCAATGTTAGGCTTTTTATCATGCACCTTGACCTCATTGGTCACATTTTCAAAAATATCAAACAAAGCATTATCAACTTTCTTATGCATAGTAGAGTGAGGCACAACACAAGATTTAACAAGCAAGTCATCAACAACTTTTTCAACAACATGCTTTTCCAAGGTCTTCCTAGGTCTATTTCTATATCCATACATGGATGATTACCTAGGTCCATTCAACGACATATCATGAAAAGCATTATCAAGTTTGCATTTCCGAATATACTCAAAGCATCTAGGTCGAATATGTCCTATCATATTACAATGATGACAAATAGGAATAAATTTGAGAAATTTACCATTTGCATTTGCTTCCAACTCCTTTGGACTTCTCATAATTTTTCCTCTTTGATGTGCAACCCTTGATGCTCCACCTCTTGCATTTGAGGTTGATGCTCCTTAATGTTTATGTTGTTATGTTCTTCCATTGAACATCCTTGTTGATGAAGAGGCGCCTTCGGTAGCTTTCATAGCTTTACCTTGAGAAAGTGTACCTACATTTGTTTCAATGCTTGCTTTGACAAAAGTAGACTTGTTAGATGAAGGAGTCTCCTTCTCATTGATATAACCCAAACCTCTTTTGTCACATGGATGCTTTCCACTTTTAATGAGGGTTTCAACTTTGTTAGAACTAGATGACATCTTGCTAATCACCCTATTAGCCTCATCAAGTTTCTCACGAAGTATCCTAATTTTAATGGCATATTTTTCCGCTATGTCATCACTAAACATAACATCTTTTGGTGATACGACGGTTGTGATCGGTGGCCTGGCCACCGAATGAAACCGTCGTTTCATACCTGATTGATTTTTTCTCTCGGGTTGATTCTACGGTTGAATCGGCGGTTTCGTAACCACCGAATGAAACCGCCGTTGATCCCCTATTCTCTTGAGACTCAATTCGGCGGTTAGTGGCTGCCGAATGAAACCGCTGAACGTGCGTTTTCAAGGGCAATCTTATCTTTTCACATGCCCTGATCTTGATGTCTATAAATATCACACTTTCTCATTCTCTGAATCATGTTCTTTGACTCTAAGAACCCTAAACTTCAAAGAGAGACATTTGAGAGAAAATCAAATCAAGAACACATTTTTAACACTTAAAAACCATTCTCATATGCATCAAAATATCATCTAGCATTTTCTAGTATAGTGAGGATGCTTGCTTCCATGGGTTTTGGTCAACACACATTCTTTGGTAAGTTCTTCACTATTATCATATATAATTAGTGTTTTATTTATCATTGACATCTCTTATATCATTTGTATGTTCATAGAATATATTCTAGATACAAAATAGAGATTGATGTGTTGACATGATTGAGTGTTGTATTTTGATAGCTATATCTAGGTTGTTTAATCTTTGATTAGTTAAGTTTTATGACATGTCATTTAGCTATTGATATCTAGGATTGCATTAATTAACATCTAATCATCCTAGATAAGCATCTAAGGTTCCCTAGCTTTATTTGCTCTTTGAATATTCATACATATTCACATAGGCTTTATTATCTCTACATTGAGAATTAAGACTTGATGGCTAAGGTTGTTTAAGCCACAAGCAATTGAACTAGGTCCGCTTTTAAAGGCCCGTGGGAAGTGTTGGTGGGTTATTGATCGGGATTAGATCATTAAACCGGGATTAGGTTGTAAACACCTTCACAATTAGTGGATTCGAGGTTCGAGTATGGCGCACTTACCAGTCCGTGGTTTTTTCCTGTTGAGGGTTTCCACGTAAATATTAAGTGTTATTTAAATTCCGCACCATATTACACTTGCTATATTATATTGACTATTATGGGTATTTTCGTAATCTTGGCTATTAACGAAAATTGGGTAAAATTGGATAAAATCTATTCACCCCCCCTAGATTAATATTGAACACACCCGAGTATTTGTTTCACGCCTTTTGCCAAGACTTCCCTTGCTTGGTCGTACTTGAGACAATAGGCTTCTTGCCAAGACTTCCCTTGCTTGGTCTTACTTGAGACCACATGCCTCTTGCCAAGACTTACCTTGCTTGACTAATCCAAGCCCTTTGCTCTTTGTCAAGACTTCCTTGCTCACTATTGAGGAATCCACCCCAACATGAGACTTCCACCTTTTACAAGGCAAGTGATCTAAGTGATGCAAATGATGCAAGCACAACCAACATAGAACATATGATCAATATGAGCTATGGAAACTAGAATTAGACAATGAGCACATAATGTATGATTTTCTAGTTTACAATCCAAAATATGCTATCACACAAGATGATGCATGAATATATGAAATGAATGGATTATGTACACTTCATGTAGAAATAAACTTAGTCAACAAAGATCACAACAAAAATAGTCTAGGTCATAAACACATGAAAACCGAAATCGAGATATACCAATACACCAAACATACTTTAATCCTAGATTTGATTCATGCAACTAAAGCTTGAGATAAACACATGTTCATGAAGCACATATTCAAACCTTTAGTATAAAAACTAAAATGCTAGAGAAGTGAGATTAGATCTACAAATATCTCTAGAAATCAATTAGAGCATATATTCATAAATCAATCAAGTGAATCTAATCAATGCTTTACACATACAACAACTTGTGCTATGTCCAAATATGTTCAATCAAAGACATATAGCACAACCAAGAATTATTAATCATTGGAATATTCACAACTAATGCACAAATAATCCTAAAATCAAAGCTAATCACAATACAATACACAAGCATGTGAAAACATAGGTTTAGAAAAACTTAACTCACATTCAAGATTCTAATTAAGATCAAATTAGTTTTTAATTAAAGCCTACAAACCTAATAGCATATGATCAAGAACATACACATATATAGGAAGAAAGCCTAAGGTAATTGAAGAACATTTAAGCTCAAGAACACAAAGGATTTGATAATTACCTTAGAACAAGAGGTGCAGTCCAAATTTGGTTTGGAACCAACTGAAAACTCAATCAAATGACCTCAAGGTTGCTTAGGGTTTGTAAAGGACTCAATACAACGATTTGCCAACTTGAATCACTCAAATCGGATGAAAGATGAGAGAGATATGGTGTTTAGAAGTTCGGAAAATCTAAGAGAAAATTTTGCACTTTTGCTCTTTGAAAATGGTTGAAATGTGAAAGTGAGAGAGATGGAATATTTAAAAGAGAAAGGGAGGAAAGTGAAAGATAGTGGGCCCCACAAGAGTGGTGGCCTATTTACCTTCTCGTGGAGGCACGTGGCCACCACTGAGAGGTCGAGAGGCCTCCTTCCCGTGGTGGCCACGCGCCTCCACGAGAAGGCCTCACTTGGTTGGCATTCTCTCTTCACTCATCTCCTTGTGCATCCCTCGCGTTCTTCAATCGTCCTTCGGCCTCCGAACTTGAAATTTGAATCTATTTCTAGATTACAAACCGTAACTCACTAACACATGAGGACGACTATGAAACTTAGACAAATGGATATGAACTTGACTCGATACACGATGACGAAGATAACATATTGTAAGAGAGCGTAAAGTTTCGTAACTTCCTAGTTTGAACTCGAAATCTACTGAGTGAGTATCCAAAATGACCAGAACTCAACAAGGAATGATTTGAGAACATATTCAAGTCCAAATCACTAATACATAAACAAATAAACACAAGATCACACAAGTATGCAATTACCTAGAGATAATCCTTTTACATGCATTTCTACAATGTTTGTCAATTTTAGACTAATACATGAGCATACTAAGACACGTGTGAATGTGTTATACCAATTTAGCGCTATGATGCAGGGACACAAATGTATGCAATGTGTGTGTGTGCGCTTAAGCCTTGTAAGAGGAAAGAGGTCTTATTACCTTTGTAGTCAATAACGCTTTCCTCGCACGAAGGCTTCACTTTGCTTGAGACGTTGTCCATCCTCTTTGAAGCTTGATAAACCGTACAACTAGGACAACATAACAATACAAAAGAAATAACGTTTTGATGTAGAATAATGCCAATTAGACTCAAAATCCTAACAACCCTTCTTAGATTCATAGGCTAGAAGCCTTCCAATCACTTCACTCGGCTTCATATTCTTGTAATCACTATTTTCTTCTAAAGCCATCACTTTGGACTCGAATCTTTTGGGAAGTGACCTCATGATCTTTTGCTAGATCCTCCTATCCAAATAAGGGTCACCAAGTTGATGACTTTGATTCACTATGTCCATCAACTTCACTTGGAAGTCATTAAAGCACTCATGTTCCTCCAACCTAATGGTCTCAAATTGAGTTTGGAGGACTTGGAGTTTGGAGTCCTTGACCACCTTGGTTTCTTCATGAGTCGTCTCTAGAATCTCTCAAGCCTCCTTTGCAATCCTAGTGGTTTGGATTAATTTGTATTGATTGTCGTCCATGGCACAAAGAATGGCATGCATTGCCTTATTGTTCCACTTGTAGGCTTCAAACTCTTGAGTGCTCCATTTTGACTTAGGCTTGGCGACATCCTCTCCACCCTCAGATCTCATAGTTGGTGGAGTGTAGTCATCTTCTATTGTCATCTATGCTCGATCATGTATTTGGCAAACATAAGATTCCATCTTGCCTTTCCATGAGACATAATTCACCCCAGTGAGTAAAGGGGGTCTTACGCTTGAAGCTCTCTCGTTTCCATAACCGTTCCCACTTATAGTGTTTAGGTATATGAATGAGATAAATGCTAATATATGTAGCAATCAAAGACACACAAATGCAAGACACACCAAAAGCAAGGATCTCCTAAATATGTCTAGGAACCCACTCTAATACCAATTCAAACTATTAATGCGTGTCTAAATATACCTAGAGGGGGGTGAATAAGTTTTAATCAAGTTAATTACCAATTTTTATTGATTAGTCAATATTCAATAAACACCCAAATTAAGCAAATACAATCAACCAAATTTAAGTGCGGAAAACAATAAATTGCACGTTGATTAATTTACGTGAGAAACCCTCCAACTGGGCAAAACTCACGGGCTATTGTGCTAGCCACACACGGTCCTTAAATCCACTACTGGAATGAAAGTTTACAACCTAGGTTGACCTCAAGTCAAACCATTCTTGGTCACTAACCCTTCCACTCTACCCAACGGGCCTTTAATAGTGATCCTAGACCTACTTGCTTGTGCACTAAGTTACTTAGTCACAAGGCTTAACTCACAAGGAAGAGAACACAACCTAGGTGAATATCAAATGCATAAATGCTAGGTCAACACATTTAATGCTTTAGATAATCATGGATGAACATGTCAAACAATCCTAGATATCATGTGGCTACATGTCATATATAAACTTAGCTATATAAAATAAATGCAATCCTAGATGCAATAGATATCACAATACAACAACTCAATCAATCAATACAAAAATCTCAACTTGTTGGTAAAACTTAATATATATGTAAACAAGTCATAAATGAGATTTCTTGCTAAGTAAGAACACTAAAATGGATGAAAATGATGTTTAACTTACCAAGTCATGTGTGTTGAAGAAGACCCATAAAAGAGAACATCCTAGATGAATGTAGATAATGCTAGATGAATCTAGATAATGCTAGATGATGTTTGATGCACATGGAAATGAGTTTAGATGATCAAAGATGAGTTCTTAGATGATTTTCTCTATTGGAAAATGCTCTATCTTAAAAATATGATTTTGAACTCTTAAAAACAAATTAGAGAGAAAACTATATATACATATATACATATATATGAGGTCAAATTGATGCTACGACATTTTGAACATTTTGCAAAATATTTGCCTTGGCCGTTGTACACCCGCTTTATGAACAACGGTTGTACAGCGGGTTACCTGGGAACCAAGAACTAAAATCCTAGCAAACTGTTGTTCAAAAAGGTGAAAAGTGGGCGAAATATAAGTAGTTGCTCTCGGGTTTAAAACCGTTGTTCACTTGCTGTATGTACAATGGCTGAACAGCAAGATACCAGCAATTAAAAAATCAATCAGGTGCCCTGCTGTATGAATAATGGGTTGCGAGACAAAAGGCACAATGCCTATAATAGGCGCTGTAACAGCGAGCAACTAGCGGCTGTACATCGCCTCTTATAAAAGATGCATCATAATGCTTAAAATGTCATGGCAATTATCAATCAAGATGCAAGCAATTATAATATGCATGAAGAGAGTTTAAGAACATGAATGTGCACAACATGAAACACACATAATACAAGAAGTATGGAAATGCATGAGTTGTGTGTGTATGCAACTAAGTCTCTTCATGGGAATTAAGCACAATTGATATACCTTTGAAGTGCTCTTGATCTTGAGGTCTTGAGAGGGCCTTTGAGCTTGATCACCAACAATGGGGACCTAATCTACCCTTACACAATAACCCCAAATGTGGCTTGTCACTGAAATAAACCAATCGAAACATGAGGACTTTACACAACTGATTTTAGTAAACACAATAATCACAAATAAGGAATTACATTTTTTCCCTCATTAGGATTGCTAATTAGTAGGAGCGAAAATCTATTTTATTTAGGATTCGGTTTCCTATACATCATGAACTATATATATATATATATATATTTATATACACACACACACATATACACACATGGTGGTGTTCACCTTATTGCATGCGCATTGATGTATTTATACAAATGCAATGCATGTAAGCCATTGATTAAACATAAGTTAATGTTGCCTAAGTCATTAACAATTGATGATTTTAAAAAAGAATTAAAACATCGGTTCATCCTCGTAAACATCTAAATGATATTACATTTGGTTTTTTTTTAATAACTTAGCTTTTAAATACTAGTATATTTGTCTTGTGTTAAATTGAATTTGTTTTTGTCTTGGCCCCCTCAAAGCTAAAATCATGGCTTCGTCCTTGGGCAAAAATTTCATCAACGTATTGCATAGGGATGAGAAACGACATATACTACTCATATACAATATTTTCAAGAAACTGCAACGAATAATGGTGTTGATACTGAGAAAATAATAGATCTTGCTACTTATTAAACTATTTTGTACGAAACTCTTGTCAGCACCATTTTTTTTTTAGGATATTTCAATACTTGTTTATTTACATTTGAGAATTATATTAATTTACATTAATAATCTTGAAGAATGTTTTTTGTTTAAATGTTTTCTAATGATGGTGCTAGTGTAATATTGTTTTCTTCTAGTGTTGTTGGTAAAGAACAAATAGTGTGGCTTAGTGTTGTTGGTAAAGAACAAATAGTGTGGCTTTACTTTGGAGGAAGGTCTTGATAACTGAAAGCCTTGATATTTGGCACTTGCACGCTCAAGCACTCTTGACCACTCCTTAGAGGTGGCCCTTTAGTTCATTTGCTTTTGATTGTCTTAGATTCAGTGGAAGTCGTAAATTAATTGACAGTTGTTATGATAAGATACAGAAAAGAGTAGAATGACCATTGTCCATATAATAAATAGAGCTAATTACACCAAACTCTTAAAGGTTTACTCTTTTACACACGGAAACAACTTTATCGTTAATTGACACTCACCTCCCCTGCCGTTAGTCAAACTCTGTCAAATTTAACCGTTGGCCAATTTTGACTGTTAAAATTAAGGGTATTTTCGTCATTTGATGCTTATTTAAAAAAAAATGAATAAAAAATTTAAAACTAAATAAAAATAAAATAAAAATATGTTTGTGGAGATATATTTATTAAAAAATATTACAAATAAAAAACATATATTTTAAAAATAAATAGATAGATTGATCTCCACCTAGTGATGAAAGATGGAGATCAAATAACAAAACAAAAAAAAAAATCGAAAATTATAAATAAAAAAAAAAAAAGAGTAAGAATTGGGAAGAGATCAAGAAATTTTCCAAATCTCTTCCCAACTCCATTTGAGATGAAGCAACCTCCATCTCAGATAAAGGCAGTCTACGACCGACCTTAAACACATTAACAGAAGCACCATGGCTGCTCTCACCACGACTCTAGTAGCTCCTTCCACTTCACCACCAAAACGACCACGTATCTCTCCTCCTCCTCCGAATCCAACTTCTTTGGTTGCCTCCATTTTCGTAACCCCAATCATCTTTGCTTTTTCTCTCTTTCCTCCACTTCTTCTTCTCTCTTTCCGACGAAGACCAAGCCTTTGATAACGATGGCCTTAGTTGTTCATTTTGTATATCTTTTATTTTAAAAGGAAAAAAAATGATTCTTTAATTAAATTTTTTTACATATTCTGAGAATTCGAAGTAGGTTGTTTATGTGAAACAGGTCGGATACTGTGAGGCTCATTGATGCGCAACAGAACATGGTTACTTAGTAGAACTTACTTTTAATATATATATATATATATATATATTGTATTTGATAGCTGAGAAAGTGTAGAAAAATGAGAAAATTTTGAATCTTTACTAGGTTAATTTTATTTTATTTTTCCAGATTATTGAAGAAGAAGATATGATTGTTGGATGAGATTTGTGTATTTTGTTTTGGGGATTGATTTGTGATTTTGTTTTGGAATTGATTTTGGATCTCAAATATTTTTTTTCTAGATTATTGAAGAAAAAGATACAATTGTTGGAAGAGATTTGTTATTTTGTTTTTGTAATTGATTTGTTATTATTATTATTATTATTGGAATCAATTGGATCTCCATCAATTTGTTTTCATTTTTTCTTTTAATTTTTAGTTATTAATTTTTTTTGTTTTTTAAATTGAGATCCACCATCAATTCAAATATGGATGGTGGAGATCTATTTAAAAAAAAATGTTTTTAAAAAATAATAATAAAGTTGAGTATAATTAGATAAAGTTGTTTCCGCGTGTAAAAGAGCAAATCTTTTGAGAGTTTGGTGCAGTTAGCTCTAATAAATATTATAAGACATGCCTTATGTAAATACATGAAAATATGATAAATAAGATTATTTATCAAAAATAATTGATTCAGTTCCTCCAAGTATTATGTTTTTTGTTTAATTGGGTGTCTTAATAATTTAAGAGAGTTGCCAATAGAGGCGTAGCTCAACTGGTAGATGAACGAGCTTTTGGCTTGAGCAAATGACTCCCAGATATCCTATCAATAACGAATGCTTTCAAAAAAAATATCTAATCCTGAATTAATAGATATTATCAATAAAATAAAAAAAATTAAGAGAGTTTATAAATAAAATATATTAAAATAAATACATTCATTTCAATAAGTATATTATTAGGGAGACGATATTGACACCCATAAAACTTATTAGTACACCCATATTTTATTAAAAAATTTAATTACAAAAATATCCCAAAAGAAATTTACCAATAAGGACAAGTTACTTTAATTAAAAATAAATCAAATATTATATACACTCATTAATTACACCCATATCTTCAACTATATTTATTTATTAAAAAAAACTTACCTTTCAATAAAAAAAAAATAAAAAATAAAAAAACTTATGATAAACCATAATTAAACTCTAATTTTATTTCAAGTATCAAAATTTCTCATCATCACATGATTATCATATTGTTTTTGTCTTTCTTTTATGTATAGTTATAAACTCTATAAAAAAAACAACATTTTTTTTTTAACTACAGCTGTAAATATTAACAAGGTTTTTTTTTTTTTTTTTCCTTCAAGATACATATTCCCTTTTTTAAGGCTCCTACATTCGAGATATTTCCAAAAGTAAATTGGACCATCATTAAAAAAAGGATTTGATTCCAAAAATAATATGATTTTTTTTTTTTTTTTTTTTTATAAATTGGGTGTGGTAATAATTTAAGGGTGTTTATAAATAATATGTATTAAAATGATTATATTTATTTCAATGAGGGTATTGTTGGCATTAGGATGTGTGTTTATAGTAATATTTAATTTTTAAATTTTAGACATGGGTGTACTTATAAAAATGGGTGTACTAATAAGTTTTATGGGTGTCGATATCCATACCCATATTATTAATATCAAGATGTATGTTTATAGTAACAATTAAATTTAAAATTATATTTATGGGTGTTAATATCGGCACTCATGCGTTTTATTGAGTGCAATCGACTTCATGTAAATGACCTTTGGCTGTGAGCCTGCGAATATGCGATCGCCAATTCAACTGATAATATGAACATAAACGTGAAGGTATAGACTATACAATAGACTCTGTTTGTTAAGCGTAGTTATGCTACAAAAACGAGCTGCTACATATGTTCATCACCACCTCTCTCGCTCTTACTCTTCTATTTTCAAGCATAACTTCTCAAATTTCTCCAATCTAATACCCCATAAAACCAGCAAGTTTCTTGTTTACTGCAACACCCAGATCGCCATAAATGGAAGAGACCGAAATCTCAAAGAAGCCGAGTCAATATTCAATCGTATGCCTCATAAAAGCACCGTTTCCTGGACTGCCATGCTCACTGCGTACGCGCAAAACGGTCAAATTGCGAAAGCCAGGAACCTGTTCGACGAAATTCCCGACAGAACTACCGCTTCTTATAATGCGATGATCACGGCTTACGTTAAAAATGGTTCTAATGTCGAAGAAGCATACGAGTTGTTTGCGAGAATGCCAGTGCGTAACGGGGTGTCTTACGCGGCCATGATCACGGGTTTTGTTCGGAGAGGAATGATGGATAAGGCAGAGGAGTTTTATGCTGATATCCCTGGTGAGTGGCGTGACCCGGTTTGCTCCAATGCGTTGATAAGTGGGTATTTGAAGCTGGGGAGACTGGAGGAGGCAGTTCGGGTTTTTAAGGATATGGTGGAGACGGATTTAGTTTCTTGGAGTTCAATGGTCGATGGGTATTGCAAGAAGGGAAGAGTTGTAGAAGGTAGAGGATTATTTGATATGATGCCGGAGAGAAATGTTATTACTTGGACAGCAATGATCGATGGGTATATGAAGGTGGGGTGTTTCGAGAACGGGTTTGGTTTGTTTTCGAGTATGAGAAGAGGAGTTGTGAAGGTTAACTCTAATACCTTGACTGTAATGTTTGAAGCTTGTGGCAATTTTTGTAGATATAGGGAAGGAGTTCAGATACATGGGTTGGTTTCACGCATGGGGTTCAATTTTGATATCTTTTTAGGCAATTCTATTATAACAATGTATTGTAGAATTGGTTTTGTAGATGAAGCTAATAAGATATTTTGGATGATGAACAAGAAAGATCTGGTTTCTTGGAATTCATTGATTTCAGGTTATGTCCAAAATGATGAAATTGAAGAAGCTGATAGACTTTTCCAGATAATGCCAGTAAAAGATTTAGTTTCTTGGACAACCATGATTGCTGGATTTTCTAACGAAGGGAACATTGAGAAATCCATCCAGTTGTTTAGAATGATGCCAGAGAAAGATGATTTCTCTTGGACTGCTGTCATTTCAGGTTTTGTTAATAACGAGCTATATGAGGAGGCTTTCCGTTGGTTCATTGGGATGCTTCAAAAAGAAATACGGCCAAATCAGCTGACTTTGAGCAGTGTGCTCAGTGCTTCAGCTGGTTTGGCAACATTAAATCAAGGTGCACAGGTTCATGCTCTGGTTTTAAAGATGGGTTTGGAATTTGACTTATACGTTCAAAGCTCATTGGTTTCAATGTACTCAAAGTGTGGATATGTGGCTGAGGCCTATTGGATTTTTACAAATATCAGTGCACCTAATATTGTTTCTTTTAACTCAATGATTACTGGGTTTGCACAAAATGGGTTCGGAGAAGAAGCTCTCAACTTATTTAGAAGGATGAAAAATGAAGGAAAAGAGCCAAATCGCATCACCTTTCTTGGTGTTCTATCAGCCTGCACCCATGTCGGATTAGTACAAGAAGGATTGGAATACTTTAAATCAATGAAATCTTCATATGGTATTCAACCTGAGCCTGACCACTATGCATGCATGATTGATCTCCTTGGCCGAGCTGGGTTACTTGATGAGGCTATTGATATGATCCGCTCAATGCCTTATAAGCCACATGCTGGGGTCTGGGGAGCACTTCTTGGTGCAAGCAGAAACCACTTACATCTGGATTTTGCGAAGCTTGCAGCACAACACCTTATTGAGTTGGAGCCTGATAATGCGTCCCCTTATGTGGTCTTGTCCAACTTATATTCTATTGTGGGGAAAAAGATGGATGCAGATCAAGTAAGGATGACCAAGAAATTAAAAGGGGTAAGGAAGAGTCCAGGTTGCAGTTGGATTACCGTGAAAGACAAAGTTCATTTGTTTCTTGCAGGTGAACAATCTCACACGGACTTGAACAAGATTAGATTTACATTGTCGACAATTTCTAAGGAAATGAAAGGTTTGAGCCGTCATAGGGAAGACTGGTTATCTTTTGACCAATCATCAGATATTTCTTGAGGTCTTCACCAATGAAGCTCATCAGACATTCTTCTGAGCTTTGTACATTGGATTGCTGAGGAAAACCATTAATCTCTCAGTGTCGAGTAATTGTACATAGCAGCCATCAACCACAAATCTTTTATTTGCACTTCTCAGCTGGCCAAGTTTTTAAGAAGACTTCTGTACCCCAGAAGTTGAAAACCAGAGTTTGATCACTGATACTATTCTCTTCTCTTGATCGTCACATCATTATTTTTTTCTCTTATGCAATAGAACACCAGCTATGGATACCAGTTAAGTGAAAACAAGGGCACATACACTAAATCATAAACCTAAATAGGCACACCAGCCTTAATAGAACGCAAAGAACAGACTTTATCTTTAAAATCATTCCTCTCTGTCTCAACCTGAACGGTCCAATTAGTGACAAGACTTAATTATGTTTGGGTGGTTCAAGACTTAATTCTGCTTAGATCACGGAAACCACATAGACAGACGTAACTCTCAGCCTGAGCTACAAGAGGAGAAGTATCCAATCTGTCCAAAGGAGTGGGAGAGGACTCTGAAAGTGGGACCTTCAATCAGACAATGGGCTCCGTGTATACCAAAAAATGAACATGCGAATGAAATATGTTTTCAGACAGTCAAAAGTAAGCAAAAATTAACAATATATATCCCCATATCACTAATATTAGCCAAATTATAGTTTACTTACAATGACAGATAAATACATTTTTCTTCATGTTGTAATTTTATACCTATATAAAACCTTTGACACCTCATGTTAACACTCAAAGCATTGTAAGATTCACTTACAAAACAGGTAAGAATAAAAATAGCAAATATCTGTTCTTCTAGAGATATTCCGCAAGAAACTCTTGCAACAAGAAGACAGATACAAATACCAACTATGACAGTACCAACTATATTCAAATCTACCACAATACTTCTTAGAAATATAATAAGAAGAATCTGAACCTATTAACAGATTTGTATCAACACAAAATACCAACGTTGAAACAAAAGATCAGTAGTAGAAATGAAAATAGAACAAAAAAAGGAGAAGAGGGAAGAACACCAAGGGTTTTATCGTGGTTCAGCCAAGAATGGCCTACATCCACATTGAGCCAACCAGAGAGGCTCACTTCACTATATGATTGTTCATTACAAGCCAAGAACTACCCAAGTAAACCTAGAAAATCCCAAACTAAACAGATCGGTTACAAGACAATCACACAAACCCTAAACCTCTCACTTTCAGTAAGTACAACCAGCCAACAATAACTCTCTCAACAGATAATACAAGTAGCAAATAAGATCCTCACTCACAAATACACATGATCTCACAAGAAATCAACAAACTCTCACAAGAAATTAGTTGGATCACCCAAGAACAAGTAAAGAGTATTTTCGAGAGAGAGAGAGAGCTTTTGGAAACCTAAATGAATTCTGATATGAAAACTGAGGCTTCTCTCTCTATCTTTTTCTTTATATACTCTTATCAGTACACGTGTAATGTAATCCACTGCAACCAATCAGGTCACACCATTTCAGATTTCCTTGTTATAAGGATTCTCATATCTTGATTGGCTTATTTCGTGGACAAACCACATGTTGGAGTTTATTGTGTAAGGGAAGTTTAGGTGATTAAACTTCAAGATCGAAAGCCCTTTCAAGACCTCAAGGGACAAGCACGTCAAAGGTATAATCTCTAGTGCTTGGTTTTCTTTGAAGAGACTTAGAGTGCACACACACACTTAGTATACTTGCATTTGTGTGCATACTCTTCACATGTCACTTTACACACTAGCACTTTGATTGTTATATTCTATTGTGTGTATATATGCCTTGTAATTCGTTTCCCGATATTGTTCAAAAACGTCTGTGCATGCATTAGAATGTGCTTGGTTTTGCGCGAAGACCGCCTACGGAGAATGCCCTTGGCTTCTCCTTGGTTTTCACCTCTGTTGGTGATCGGTGGTTGTGATTGGCGGCCTAGCCGCCGAATGAAACCGCCGTTTATGTCCAGAAGTGTCTGGAGCAATTCTACGGTCAAGATCGGCGGTCATGACCGCCGTTCGAAACCGCCGTTCATACCTGATCGATTTAATCTCTCGGGTTTGATTCGGCGGTTGGATCGGTGATTACGAAACCGCCGAATGAAACCGCTGTTGTTCCCCTGTTCTTCTCGGGTTCAATTCGGTAGTTATGATCGGTGGCCTGGCCACCGATTGAAACCGTCGATCGATGCATTTCAGGGGCAAAATTGTCTTTTCACATGCCCTGTTCTTGATGTCTATAAATATCTCACTTTCTCATTATCTGAACAAGTTCTTTTACTCCTTAGAACCCTAAACTTCAAAGAGAGATATTTGAGAGAAAATCAAATCAAGAACTCACTTTTAAACACTCAAATCAAATCTTTTTTGCATCAAATTTCATATTGCATCTTCTATGACTATATAGAATGCATCCATGATTGGGTTTGCATCATCACAACTTGCTTGGTAAGATTTTGATTAAGTTCATCTTATTGTAGTATTTTACTATCAAGCTATTCTCTTTTAATTTACTTGTATGTTTTTGATCATATGATAAATACAAGAATAGAGAATTAATTGTGATGAATTGATTGAGTGTTGTATTGTGATAGCTAATTAGGTTTTTGCTTAATCTTGATTAGCTAAGCTATTTGACATGTCATTTAGCTCTTGATATCTAGGATTGATTTAATTGATTATATCATCATCCCAGATAAACATCTAAGGTTCCCTAGCCTTGTTTGTTATTTGAATATTCATACATATTTACATAGGTTGCATAATCTCTTCATTGAGAATTAAGTCTTGAGGCTAAGATTGCTTAGGCCTCAAGCAATTGGACTAGAGCCACTTTTAAAGGCCCGCGTGGTAGAAGTGGGGGGTTATTGACTGGAGTGTTAGACGAGGTCTACATAGGTTGTAAACTCCATTTCAATTAGTGGATTTCGAGGTTCGAGTGTGGCGAACTATACAGCCCGTGGTTTTTCCCAGTGGTTAGGTTTCCACATATATATCAAGTGTTATTTAAATTCCACACTATATTACACTTGTTTGTCTTTTTGACTAGTAGGGGCATTTTCATAAAATTGACTTGCATGCGAAAATTGGGTAATAAAGCTTAAAATATATTCATCCCCCTCTCTAGATTAATATATCAAACACACCGAGCGTTTATCAAGAGAGTCCATCTCTTCCCTCATGGCTTGGAGCCATTTTTGCTTATTAAAACAGTTGACAGCTTCACTAAAGGTTCTAGGCTCAGTATTTTCTATCTCTTGGCCAGTGCACAACGCAAAAGAAATCATATCTACGTAGGCATATTTACTGTTAGGTTTAATGACTCTTCTAACCCTATCCCTAACCAGCTCGTAATCAGCTAGAGACTCATTAGTCTCTGGCTGATTCTAACTGTCTTCCACCTGATGCATACCATCAGAATGGGCAGCCTTATCCTCCTCAATAGGATCAGACTCAACAGTGATAAGACCAAGTGATGGGCTGCCAACTTCCACCTGAATCATATTCACATAATCCTTTAAAGGATCTGGTTTAGATTCAGAAGGTTGGTCCTTGTCTTTACAAGGCATTTTATACTCATCAAAAATGACATCCCTACTTATAATCACCTTAAACCCCTTTTGGTCTCTCAACCAAACTCTATAACCTTTAACTCCTAAAGGATAACCTAGAAAAACACCTTTTAAGGACCTAGGTTCTAACTTTCCTTCAGATTGGTGTGCATAGGCAACACACCCAAACACTCTCAAGTGTTTTAGACTCGGAGGCCTCCCTGTCCAGATTTCTTAAGGGGTTTTAAGGGCTATGGTAGTGAAGGGAGACCTATTGATCAGATAGGCTGTTGTGGCAGCAGCTTCCCCCCAAAAAAATTGGCTCAAACCAACCCCTATAAGCAGACATCTAACCTTTTCTAGAACTATCCTATTCATCCTTTCAACCACTCCATTTTGTTGTGAAGTGTGTCTCACAGTTATGTGTCTAGTAATGTCATGTTCTTCACAAAACTTATTAAAATTTTCATTACAAAATTCTAACCCATTATCGGTTCTTAGAATTTTCAGTTTCTTAAAGGTTTGGCTTTCAACCAACCTCTTCTAAGCTTTGAAGCTTTCAAAAGATTGATCTTTGGACTTTAAAAGGTAAAGCCAAAGTTTCCTAGAGTGGTCATCAATGAGGGACAAAAAATATATGTTCCCTCTATGAGTGGGGACTTTTGAGGGTCCCTATAAATCTGAGTGCACATACTCTAGGATCTGTTTTGAGGTGTGTTGAGCTGTATTAAAATTGATTCTGTGTTGTTTTTCTAGTACACAATTCTCACAAAAGTCTAGCTTGTTCACTTGATCTCCATTTAGGAGATTCCTTTTGCTCAACTCTAGAACACCTCTCTCACTCATGTGGCCAAGTCTCATGTGCCAAAGAATTCATTTGTCACTGATTTTAGAGGCCATACAAGCAACCTCATTAGTGATAGCCCCACCTCTAAGCACGTATAACCCATTCTTCTTGTCACCTTTGAGGATAACAAGAGAACCCTTAGAGGCTTTTAGAACACCTCTTGTAGCCTTATAGGCATAACCTTCCTCATCTAGGGAACCTAGAGAAATTAGATTTCTCTTAAGGTTTGGCACATACCTCACATTTCTAAAGACCCTAACCATCCCATCATACATTCTAATGGCAACTGAACCTATACTTTCCACATTACATTGTTGATTGTTTCCCATCAACACACTACCACTATTGAGTTCTTGAAACTCAGTGAACAGTTCTTGTATAGGACACATGTGTGTTAGGTTTTTGGTTTGTCTTGGCATATATTCCATATCAAAGCGATGTTTTTCTTGTATTGATTAGTGGTCTTAGGATTGATGATTTGAAGCTTCAAAAAAAGGCTCGGCCACATTTCATGCAAGTTGGTGTTGTTCAAGGAGGAATGTGCTTCATTGCACAATAAAGGTAAAATAAACCTCATTCCTCTTACAAGGCTAGGTACACACACACATAGCATTCATATATATCCCTGCATTGGTTGAACAACATTTATATAACACTTTCACACACTTGGTATTGTATGCACATGCATTAGATTTAATTTGATAATCTTTGTAATTTGCATGTTCTAGGACTATGTCTAGGAAGTGGCATACGTGTGTGACTTTGTGTTTATTTGATTCCATATTATTGATTTTGGACTTGAACATGATCTCTTATGATTCCTTATTGAGTCCCGTTCATTTTGGTTACTCATTCATTAGGTTTTGAGTCCAAACGATGTAGCTACGCTACTTTTCGCTCTCATTCGTTAAGTTGTTTTCGTCGTCATATTCCGAGATGAATTCTCAACCTTTTGTCAAAGTTTCATAGTCATCGTTGTGTGTGAGGGAGTCATGATTCTTAATCCGAAGATGGATTCAAAATCGAAGTTTGGAGGCCCGGATATGGCCGAAGAACGCTAGCGGAGCACAAGAGGAGCAAGCATGGCCAATGGCCAAGCTTGGTGGCCACATGTGGAAGCCGTCTGCCACACGGCTAGGCAGGCCCTCTGCCCACGTGTGCCACACGTGCCCCACATGGGCTGTTGATGTGGCACCACATGATTGGTGGCTTTTTTACTTCTCTCTCTTCCTTTTGAATATTTCCTTTCCCTTCATTTTCATTCAAAGAAGAAAAATTAGAATATCTCAAGTGCTGAAATTCTCTCAACTTTTCTCACCTTTCGAACACCATAACCTTCTCATATGAAGTCAGAATTTGTTGATTCAAGTTGGAGATTGTTCGTATTCCAGTACTCTACCTTTTCCAAGTGGTCTTGCAGCTATTTGAGTGAGTTTTCAAGTGGTTTCACCATCAAAACAGAACCAGCTCGTGATTGCAAGATAGTTGTCATATCTTTGAGATTTCTTCTTTTATAACCTTCAATTTGCTTGAGGTTTCTTCTTCTATATGTATGTATATGTATGGTGAATCCTATTGAGAAAGATAGCTTTATAATCAAACCTAATCAAAATTCTAATTAGAGACATATATGAACTAGTTTCTTGGATTCTAGGTTTTTCACATGATTGAGAGTTGTATTATGATTAGTTTGATATCTAGGATTATTTGTGACTTGATAAAATCGTTTTATGATTAATAATCCTTGAAATGTGATTTGATCCTTTGACTGATAATATCTAGGATTAATGCTTGTATATGTGTTTTTAGAGACATCTAGGATTTAATTGATTTATCATTATATCCTTGCTCTAAATCTTTGGCTAGAATATTCATTGAATACATTTTGTACTTCTAGCATTTTTGTGTATGTTTGTAACATCTTGAATATGTGCTTCATGATTTTGATTTATTCAAGTGTTATATGTGCGAATGAAACTAGGAGCTTTTGTGTTCGGTGTTTTTCACATGCTCTAGGTTTAATTCATGTTTTGGCATCTAGACTATATTACTTGTGTTCTCACATGGTTAGGTCTAGTTATTCCATGGAATGTATTGACACTACAAGAAAAATGACTATTAGCAACATTAACAAGACAACGCGCATGATGCGCGTGTTGCTAAAAGTGGTCTATCGCAACATACAGACAATGCACGTTGCTAAATGTCATTTATCGCAACGTGCAAAAAAGATGTGTTGTAAAAATCACCTACGGCAATGTACAAACAAATGTTGCCAATAATTGAACACATATCGCAACACACAAAAATTGCACGTTGTCGTAGCTACTTCATTACACTATGCACATTTTGTGTACGTTGCTATAAATATGTTTTTAGCAACTTACAAATATGGACGTTGTTGAAAACTAATATTTAGCAACACACACATCATGCACGTTGCCATATATGTCTTTTTAGCAACATACAAATATGCACGTTGTTGAAAAGCGAAATACATATCATGCACGTTGCTGTATGTTTCTTTTTAGCAACATACAAATGTGCATGTTGTTGAAAAGGTAATGTTCAGCAACATGCATTATGGATGTTGTCTTAGGCCTTCCGCGTTGCGAAAAAGTCTAACATTCCGCAACACACATATCATGCACGTTGTCGTAGGTTTCTTTTAAACAACTATTGGCTTGCATGTTGTTAAAAAGCTAATATTTTGCAACTCATTTATCATGCATGTTGTCGTAAGATTCTCTTTAGCAACAACTGATTTGCTTGCGCGTTGCGAAAAGCTAATATTTGGCAACACACATGTCATGCACGTTGTCGTAGGAGACTAATTAGCAACTGATTGCTTGCGCGTTGTGAAAAGTAAATATTCAACAACACATATGTTATGCACGTTGCCGTATGTGTCTCTTTAGCAATTATTTTCTTGTGCATTGCGAAAAAGACTAATATCTCGTAGCAAATATATAATATACATGTTGGCGTATGTGAAATTATTGACTTGTGCGATGCGAAAAACGCTAATATTTGGCAACACACACATTATGGACGTTGTTATCGTAAATATTAAAATGCACAACTATCATTAGCAAAGTAATGCAGTTTCCCTTCCCTTTTCTGAAAATGATTTAACTTCTACTTTTTCCCTTTTAACTGTAAAATATTGAGCCTTGTCTCATATAATAGGAGTTATATTATGAGTCGTGTGTTTGTAACGATTAATATCATTAGGTTTCGATAGACCTTTAACCCGATTGTTTTTAATTTTCAAATAAAATGATTTAGCTATTATACATGACATGTATAGTTACATGAGTAATTATGATAGAAAGTTATTTTATTTTTAAATATTCAACTTTCATAGATCATGGTAGAAATCAAATGACTAACAATTTAACTTGTAAATATATGGAACATTTATAGTAACTAAGCTCTTTAATTAAATAATGGGATAAAATTTTGATAATGTTTAATTGTTAATCATAAAAGTAATTAAAATGATTATCATAATGAGTTAAATTTATCAACTAATAATTACTGAATTAATTTTTTTTATAACATATATATGTTATATATAAATAAGTGTGTAATTATATCAAAGTTAAACTCACAGCAGAATGGTAAAGTCTCTCATGGGGATGGTGTTTGTCTTAGGTTCAAACCCTCATATGAACAATGTATGTGTGATTAAAATACAAGGGGTCTGGGGCTAGATAGTGATTGGGCCTAGTAGGGGGTAACCCAATGGGGTTTAAATTTTGCTTTTTTTTTTTTTCTTCTAAACCTATGACAATGTACAATACGCGTTGTAAAAATTGTCTAATGCAACTGTTAACCCAAAATTGTCACCGGGGTGCAATTTAGAATTAACGGTATGTGATGGACCCGGATCTAATTAGACTTGGGCTAGCGGGATACTCTATACCCTGGTATCCCGCTGGGTATCGTGAGTCCGATATTACGATGAATACAAGTAATGTGATGGACGAGTTTCTTATATGGTGGATACATGAAAGTTGGAAAGCAATTTATATGTATGTATATATATGTGGATTTGAAATACGATTTCTTACAATCCGGTATTTGAACTATCAGTATTACAATATGGAAAAGAAATCGAGTCTAAAGGAGAACGATAGAGATGGAGCTTTTCGTGTTTGTCGATAAGTAGAAAAAGTAAATTTGGGTTTCGATCCCTTTTTTCCTATGAACATATCATTAATATATAAGCCCGCTTTCTTGCTGAGCACTCTTAGAACCTCGGTCTAGGGTTTCAGTGATACACAGGTCTTCATGTGGAGCCCGACAAATTCGTCGGGAAATTGATCCCAAAAGGCCTGGTGATTCCTTCTTTTCCAGTTTCCAAATGAGTTGACTCCTATTTAAAATAGAACACTAACTTGGTGGGGATGGATGCCGCGTTGTAGCTTGAGTTTTTATCTCGAACGGTGACGTTTAATGTTTGTTTTTATATGTAGTCTACTCTTCGGGGTACCCCCCTCCTGCTTCAACGGGGTCGGTCTACTGGGATCCTGGTATATGTCTTGCCATGTGTACGTTACGTGTTTTGCTGGTTGGGGTACCCTGCGTACCCTACGTCTCTCACGCTTCTGATAAAAGCGATGTTCGCCGATATCGCGGTTTCAAGTAGCGGGGTACCAGGATACTTGAGTATCGGGGTATCCGGAGTAATTGGGCGCCAGGATTTGGTGATGATCGTGTCTCCGGGAATTCTGGACCTGGCCTGGGTAGGCAAAGGTTCTAGCCCGTCAGCTAGCAGGCGGGGTACGCAGACATCTTTTCGCTTCTACTTCGGATCCCGGCTTTCTCCTATAAGCTAGTGGAAAATTCTTTTTTGATCCCTGCCAATTATGGCGGTTAACAGAAGTCCCCCCTGACTTGAACACCGGTGTCTTGCAGGGGTTGGAGTCAGGATTTCCTCGTCCACTCGAAGGATTTTCCATATTGTCCGCTCGTCTAGTCTCGCCCAGTTGGCTTCCATAATTGATGAGAGTATCTTTCTTGGATTTGACTGCATTTAATGCTCGTCCCACGTGTCAGATAACGTCTGTTTTCAAGTTTTAAATTGGCCGTTTTTGGCGCGATTCCCTCGAAACGGTCATGATTCGTCTCCGACCCCGTTTCTTCCTCTACCTCGATATTAGCCAGTCTTTGCCTATAAATGTACCCTTCCTTCTCCCACCACATGTTCACGCTTATTTAAACCTTTCAAAGCTTCTGTCTCTTCTTCTTTCTCTTCTAAGGATCCTCTTTGCTTTCCTTCTCTTACTCAAATGGCCTCACTTTCCAACAAAACAGCTCCTACATCGGTCCTTCCAGAAGATAGCCTGGCGGTCTTGGCTAATCCTCCACCTTCTTCTCCGAATCTTCCTGATAGCATTGACGAGATGCTTGATATGGGGCGAATGGGATCAGGTGATGATTCCCTGATGTCTAAAGAGTCGAAACGAGGTCGGGACGTGGGTGACGTCGTCGACGACAGTACTCCGCTAAAACGCCGTCATTCTAGCGAGGATCAAAGAATTGGGTCGGGTTCTAGCACCAGGCCCGAAGATCCAGCCCGAATCGCTGATGAAGACGACGATGAGGCTGAAAACGAGGCAGATGAGGGGAATGCCCCGACTATCGGTCTAACTGGGGGTTCACATAGGCCCATTGTCCTCCTTCCACGATGGCCGGATTGTCCCGGACTCCGTCTGTACATCCGAAACTCTCAACCGATTAAGGAGGACCTTTAGGATACCAGATTACCTCTCGCTGTCTCTCCCTCATCGGGGTTATGACGTTTACACCCCCTCTGAAGGTCGTTTGTTGATCCAAGTAGCCGCCTTTGAATGCGGGGTCCGGCTTCCACTTCACCATTCCCTCCACCGAGTACTTGTAGGTTTGGAACTAGCCCCACTCCAGATTTCTCCCGGGTTCTGGAAGAACTTGACGGGGTTCTTGGTGCTTTGGAGAGAGCAATGCGAGAGGGACAACATTCAGAGGGAAGTGGACATTGGCGAGATCCACTATATCTACCAGGTAGCCAACCTATCACCTCGGGGTCAGTTTTATTTTAGACCTAATAATAATATGAAGTTCGTTGTACCCGGAGCAAACGTGAAATATAATTCCTCTTGAAAGGACGAATGGATAGTAGTCGAAGGGGAATGGGGCAGCTCAGTGCACATTGGAGGGACCGAATATTCTGTTCCTACCCAGTTCTCTCCCAAAGACAAATGGAGTTCAGAGGAGTTGTCTTCTGAATCCAGAGGGATTCTAAAAAGGATTCAGGAGTGGGGTTATATTAACATGAAGTACCCCTCCTGTGACTCCTTCGAAGGAGCCCGGCTAGAGAGGTATCTGAGGATATTTATCGTTGAACCGGGTGAGTGATCGTGCTTTGCCAAACATCCTTCCTCAATTCTCTCTTTCTATGTTTAATATTACATATTATCTTATGTATATATATATATTTTTTTGCAGTTTCAGCAGTCCCTTTTCTAGCATCCCCTCCTACTGCTACAAGACTGCCAATCCCTGCTTCTCTAGCACCCCGCTCTCCCATTCCTTCTCCTACTGGCGCTGGGGTTACCTCGGGGTCTTACCTGTCGGCACCTTTCTCTCCTTTTATCTTGGTGGAGTCCCCGCTTCGTTTCCCAGAACCTTCTCTAACAAAAATTGTCGCTCGTCCCTCGCTTAGCGAGATGTTGGTGAAGGCAGCCAAGGTCAAAACTTCTCCAGTCCCCAAGGCGAAGCCACCCGCTAAGATTGCTAAGCCTACAATTGCAGCTACCCCTCCTTCTTCTCAGATTCCTTCCGTCATGCGATCCACTAGAGTGGAGAAGGCTAAACTTGCCCGGGCGGACAAAGGAAAGGATTCCACCTCTAGAGCTCCCCCTGCTAGCCTTTCATCCTGGTCAAGGCCACAAGATAGCAGCCAAGATGATATTGTTTCCAAGTTCATCGCGGCGTGTCCCGGCGGGAGTCTGCAGTCAATGTCCTCTTTGCCTACTGAGATTTTGGCCACCAAGGGGGCTTCTCTGCTCGCCGAGGTATGATTTTGCTCCCTTCGAGTTGGTATAGTTGGTATACATATATAAATGCTCATGTATCTCATTTGACTATATATATTTTTTATAGGGCTTCAAGTTTGCCATAGCTATCGGGCAACAGGTGGCGACTTTGAAGGAGGCCAATTTGGAGCTTTAGGCCAATTTGGAAGAAGACCGTGCTGATCTAGCCCTGTCTGAAGAAAACGTCACTGCCCTGGTCTAATCTGCAACTGAGTCTGAATCCGGGAGGTAGGCTGCTATGGTGGAGTTGGAAAGGATGTAGCGTGCTTATGACACGGAGACTATCGTTTCCACCCGGCGTAAGGCTAAAAGGGAGTCCGTCAAGGCAGAGATGGCGGTCCTTTTAAACGAGAACCGGTTCCTACGGGGATCCGTGAAGATCTTAGAATCCCGATTGGATTCTTCCTTCGCGGACGGATATTTTACTGTCTCCTACGAGGTTGCCAAGGCCTTCCTGTTAGGATTATGCTCAATAGCAAGAGTGTAATATTGTAATTGACAATCTTTTTCATATTAATAAAGTGATTTCTGATTTAACAAATCTTATAGCATTTATAGTTTAATATTATAATTGTCAAAAGTAAATAATCATAAGGTCTACAGACTATGAGAAAAGAAGAATTGTTCGTACATCTGGATATGTATGAGGAAGACACAATTCTTTAGTTAGTCTTGAATAATGTTCACAACTTAAGTTAAAGGTTGGGCACATTTACCTTATTAAAGTTGTAGAATTCTTTTGCTAGCATTTGAGTGGGATCAAATGAGATATGATGAGTCTAAAATCATCGGAGGGTCTTCGAGTAAAAGAATCTAGTGCACTGGGTGCATTGAACTGGATCACAATGAAAAGCTTTATCTAGAACCGTCAATAGATAATAGTCTTTTCATTATCAGGACAATCGGAGAGTCTATCTGAATCCTGAGATAAATGATGGACTTATGGTTGCAAGTGGTATCATTTGAGTTATCAATGAGTACGATTATATAGCATAGTCTATCCTCGATGGTTTGGTGATATTCATTTGTTAATCGATAGAGGACTTCATTTATAGATATGGACATCGTGGCTCCATTTATTAAATGAGAGTATAATATCATCATATGGATGTTTTGAGGTAATTAGATATTAAATCTCAACGTTGAGTTTTCGATAGTGACTATTGAAAACATGGCTTCTGGACAAGTCAAAATATCCAAGTTCAAAACGTGGTCATATGAGTAAATATGGTAACTTGGAGAGTTATAGGCGGTCTATGAACTCTTGGCGATTACTGATATTAATCACGAGGATACACTATCTCCAGTATGATTGTCTAGGGTATGAATGAGGAACATCTTCTTATTCTATCTTTATTTAAGAGTTCAATTTTAGCTCTTTAGTGGAATGAGTTAAAATTAATGGATCGGACCTAAGTGAATCATTTGTTGATTGTGATTAGGTTATGTCTATTGAAGCTTAAATTTAGATAACCCGCCAAGATCCCCAATCCACACGGACTTGCATGGATCACTTGATATATTCTACCGGACCAATTTATGGGTCCATCTAGAATTGTATTTAATATATTAAGAATATAATTTGCACATTATTTATTTAATTGGCTGATCAATTATATTAATATATTAATGAAAGGCATGTGGGCTTGTTTCTTTTAGTAAGAATGGGTCTGGTTCCCATGTGGGCCTTTTATTAAGGTCCAATGGATTTAATAAAATAGAAAAACAATATATAGATATATTAATATATATGGCACATGGCCGAGATATATATATGATATTATATTGTTTTATTTTTATTATTTGATTAAATGGAAATTAATTAATTGATTAATTAATTATTTAATTAAAAATCAAAATCTTTTACTGATTAGGAAATATGTTTCTTAGTAGTATACTATTGTGGTAGTATAAATAAAATAAAAGACTTTATTTGGTAAATAGATAAATAAGGGGTTTATTTATCTAGTCAAATAAGGAAGTCTTTAATATAGTCACAAATACACTAAAGAGTTGGATTAGGATTTGGAATTCTAAGTAAATCTACCTAGGATTAGGATTTAAGTCAAAAGACAAAAATCCTAAATGGTAAAGGATTTCGGCCTCAATATATAGATATATATAAAATATATATGGCAATTAACCGGAATATATATAGATATATATATGCTTTATAGAAATAGATATATATATGCTTTATAGAAATAAATATATATATAATATAAGTGGTATTCGGTGCAGTATATATATATATAAGTAAAGTGCAGATTTTGACTATATAAGATATATATATATATATATATATTGGGCATAGGCGCAAAAATATATGATATAGTAAGCGGTGCAAAAATATATATAATATTGAGCGGCCATTAAAGATATAAATATATATTCTTTGTATATTTTCAAAAACTCTAATGTCTTGGTTTTGAGAGTTTTTTCTTTTGCTAGAGAAAAATAGAATCCAACTCTAAGACTAGTGTGATTTTCGGCAAAGAGGAATAGAGAGAAAAGTTGTTCTTATTTCGATAGTGCACTAGTTACTTTTACATCAAAAGGTTTTGTGCACAATTTCGAATAAGGTTCACGCGAGTTTCAATCTAAAGATTGTGAATTCAAAAGTGACCGGAACATTCTTTGTTGTCTCTTGGAACTTGTTGTGACTAACGAAAAAGAAAAGATTTTGTTATCCATCCTCAGGTATACAATTCAAAGAAAGGGAGACCACACTCCTAGGTGATTCACGTTCGTGATTGGATTGGAAGATCTTGTGGATTACCATCGACGCAATGTCAATCGGATCACGCGACAAAGGTATGATATTTTTGATTATATATGTTTAATTAATTTAAGGGTTAAGGTTCATAGAAGGAAAAATTTTAAACTATACTAAAACCCTTTTTAGTCTCGCTTCCGCTGCGTTGACCTTATTTTTCCCTACAATTGGTATCAGAGCCTTGGTTGTACCCTTTAATTAATTAACGTATATATACGTGAATCTATTTCTTTTTATTGTGATTATGCATGTTTAGAAAGAGATGGCACTCTAGGTATTCGCATATATAATTACATGTGGATGTATGGTTTTATATATGTTTTTATGTGGATTGTTGTTGCTCGATTTTGGTCCTAGATTTTCAGTTTATTTTTTGTTATGGAATTGTAACAAGAAGGGTGGTCTATCATCGCCATAATTCCTTCTTGGTAGTTGCTAGGTTTTCTTTTATTTTTATTGTAATTAAATAGTGCAGTTTTTTATGTATTAAAATCAACTGCAGTTTTTTTATTTTTATTATTGTGCAGTTTTTTTTTGTAATAAGTACTGCAGTGAATAAATAAAAAAAAAATTAATACTGCAGTATTTTATATGTTTATATACTGCTGTAATGTATTCGGGTATTGAAAATTCGAAGACATGAAGAAAAGGAAGCAACCGGAACCAAGAACGAGCACCGTGCGCACCCTATGAGTGGATTGGGCTGCGCATGGCAAGCCCATATCATGGTGGGCTGCGCACGGCAGCCCTATATGCTCTCATGGGCTGCGCACGGCAGCCCCTTTGTGGGGTTGTAGGGTGCGCACGCCCATGGGGGGCAGCCAAGGGATGCACGTATGGTCGAAGGCCACTTGAAGACTTGTTCGTCAAGAAGGAAGATCTTGTATTCCTAACAAATTGTAATTTACTTAATTGCTTTTCTAGGATGGACCAAAATTGTGGCTATTTATTTTTGTGTAAATATTACAATATTTGTTATTGTATGATAACATGTCATATAGAATAGGAGTGCCACTCATATATCTCTTTTGGTATGAACATGCATTGAATGATTTAGGTATCTAAATTGGCATCTAGATAACTTGGTAAATCATTCTATGGGATTTAATCACACACCTTAAATAATTGAGTGGGAGAAGGTGTTTTGTAACACCTATGGCCTCCAAGGTTAGTTGAGCTTTATTATTTATTGGTAATCCCCCCCAAGGGGCGTCCATGAATGGAATTTAGCAAAATACTTCCTTACAAGGATAGACTAGACAATTGACTCAAACGAGATCTACTCCCCAAGGAGGGATTTTCGTGAGAGAAAATATTGAGGGTCGATATCTTGGTAACACACTCATTGTAATTTTATTGATATCCTCCCAAGAGTTCTTGTCAGTAAAATTGCAAGGCTAAAATTGAAAACGTTGGTTGTTATGTTAACAATTAGGTGGGACCTAGTCTAACTAGTAAATGGTGCGAACTCCCAAAGGAGGCGTAACATTTATGGGTGTTGGATCACCGTTGAATTTTTACGATTGAGTTATTTATTTAATTCAAGATAAATATTTAAAAGTGCTTTATCATGATTATTTACTTATATATGTTTAGTTTTATTCAGAAATCATGACCCCATCACTTATGAACATCCTAAAAGATAAAACTTTAACTGGTAATAATTATGTCACATGGAAAGGGAAAATTGGGTTGTTGATGCAAGCTGAAAAGCATAAATTTATTCTA
This sequence comes from Acer yangbiense, assembly GCA_008009225.1. NCBI lineage: Eukaryota > Viridiplantae > Streptophyta > Magnoliopsida > Sapindales > Sapindaceae > Acer > Acer yangbiense. Next base: position 26,524,943 of record CM017763.1, read on the forward strand.
TCTATTCCTGAGCCAATTGCTCATACTTGTGAATCTAATGGCACAAGTCAAGAGATTCATTTGGTTGGTAAAGTTGCTACTGTTAAGACCCGTACGAAGGTCAAGAAACAACAGAAGAAAAAGCAACTTGGGCCTACCAAGATAGTAACCAAGATGAAAGGGAAGTGCTCTCTTTGTGGTGAAAAGGGACATTGAAAAAGTAATTGCCCAAAGTCTTAGAACAAGAAGGAACAAGGTAATGTTAATTATCTTGAAACATGTTTTTTGGCAGATTCTACAGATTCTTGGATCATAGACTCTGGAGCCACTAATCATGTTTGTTATTCCTTGCAAGGGTTCAAGGAAAGGAAAAGACTGAATAAAAATGAAATCAACTTGCGCTTGGGCAACGGAACGTTAGTGTCTGCAAGTGCAGTGAGAGATATTAGAGTTAATATTGATTCTAGCAGGCATTTAGAATTGATAGACGTTTATTATGTACCTCAATTCAAGAGGAATTTAATTTCAGTTTCTTGTTTAAATAAATTTGGATATTCGGTTACTTTTAATAAAGTTTTTATTATTAGTATGAATGACAAAATTATTTGCAAAGGTACATTGGAAAACGGTCTGTTCTTTTTGCGTAGAAATATCTCTCACTCCTTAGACACGGAATTAACAGAACATAATCATAAAAGAGTAAAATTATCAATAAATGAAACCTACCTATGGCATTTACGCCTAGGTCATATTAACCTTAATAGGATTAAAAGATTGGTAAGTGACGGACCTTTAAGTGACTTAAAGGTTGATGATCTACCAACTTGTGAATCTTGTTTGGAAGGTAAGATGACCAAAAGGTCGTTCTCGGCCAAAGGTGCAAGAGCCACTGAATGTTTAGGATTGATACACACTGATGTATGTGGTCCTATGAGCATTCAAGCTAGAGGTGGATATGAGTACTTCATCACCTTCACAGATGATTACTTAAGATTTGGCTATGTGTATCTCATGCGACATAAGTCGGATGCTTTTGACATGTTCAAAGTATTCAAAGCTGAAGTAGAAAATCAGCTTGAGAAACACATAAAAATCTTGAGATCTGATCGTGGTGGAGAATATCTATCTGGTGAGTTTCAGCAATATCTTATTAATAATGGGATAGTCTCTCAGTTTTTTGCACCAGGTACACCTCAACAGAATGGGGTAGCAGAAAGGAGAAATAAAACTCTTTTAGACATGGTTAGGTCTATGTTGAGTTATTCAACACTTCCTATTTCTTTTTGGGGATATGCTTTACAAACTGCTATATACATTCTAAACGATGTACCATCTAAGTCCGTTCCTCAAACACCGCATGAGTTGTGGACTGGGCGCAAGCCTAGTTTACAACACTTAAGGATATTTGGTTGTCCTGCGCATGTGTTAAAAGGAAAGACAAAAAAGATGGAGTCCCGTTCGGAAATATGTATATTTGTAGGGTATCCAAAAGAAACTAAAGGATATTGTTTCTATAGTCTTTCAGATCTTAAAGTATTTGTTTCGACAAATGCTAAATTTCTGGAAAAGGACTATATGAATGATTTTGTACCTAGAAGTAGAATTGTCCTGAATGAGATGTCAGGAGATACAATTCCATGAGAGGTTACACAACCTAACCCAATTGTAAGTTCCGATCCAACACAAAATCAACAACCTACCATTCCTCGTCGTAGTGGAAGGGTTAGAACACAACCCGAAAGATACATCGGTCTGGGAGAATCAGTGGAGAATCTCCTGGGCGACGATGATCCCTATACGTATAAGGAAGCAATAGAGGATGTTGATAGTCGCCATTGGCAAAAGGCAATGCAATCTGAGATTGAATCCATGTTCAATAACAAAGTCTGGTCCCTTGTTGACTTGCCAGACATGCCTAGAGGTATGGAAACCCATTGGGTGCAAGTGGGTATACAAGAGGAAAAGAGGTATGGATGGAAATGTGGAAACCTTTAAAGCTAGATTGGTAGCTAAAGGGTATACACAGAAAGAAGGTATCGATTATAAGGAAACCTTCTCTCCTGTGGCCATGCTTAAATCCATTAGGATACTCTTATTCATTGTAGCATCTTTAGATCTAGAGATTTGGCAAATGGACGTCAAGATAGCTTTCCTTAATGGAAGTCTTGACGAAAGCATCTACATGATGCAACCAGAAGGATTCATTGAAAAAGGCTAAATAGAAAAGGTATGCAAGTTGCAGAAATCCATATATGGATTAAAGCAAGCATCCAGATCCTGGAACGTAAGGTTCGATCAAGCTGTAAAAGGTTTTGGATTTATTCAGAATCCTGACGAACCTTGTGTATACAAAAGGATTAAAGGCGACAAGTTGGTTTTCCTAATTCTTTATGTTGATGATATACTACTCATTGGAAACGATGTAGGCGTATTGACATTAGTAAAAGAATGGTTAGCAAAACAATTTGATATGAAGGACTTAGGAGAAGCAAGTTTTATTCTAGGTATCCAAGTCATAAGGGATAGAAAGAATAAAACGATTGCATTTTCCCAAGCTTCATACATAGACAAGATCTTGTCTAGGTTTTCCATGTAGGATTCCAAGAAAGGTATGTTACCTTTCAGACATGGAATCAAACTTTCTAAGGAACAAGTTCCTAAGAATGAGCATGAAGAGCAATTCATGAGTAGAGTTCCATATGCCTTGGCAGTTGGAAGTCTCATGTATGCAATGCTCTGCACTAGACCAGATATTTGTTTTGCTATTGGCATAGTTAGCAGGTTTCAATCGAAACCTGGTCCTGATCACTGGACGGCAATCAAGCATATTTTCAAGTATCTCAAGAGAACGAGAGATAATATGCTTGTATACTCTTGAGGGGATTTAATTCCCGTTGGGTATACAGATTCTGATTTTCAATCAGATTCTGACTCCAGAAAATCCACATCAGGAGTTGTGTTTACTATTAGATGAGGAGCAGTCATATGGAGGAGTATCAAGTAATCTTATATTGCTGATTCCACTATGGAAGCTGAGTATGTTGCTGCATGCGAGGCTGCCAAAGAGGCTGTTTGGCTTCGCCAATTCTTGATTGACTTGGAAGTGGTTCCTAGTGCGAATAAGCAGATCACTATCTACTGTGACAACAGTGGAGCAGTGGCTAATTCGAAAGAACCAAGAAGTCATAAGAGAGGAAAACACATTGAAAGAAAGTATCATCCTTTAAGGGAGATTGTTCAAAGGGATGACGTGACGATTACCAAAATCGCGTCAGTAGAAAATCTAGCAGATCCCTTCATAAATGCTCTACCTCAGAAGAGTTTCGATGGGCATCTAGAGAACATTGGCATGAGAGATATGACACATTTGCTATAGCGCAAGTGGGAGATTGGTAGGATTATGCTCGATAGCAAGAGTGTAATATTGTAATTGACAATCTTTTTCATATTAATAAAGTGATTTCTGGTTTAACAAATCTTATAGCATTTATAGTTTAATATTATAATTGTCAAAAGTAAATAATCATAAGGTCTAAAGACTATGAGAAAAGAAGAATTGTTCGTACATCTGGATATGTATGAGGAAGACACAATTCTTTAGTTAGTCTTAAATAATGTTCACAACTTAAGTTAAAGGTTGGGCACCTTTACCTTATTAAAGTTGTAGAATTCTTTTGCTAGCATTTGAGTGGGATCAAATGAGATATGATGAGTCTAAAATCATCGGAGGGTCTTCGAGTAAAAGAATCTAGTGCACTGGGTGCATTGAACTGGATCACAATGAAAAGCTTTATCTAGAACCGTCAATAGATAATAGTCTTTTCATTATCAGGACAATCGGAGAGTCTATCTGAATCCTGAGATAAATGATGGACTTATGGTTGCAAGTGGTATCATTTTAGTTATCAATGAGTACGATTATATAGCATAGTCTATCCTCGATAGTTTGGTGATATTCATTTGTTAATCGATAGAGGGCTTCATTTATAGATATGGACATCGTGGCTCCATTTATTAAATGAGAGTATAATATCATCATATGGATGTTTTGAGGTAATTGGATATTAAATCTCAACGTTGAGTTTTCGATAGTGACTATTGAAAACATGGCTTCTGGACAAGTCAAAATATCCAAGTTCAAAACGTGGTCATATGAGTAAATATGGTAACTTGGAGAGTTATAGGCGGTCTATGAACTCTTGGCGATTACTGATATTAATCACGAGGATACACTATCTCCAGTATGATTGTCTAGGGTATGAATGAGGAACATCTTCTTATTCTATCTTTATTAAAGAGTTCAATTTTAGCTCTTTAGTGGAATGAGTTAAAATTAATGGATCGGACCTAAGTGAATCATTTGTTGATTGTGATTAGGTTATGTCTATTGAAGTTTAAATTTAGATAGCCCGTCAAGATCCCCAATCCACACGGACTTGCATAGATCACTTGATATATTCTACCGGACCAATTTATGGGTCCATCTAGAATTGTATTTAATATATTAAGAATATAATTTGCACATTATTTATTTAATGGGCTAATCAATTATATTAATATATTAATGAAAGGCATGTGGGCTTGTTTCTTTTAGTAAGAATGGGCCTGGTTCACATGTGGGCCTTTTATTAAGGTCCAATGGATTTAATAAAATAGAAAAACAATATATAGATATATTAATATATATGGCACATGGCTGAGATATATATATGATATTATATTGTTTTATTTTTATTATTTGATTAAATGGAAATTAATTAATTGATTAATTAATTATTTAATTAAAAATCAAAATCTTTTTCTGACTAGGAAATATGTTTTTTAGTAGTATACTATTGTGGTAGTATAAATAAAATAAAAGACTTTATTTCGTAAGTAGATAAATAAGGGGTTTATTTATCTAGTCAAATAAGGAAGTCTTTTATATAGTCACAAATACACTAAAGAGTTGGATTAGGATTTGGAATTCTAAGGAAATCTACCTAGGATTTGGATTTAAGTCAAAAGACACAAATCCTAAATGGTAAAGGATTTCGGCCTCAATATATAGATATATATAAAACATATATGGCAATTAACCGGAATATATATAGATATATATATGCTTTATAGAAATAAATATACATATAATATAAGTGGTATTCGGTGCAGTATATATATATGGCATAGGCGCAAAAATATATGATATAGTAAGCGGCACAAAAATATATATAATATTGAGCGGCCACTAAAGATATAAATATATATTCTTTGTATATTTTCAAAAACTCTAATGTCTTGGTTTTGAGAGTTTTTTCTTTTGCTAGAGAAAAATAGAATCCAACTCTAAGACTAGTGTGATTTTCGGCAAAGAGGAATAGAGAGAAAAGTTTGTTCTTATTTCGATAGTGCACTAGTTACTTTTACATCAAAAGGTTTTGTGCACAATTTCGAATAAGGTTCACGCGAGTTTCAATCTAAAGATTGTGAATTCAAAAGTGACCGGAACATTCTTTGTTGTCTCTTGGAACTTGTTGTGACTAACGAAAAAAAAAAAAGATTTTGTTATCCATCCTCAGGTACACAATTCAAAGAAAGGGAGACCACGCTCCTAGGTGATTCACGTTTGTGATTGGATTGGAAGATCTTGCGGATTACTATCGACGCAATGTCAATCGGATCATGCGACAAAGGTATGAAATTTTTGATTATATATGTTTAATTAATTTAAGGGTTAAGGTTCATAAAAGGAAAAATTTTAAACTATACTAAAACCCTTTTTAGTCTCGCTTCCGCTACGTTGACCTTATTTTTATCTACACTTCCCTCCTCCTTTCGACTTGATGACTCCTCTTGGCTGGCTAAGGCCGCAGCCCTTTCAGATGTTGGCCTTAACCAAGGGGGTCCCTCGAAGGATGTCTCTGTCCCGGATCCAACTTCTCTCCACCCTACTGCCGGATCTAGAGAAAATGTTGAGGGGGAATCTCAGGATCCTTCTTTCATTCAGGAAGATGTTGGGCAGGCTTCTGTTCAACGTTTGAAGGTGGCGGGCTCTCCTGTAGTGACCAGCTCACTTGAAGACAAGCAGGCAAAATGGGAACAGGCGGTGGAATCCCAGAAGGAAAAAAAATGCAGGAGGGGGGAATGATATATGACTTTTTTTTTTTTCTCTTTATTGGAATTTATTTTTGTAACTGTTTGTAGCCAGGAAATTGGGGTGGGCACCTTGCCTAAGTTAATGAACTCCTTCCAATCTTATGATCATTCTCTATTACCCTCCTAAAATGCTTGCTTGTTGAACTTATGCCTTGCCCCAGGATGGTGCTTGTATGTTTGAACGTGATCCAAGTAAAGCTATCCCGACTCTTGTATAGTTTTAGCTTCAATCTTAACTTGTTGGTGGACAAAAGGTCTTCAATTTGTCTTGAATACAATCTTTAGTTAATAATCTCTCTTAGCAGAAATCAGCTATCATGTCTGACCAGAAAATTTCTTCTTCTTTTATTTATTATTTATTTTTTTATTTTTTGCTGGGAATCCCGGTGATGATTTCATTTTAGTCATTTATCAGGATGAAACGTCTGGCTCCCAAGTGTAATGGCTTAGTTCCCTGATGCCTTGTTTCTGAGCGGTTGCTAGAACCATTTTCAACTCAGGCCTTTGAATGTAACAAGGAGAAATGGTAGTGCGATGTAGAAAGATGTCGGGTATCCAGATGGAGTATCCTGGCTTCTTGTTGAATTGTCCTGGCAAGCGTCTATGGCTATTTGACACCAGGTTCATCCTGGATGGGGAGTATCCCCCGTCCGAGGCTTCAGGAGGCCCATATAAGTTCTCCTGGTCTTTGACGAGGGCTACTTTGACACCGGGTTCATCCTGGAGGGGGGTATTCCCCATCCAAGGCTTTAGGAGGCCCATATAGGTTCTCCTGGTCTTGATGAGATCGATCCTAGCAAGTGACTACACCCTTTATGCATTTGAGCACCAGGTCCTTCCTGGAGGAGGGTATTCCCCGACCAAGGCAACAGGAACGCCATATGGCTTTTCCTGGTCTCGAGGTGAAACGGGACGATGAAGACTTGCTTAGGCGAAATTAGGAACACCAAAACTGACTTTATTGATTTTCTCAAAAGCAAATACAAATCAGAAAATGGTCGGGGTGTGACACGCCCAAACCGGTTCTACAAATGTCACTATAATATAACCTATTATACCTTGGTTGTATTAAAGGGGCGTGCGAGTCTGGTGACCCTATTGCAAGTGCACAAGTCGTTAAACTAGTGTAGTGAGCAAGTAAGGGTATCGTTCCCACTAGGTCAGCACTAAAAAGCTTTCTATCCTTAGATTAACTCTACAATTTCCTAATTATTCTAACAAGTTTTACGTAAATTAACTAGTGATTAACAAATTTATTATTCTAAGATGAAGTTGTCTAATTAGCAATTACAACTACTTGAATTAAATTCTATATTGCAAATTGTTAAGGAATTAGATTCATTCAAGTATATTCTAGCTTCTAATCAATTATTCATTAAGCCTAACCCTCAATTACTAACATACATATATTCATATGAATGTTCTAAGCACCTAATTCTCTACTGAATCACAATGAAATCTAAGATTAGAGTGTGATTAAGTGGAATTAGTCATTTCATAATAGAGAATTACAAGTTAGTAATCTCTACTCATAGGTGCTTCACTATTAACATGCATACAATTTCATCAAGTTATTGCACTATAAAGAGAGAGGTGGTTGCAACCACCACACATGCAATCATAAATGTACATAAACATGACTCAAGAGGATTATAACAATATGATTGATTAGATGACAAGGGATTACAAGAATTACATCTAATTCCCTAACAAGAGGGATTAGCTACACATAGTATCAAAATTACAAAGATATACAAGAAAAGGAAACATCACCAATGAACAAACTTGTGTGGTGGAAATGGTCTTCTTTGCAATCCAAGCAATTAACTCTTCTATGGCAACTTGAAGTGATCACTCTAAGTAACCAACATGTGGTGTTTGGCTACCTAGAAATTGGCCAAGAAAATACTATCTTTCTTGATTCCTAAGAACAAAATATCTCTAATTAATATCTTTTACTTTTTCTCTTCTCTCTAACTAACTAACTCCTCTCTCTCCTTAAAAGAACTCTTTTATATCATGAGAGAGGAGGCCTTCCAAGGACAATAGGTGGAGAAATGGGCAACCTTCTTTGACTTTTGGGGCGAGCTTCAGTCAATTTGCAGCTTCTCAGAATCGGCGGCGGGCATTCATGGCGGCTTTGTGCCCGCCGAAAGATCCCGCCTTGACGACGACGGTGGCTTATGGCGGCGTCCGTTTGCCCGCCTTCCAGATCGTCTGAACTCGCCACTTTTGACGAGATGCTTCCTCCGGCGGCTTCGAGCGGCGGCTTTGTTCCCGCCGACCTGAATGCACGAACCCGCCTTCTTGCTCTTCTTCTGCTTTTCTTCCCAATTTGCCCCCATTTCTTCACTTTAGACAAAAATGCCCTTGAAACACCTATTTTACCTGAAAAATACTTATTTACACAATTAAACACATGGAATGCTTAGAAAATGATAGCAAAACAAGGTAAAAGGGGCACTAAATATAAATATTTAGAGCACGATCAGGGTGTACACATCAGAAATACACCAATCGAGCTAACATCCTTCTTTAAGTCTTAAGACTAAATCCCCCTAGAATGATCCTTCTTCCTGAGGTAACACAATGGGTACTCTTCTTTCTTTCAAAACTGTTCTGTGCTTTCCAACTATGCCTCCCTGCATATTGCCTTGTCAATGCAGCGGGGTTTGCAGATACTGCGTAACATGTGCGGGCTGCCTGCTGGTCTCCCTTGACTTCTCCAACCTCGGTTCCAACTGGAAACTTTAGGATATTGTGATAGATGGACAAGACTCCCTTGATGCCTGATAAAAATGGTCTTCCCAAGATTGCATTATAAGCGGATGGGGTGTCTACCACGATGAACTCAGTCATGATGTTTTATTAGAGGGGGGCTTCTCTGACTATCACGGGCAAGATGTGTGTTCCTACCGGCATTACGGAGTCCCCTGTAAATCCGTATAAAGGTGTAGTGCAGCTGTTGTAACAGGGATTCTTCAGGTTGAGCTTCTCCAGTGCTTCTTTAAACAAAATGTCCACACTACTCCCGATGTCTACAAGGATGCGGTGGACTTGACAATTAGCAATCTGAACCGTGATCACCATTGGATCGTCATGGGGTTGTACAGTATCGTAGGCATCATCCTTGGTGAAAATGATCTGCACGGATTACGGGTATTCCCGTGATTCTAGAGATACCCGGAACACATCCTGGCCAGTGGTGAGTTTCGGGATCTTCCTAACGTGATTCTTTCTTGAATTATTTGATGTCCCAGCCAGAGTTGGTCCTCCACTGATGGTATGGACGACATGGATCTGTTGCATCAAATCCTTTCCTTCGTCTTTCCTCCTTTCTTCTGCATCCCGCATCTCCTTCTGCACTTCCTTTCCCATTTTAATGTTGTCTCTTACTTGTTACAAGAATTCCGTTAAAAGTCCTCCTCTCACCAAACTCTCAATCTGGTTACGGAGGCTATAACACTCAGATGTGTTGTGCCCGACATCCTCATAAAAGTCGCAATACTTGTAGCGATTTCTTTGATCAGCGGGGACTTTTATTGGATCGGGCTTCTGAGCAAGCCCTTATCGCGGATGGCTAGGTATATGGTTTCCCGAGAGGCATTGAGAGGAGTGTAATGGTTATACCAGTCTTCTTCCGTTGATATACAGGCTACCTCTCTTAGTGGAGAAGTTTCTCGGGGTGGAGTCCTTCTTATAGGGTATCTTTCCCGGTATTGAGGAGGCGGCGGCCTATATGTCGATTGATTCGGAGGAAGGTTCTGGACTCTCCTCGTAGGTGCCAACTTAGGAGATTCCTTCTTAGACCACTTAGGCGTCCGGGCTTCATCGTGTTCAACCTTAATTCAGAGCTGCTCATCTATATCCACCTGCTCCAACGCCCTATCATAGGCCTCCTGGTATGTCTCAGAAGGGTGCTTGGCAAACGATCGGAATAACCTGCCAGCCCACAGGTTTCTTCTGAAGTTAGCGAGGGTTTCCTTCTCGGCGAATACTCCCATCTGGATCACTTCCTTGTGGAACTTTTCTACGTAAGATCTCAGTGTCTCACCTCATTCCTAGATCACATATTGCAGAAGGACGGGATCCTTGGGGCGAGGTTTGATTCCCTAGAATTGAGCACAAAAGTCGGTAGTGACCTTTGTGAATGAATCTACACTTCCTGGGGGTAACTTTCTGAACCAAGTCGTGGCACAGTCGGTCAATGTTGAAGGGAACATCCTGCACATAGCTGACTGGGTAGCGTTTTGGATTTCCATCTGGTGGACAAAGCTCTCTATGTGACTCACGGGATCCTCTGATCCAGAATACTTCTCAGTGGGCATTTTAAACTTATGGGGCAACTCGGCTTCTCGAATCCTCATGGAAAATGGCGCATTCATCTCCCCCAAAGGGTTCTTCCGAGTACCCCATTGCTTTCCTTTTTTCAATTCCTCAAGCTCCTTCGCCATCTTAGCCATCTGATCCTCAAGGTGTTTGGATCCGTTATGTCCGGATCGTGCCATCGAGTATTCATTGTCCGAGGTTTCTGATTCTCCATCAGGTTCCTTACACTCCCCTTCCCGTCGATGGGTACCCTACTGGTCCCTCATGGATCCAGTACTGCCACCAGTGTCCGGCCGGGGATTCCTTTTCCTTACCGCCGGCCCTATTGTTGACTGGGCCCTTCTTGGTGGGATATCGGTAGCTGATTTCGCCAATCAGTGTCTGAGATCTTCGGGATGATTCCGTGTTAGTAAAGGCGACCCGAGTCTGTCAAACACCGGTGCTCGGGTACTTGGTCCTGCTCCTTCTGCTAATCTAGGTGCTTCAAAGGGCATCCCTTGGGCGATCATCCGAAGGCGGACGCTCTCCATATAGGCAGCAGCTTGTCGCTTTATGGCCTCCCGAGTTGCTTTCGGAACCGTGGGGTCCTGTGGTGTTGATCCGGGATTAGGCAGCGGGACTGGTACTGAGATCTAACTTCTGGCTCCCTTGTTTTTCCCTTGATTTCTCTGGGTGGAAGCGAGGGAATAGGGTCATGAGTTCGTGGGCTGCCCCTAGGAGGATCGGAGCCTCATCTGCTATCTTCTTCTGAGTAGAACTTGAAAGTTTGTTAATGGTGGGGGGTCTTTCCCACAGACGGCGCCAAAGTGTTAACCCAAAATTATCACCGGGGTGCAATTTAGAATTAACGGTATGTGATGGACCCGGATCTAATTAGACCTGGGCTAGCGGGATACTCTATACCCTGGTATCCCGCTGGGTATCGTAAGTCCGATATTACGATGAATACAAGTAATGTGATGGACGAGTTTCTTATATGGTGGATACATGAAAGCTGGAAAGCAATTTATATGTATGTATATATATGTGGATCTGAAATACGATTTCTTACAATCCGGTATTTGAACTATCAGTATTACAATATGGAAAAGAAATCGAGTCTGAAGGAGAACGATGGAGATGGAGCTTTTCGTGTCTGTCGATAAGTAGAAAAAGTAAATTTGGGTTTCAATCCCTTTTTTCCTATGAACATATCATTAATATATAGGCCCACTTTCTTGCTGAGCACTCCTAAAACCTCGGTCTAGGGTTTCAGTGATACACGGGTCTTCATGTGGAGCCCGACAAATTCGTCGGGAAATTGATCCCAAAAGGCCTGGTGATTCCTTCTTTTCCGGTTTCCAAATGAGTTGACTCATATTTAAAATAGGACACTAACTTGGTGGGGATGGATGCCGCGTTGTAGCTTGAGTTTTTATCTTGAACGGTGACGTTTAATGTCTGTTTTTATATGTAGTCTACTCTTCGGGGTACCCCCCTCCTGCTTCAGCGGGGTCGGTCTACTGGGATCCTGGTATATGTCTTGCCATGTGTACATTACGTGTTTCGCTGGTTGGGGTACCCCGGGTACCCTGCGTCTCTCACGCTTCTGATAAAAGCGATGTTCGCGGATATCGCGGTTTCAAGTAGCGGGGTACCAGGATACTCGAGTATCTGGGTATCCGGGGTAATTGGGCGCCAGGATCTGGTGATGATCGTGTCTCCTGGAATTCTGGACCTGGCCTAGGTAGGCAAAGGTTCTAGCCCGTCAGCTAGCAGGCGGGGTACCCAAACATCTTTTCGCTTCTACTTCGGATCCCGGCTTTCTCCTGTAAGCTAGTGGAAAATTCTTTTTTGATCCCTGCCAATTATGGCGGTTAACAGCAACCTACATCGCACGTTGCGAAAACTACCTAAGACAACGTATGGAAAAATTGTCTAACACAACGCATGGTAAGACAACATACATCAAACGTGCGTTGCGATAAATGTTAATGACAACGCGCATAGTATGTTGTAATTGTTCTATGACTACATACATTGCACGTTGTGAAAAACTTTGGAACTTTTGGCAACAGGCGTATCAACAACATACGCCCGCACGTTGCCAAAACTTTTCACAACGCATTTTGCGCGTTGCGAAAAGCCAAATTTCTTGTATTGTGATCACATGTTCTATGATGAATTGATTGTTTGCATCATTTGCATTCACATGATCACACTAGGAAGTCCTTGTAAAAGGCATGAAGTCTTGACTAGGACGAGATGTCTAGATAGTCAAGCAAGGAAGCCTTGGTTAGGACGTAAGGTCCGAATAACCAAGCAAAAAGCCTTAACTAAAGTTGGGATAACTTGGATAGTTAAGCAAGAAGTCATGGCTAGGATTGGGAAGGTCCGGATAGTCATGCATGGGAGGCTTTCTAGTGGCATGAGTGCCTTGGATAGGGAGTTGGCTACATTATTGTTAGGCCCGGGCGTTTGCTATGACATAGACTCTGTAAGATCCTTGATTTAAATTGGCTTCATTCCATTGCAAAACTCTCTATATTTGTAATGGTTAGTTTCTTAGGTGATTCTTAATGAAAAGAAGCTTCAAAGAAGAAAGGCAATTTCTCATGCAAATATCGTCTTCAAGAGGAAAAGCGCTTATATGGATGCTAAGGTATCAAGATACTTCTTCCTCTTGCAAGGCGTAAGCGTACACACACATAATTCATTCATGTGTGTCCCTACATCATTGTGCAAATATTTGATATAACACATTCACACTCATTTAAGTATGCACATGTATTGATCTCATATCGTCGAACATTGTAGAATTGCATGTTTTATGACTATCTCTTAGATATGACATACTTGTGTGACATTGTATTTATTTATTTGTGTTTCTTGTATTTTGGACTCGAACATGATCTCATATGATTCCTTATTGAGTCCCGGTTATTTTGGTTACTCATTCATTAGGTTTCGAGTCTAAACGATGTAGCTACACTACTTTGAGTTCTTATTCGTTGAGTTGTCTTCGTCGTCATTTTCTGAGATGAATTCTCAACCTTTTGTCAAAGTTTTGTAGTCGTCGTTGTGCGTGAGGGAGTCACTATTCGTAATCCAAAGACGGATTCAAAATCGAAGTTCAGAGGCCCGAATACGACCGAAGAACGCGAGAGGAGCGCGAGAGGAGCTAGCTTGGCCAATGGCCAAGCAAAGGAGGCCACGTGTGGAGCATGTGTGGCACACGTCCAGAGATCTCTTCTACCCACATGTGCCACACGCGCCCCATAGGGGGTCACGTTTTGGATAAAAGCAAAGATCTTGTTAGAGAGAAAAAGAAACTAATTAAATTAAAGTTCTTTCTTTGGCCCAATTATCAATTAGAAGATTTAGTTTGTATGAATCGCTATTGGTTTAATACCAATAATGGCAGTCATTTCAGTATGATAAGGATACATATGTATCCACGATTGCAAATCTGTTACTAGTACGTTTTTCTTATCGATCGCGTACCATACGTACCATACCTGGTATATGAAAACAAAGAGATGGACACATGCCTTGTCTTACATTCCATTATGATATAGGATACCACTTTAAGGACATACGGATTGGTTAGATCTATAAATGAATTAACATAATTTTTTTTTAGGTCTCGCTTTTTCTCTTTTGAAGAAATATACCATCCTTTTTTATCCCTAATCAAATTGAAAATGGGATTGATTGTTGATTGATTTTATCAAAAGTTCATAACGGCTTTAAGATGATTGTGTATATTCAATTCAAATGACTAACATTATTATTACTGATCAGTAAATTTCATATTAAAAGAAAGGAAAAAGAGGATTTCGTTTTATGGTAAAAAATTCATTCATCTCAGTTACTTTTCAAGAAAAAAAAAAAAACAGCGGGTCTATTGAATTTCAAGTATTAAGCTTCACTAATAAGATACAAAGACTTACTTCCCATTTGGAATTGCACAGAAAAGACTATTTATCTCAGAGGGGTTTACGGAAAGTTCTGGAAAAACGCCAACGGCTACTTTCTTATTTGTCAAAGAAAAATAGAGTACGTTATAAAGAATTAATTAGTCAGTTGAATATCCGGGAGTCAAAAAATCGTTAATTTGAAAAAAGAATTTTGAATTATTTTATTTATTAGATTTTGAATCTTGATAACTTCTTTTTGTTTTCAACAATTCATGTAAGAATGAATCGAGGAAAAACCTATGAGTATACTAGCTACAGGAAAAGACCTTATGAGAGTAAATATGGGACCTCACCACCCATCAATGCATGGTGTTCTTCGTCTCATCGTTACTCTCGATGGCGAAGATGTTATTGACTGTGAACCGATATTGGGTTATTTACACAGAGGGATGGAAAAAATTGCGGAAAACCGAACAATTATACAATATCTGCCTTATGTAACACGTTGGGATTATTTAGCTACTATGTTCACAGAAGCAATAACTGTAAATGGACCAGAACAGTTGGGAAATATTCAAGTACCTAAAAGGGCCAGCTATATCAGAGTAATTATGTTGGAGTTGAGTCGTATAGCCTCTCATCTATTATGGCTCGACCCTTTTATGGTAGATATTGGTGCACAGACTCCCTTCTTCTATATTTTCAGAGAAAGAGAATTAGTATATGATCTATTCGAGGCTGCCACCGGTATGAGAATGATGCATAATTATTTTCGTATCGGAGGGATAGCGGCCGATTTACCCCATGGCTGGATAGAGAAATGTTTGGATTTCTGTGATTATTTTTTAACGGGGGTTATTGAATATCAAAAACTTATTACACGAAACCCTGTCTTTTTAGAACGAGTTGAAAGAGTAGGCATTTTTGGTGGAGAAGAAGCAATAAATTGGGGTTTATCAGGACCAATGCTACGAGCGTCTGGAATAGAATGGGATCTTCGTAAAGTGGATCATTATGAGTGTTGCGACGAATTTGATTGGGAAGTCCAATGGCAAAAAGAAGGAGATTCATTAGCTCGTTATTTAGTCTGAATCGGTGAAATGACAGAATCCGTAAAAATTATTCAACAGGCTTTGGAAGGAATTCCGGGGGGGCCCTATGAGAATTTAGAAATCCGATGCTTTGCTAGAGAAAGCGATCCAGAATGGAATGATTTTGAAGATCGATTCATTAGTAAAAAGCCTTCTCCTACTTTTGAATTACCAAAACAAGAACTTTATGTGAGAGTCGAAGCCCCAAAAGGAGAATTGGGAATTTTTCTGATAGGAGATCTGATACGAACCTCGTCGATTGTATCAAGATTGATGCCTAGGATCGTTCTAACCTCTGGTTCGGATGGAAACCGCGACCCAACACCTATAATGAGATGTGAACCTTGGTATGAAGGAGGACGCCACAATCAAGGATGGAATACTCGATTGATAAGTCAAGGAGGAACGCCACAGAGAAATCTGATAAGTTCCAATTAGTTCTCAAAGAACAAAAGAGAAAATTCTCTCAAATTTCATTCAAAATCAAGTCTATCGAAAAATACATCAAAATGACCCTTAAATACTGAAACCCTAAAACCAAAAAGGAAAATAAATATTTGGCAATTAATGCCTTACAAACGGGAAAGAAAATAAACTAAAACAATCAACTAATTGACTTGCTCCCTATTTGGAAGGCTATATTTTGGAAACAAATCAGCCCTTAATATTTGGAAACAAATCAATTCATTATTCATTAGAAACCAATAAGGAAAACTGAAATTCGGACTCCTCAGCATCAAATCTTCGCGCAACAAACTAGATTGCCGATTTTGGGCCTGTTGTGATCTTTTACGGATGCCGGAGTCTTCATAACATCTGTAGGGCTTGTCTTGGGCTTTCCGAAAACATATTATAATAGACAATCCGACTTCAGATGCTCTCTGTAGAAGCCCACGAAGTTCAGCTCGGATTTGGGCCGAACTTGAACTTCAGCAACTCAGAATCAGCCCATCATTAAATGCTTCTTTGATCCTCTTGGCCCCTTGTAATTGGCCCAACTGGAATATGCAATGGATCCTTTGGTGATACTTCTTGATTCTCATCAGGATCAAAGTAGTTTTCCTTGGCGATGGAAAATTCGCCCACCGGGTTTTATCAATTTGCAAATTCTTCCTCAGTTAGTTAAAAGAATGAAATTGGCGGATATTATGACGATACTAGGTAGTATAGATATCATTATGGGAGAAGTTGATCGTTGAAATGATAGTTGATACAACAGAAGTACAAGATATTAATTCTTTTTCCCGATTGGAATCCTTAAAAGAGCTCTATGGGACCATATGGGTGTTTGCCCCTATTTTGACTCTTGTATTAGGAATCACAATAGGTGTACTAGTAATTCTGTGGTTAGAAAGAGAAATATCTGCAGGAATACAACAACGTATTGGCCCTGAATACGCCAGCCCTTTCGGAATTCTTCAAGCTTTAGCAGATGGAACAAAACTACTTTTCAAAGAGAATCTTCTTCCAGCTAGAGGAAATACTCGTTTCTTCAGTATTGGACCATCTATAGCAGTCATATCAATTCTACTAAGTTATTCAGTAATTCCTTTTAGTTATCACCTTGTTTTAGCTGATCTCAATATTGGTATTTTTTTATGGATTGCCGTTTCAAGTATTGCTCCTATTGGACTTCTTATGTCAGGATATGGATCAAATAATAAATATTCGTTTTTAGGTGGTCTGCGAGCTGCTGCTCAATCGATTAGTTATGAAATACCATTAACTTTATGTGTTTTATCAATATCTCTACGTGCGATTCGCTAAAATAGAAGCTTTTCTTTTCCTTCTAGAAAAAAAAAGAAATTTAATGGATATCCGCATTTTTTTTTTATTCATTTATTTATTCTTTAGGTTAATAAAAAAATTAGATAGTTATATATGAGTGAAAGAAAACAACTTCTAAATTCGCAGTAAAAGAAGATTGAGTCTCATTTCCTATGTACAAGAGTTAAGTGAAAGTAAACAAAGGTGGAAGAAGCCCTTTACCCCAAGATTAGTTGATTGGTCATCCTAGCTTGAAGCGGGCTCAAAGGTCAACCGTATGGAGTTTTCACTATATGTTTGAATGTATTACAATACATATATTAACGAACGGGGGATTGAAAAAAAAAAGTGGGTGGATAATAAGGAACACTAAAATACACACAAAGAATTAGTAATGGAGATTATGTAAATTAACGAAAAAGATACGTCTGCATAACATAAAAAGAATACTAATTGGGGCTTTAAGTTGGTAGAAATGATCAGGCAGTACTCCCCACAATTCCGATTCAGAGTATGCTCCTATCCCCCAATTAAAGAAATTACTATCAGGAACGAAATAATCCTTTACTTTTTTGAGGCCCCCTTTTTCTCAGAAAGAAGAAGAGGAACAAAAAAAATAGAAAAAAAAAAAATAAAATTACAATAAAAAGAAAAGCGATTTTTTTCTTATTTCTTTCCTATCTTCATAGATAGAAAAATCGTGTCATGATTCATGAACTAATGTAATGTCTAATTTTTTTATTTTCGTAATCGAAAATAAAATGATGGCTCGAAATATCAATAGATATTTCTACAAAGAGTATTTTATTGAAGGATTTATTAAGTTATTACTCACCCCCAAAAAGTTGAAGGATGAGATCAATTCAGAAATGCTTTTTGATTTATTCTTATAGCAGACAGAATTCCATTGGTATAATTGGGGGCCTTCCACGAGTCTATCTATGCTATAACCATATCAAGATAACGAATACTTGCCCGGTCCTTACATTTATTTGTGGCCCTGAGGAGCCGTATGAGGTGAAAATCTCATGTACGGTTTTGTAATAGCGATGGGAACAGTAATGTTATCACCGACTATGATTATCTAATAGTTCAAGTACAGTTGATATAGTCGGGGCGCAATCAAAATATGGTTTTTGGGGGTGGAATTTGTGGCGTCAACCTATAGGGTTTATCGTTTTTCTAATTTCTTCCCTAGCAGAATGCGAAAGATTACCTTTTGATTTACCAGAAGCAGAAGAAGAATTAGTAGCAGGCTATCAAACCGAATATTCGGGGATCAAATTTGGTTTATTTTACGTTGCTTCCTATCTAAATTTATTAGTTTCCTCATTATTTGCAACAGTTCTTTACTTGGGCGGTTGGAATCTTTCAATTCCGTACATATTTATTCCTGAGTTATTTGAAATAAATAAAGCGGATGGAATCTTTGGAACGACAATCGGTATCTTTATTACATTAGCTAAAACTTATTTGTTCTTGTTCATTTCTATCACAACAAGATGGACTTTACCTAGACTAAGAATGGACCAATTATTAAATCTTGGCTGGAAATTTCTTTTACCTATTTCTCTCGGTAATCTATTATTAACAACCTCTTCCCAACTCCTTTCACTGTAAACAAAAAAAAAGGGATACTATATTCACGGCTTACCTCAAACAAGAGAAAGAAAAAATTTATTCATAGATATTCCCGATATGTTCCCTATGGTAACTGGGTTCATGAATTATGGTCAACAAACAGTACGAGCTGCAAGGTACATTGGTCAAAGTTTCATGATTACCTTATCCCAAGCAAATCGTTTCCCTGTAACTATTCAATATCCTTATGAAAAATTAATAACATCGGAGCGTTTCCGCGGTCGAATCCATTTTGAATTTGATAAATGTATTGCTTGTGAAGTATGTGTTCGTGTATGTCCTATAGATCTGCCTGTTGTTGATTGGAAATTGGAAACTGATATTCGAAAGAAACGATTGCTTAATTACAGTATTGATTTCGGAATTTGTATTTTTTGTGGTAACTGCGTTGAGTATTGTCCAACAAATTGTTTATCAATGACTGAAGAATATGAACTTGCTACTTACGACCGTCACGAATTGAATTACAATCAAATTGCTTTAGGTCGTTTACCAATGTCAGTAATTGACGATTTTACAATTCGAACAGTTTTGAATTCGTCTCAAAGAAAAAACGGGTAAATCTCTTTATTATTGGAAATTACTAGGGTTCCGTGTTGGTATAAAGGAATAAGGTCTTTCTCTTTGTTTGGTACAAATCCCAACTATAGATTGGATTATGAGAAGTACAAATTAATTTGTATTGAAAGTCTGTTAATATATCCACAATTTTTTCGAAATATAGACTTTCAATTTCCAACTGCCATTTCCAATAAAGAAAAGAACGAAATTGATCCAATAACTGTACCCACATCAATTCACACCTATTAGATTTGAATTGAATTCAATCGGGAATGCCTCATAAAAAAAATTGCCTGGTCGGTTCAATAAGGTCATGAAAAAACATTTTGATTTATTTATCTCTTATTTTAATATAATGGATTTGGCTGGACCAATACATGATTTTCTTTTAGTTTTTCTAGGATCGGGTCTTATATTAGGAGGTCTGGGAGTGGTATTACTTACCAACCCGATTTATTCTGCCTTTTCATTGGGATTCGTTCTTATTTGTATATCCTTATTCTATATTCTATCAAATTCGCCTTTTGTAGCTGCTGCACAGCTCCTTATTTATGTAGGAGCTGTAAATGTTTTAATCATATTTGCTGTAATGTTCATGAATGGTTCAGACTATTCCAATGATTTTCATTTGAATCCTTGGACTATTGGGGATGGAGTTACTTCTCTGGTTTGTACAAGTCTTTTTTTGTCCTTACTCACTACTATTCTAGATACGTCGTGGTACGGGATTATTTGGACTACACGATCCAACCAGCTTATAGAGCAAGATTTGATAAGTAATAGTCAACAAATTGGAATTCATTTATCAATCGACTTTTTTCTTCCATTTGAACTCATTTCGATAATTCTTTTAGTTGCTTTGATAGGTGCAATTGCCGTAGCTCGTCAGTAAAAAATCTTTATAACTAGCAACAGCAATCAAAATTCAACTTTTCTGTGTTATCACATCTATTTGCCTTCAATTCTATTTGAATACTGTTTCATGTATAAATCAAATAGAAGTTTTTTGATTCGATCTATTAGCAATATATTCTTTTGTTCTTGAAAATAAATAATAAACGTGTCCTAAAGTAATCTAGAGGGGGGGTGAATAGATTTTAAACAATTTTACCCAATTTTTCGAGATTAGTCCAAATTACGAAAAAGCCCCAATCTAGTCAATATACAAAAAACATACAAGTGCGGAAATTTGAGGACACACAATATTTACGTGGAAACCCACACGGGGAAAAACCACGGGCTGTTATGTGCGCCACACGAGAACCTCGAATCCACTATTTGCAAATACGATTACAAATTAGGTTGACCACATCACACCTAAATTTACTAATCCGTCTTTGCTACCCGCGGGCCTTTAATAGTGACTCTAGTCCCTTGCTTGCAAACTACCTAAGAGGTAAATACAAGACTTGTCTCTAAAGTGAAGAGATAGCACAACCTAAGGTGAATATGTGAAATACTCAAGATGCTAAAAATGCAAGGTTAGACATTTTAAGCTTATCTAGGCAAGGATGAACATGTTAGACAATCCTAGATATCATATTACTAGATGACATGCATAAACCAACACTAAATAAGCAACCAAAATCCTATATGCATTATCTATCACAATACAACTCACAAACCACAATAAAACAATCTTGAAACTAAGTCAAGTCATAAAGATGCAATCTTGAATCAATTCAAGTGATAAAGAAGCTATCTTGTAAAGCAAGAACATATAGATATGAGAATGATGTTCTAGATACAAGTCATGTGAGCAAAACTAAAAACCCTAGATGAAATCAACCTAGAATTATGCTAGATGATAAATGAAAGATGCAATATGAAGGGTTTTGTGATTTGGAAGCTTAAAGATGAAGTCTTGATACCTTGGCTTGAAGATACTCAACCATGCTCTCAAAAGTGTAATTTTTGCTCTACAAACCGAGCCAAGACTATCAAGACATATATAAATGGGATCCAAGTGAAGTGACATCGTTTTTGAAAAAAAAACGGTTCAGATTCCCGTCAGCTGCGCTGGTGCAGCGCTGGACGACCAGCGCAACTCACCAGCGCACGCCCTTTAACTGGCAAGGGCGCTCGACGAGTGGCGCGCCTCAAGGGCGCAAGACCAGCGGCAACATTCTGGACGAGATGCGCTGGTGGAGCTTGCGCTGGTGACGACCAGCGCACCAACAGCGACAACCTACTGGAGGAGTTGCGCTGGAGGAGAGCGCCGGTGCAGACCAGCGCACGACCAGCGGTAGTCCACTGGACTAGTTGCGCTGGTCAGCTTGCGCTGGTGACACCAGCGCATGACCAGCGCACACACTCCCTTAAGCACACAAACAAAAGTGCAAGGGTCAAAAGAAATGCATCCTAAGCCTAACTAGATATGCCATTATAATCACAAGATGTAAGAAGAGAGATTTAAATACCCAATGATGCACAAAAACTTCAAACACAACATACAAGTAAGAGTTATGCAAGTGTTGTGTGTGTGTGCAACTACATCTCTTCAAAGTAGAGTAAGTCAAGAAATCTACCTTCCTTGAAGCTCTTGATCATGCAATGAGGTTTTCTTCCATCCTAAGCTATCCTTACATATAGAACCCCATTGTGATTTTGCCAACGAAATACGCCAATAAAAAAAGAGGCACTTACAATCTCCCCCTTTGGCTATTTCGTGACAAAATCACCACTCACATAGCATCCTCACAAAATAAAAGATTGGTCAACAAAAGTTTTCTACATTACAATTAAGCTCCTAGTCTAAGTCTTGAACATCTTCAAGTCAAATCCAAGCTTGTAGAAAAGAAATCCAACCTACACACAATCAACAAGAAAAATACCTTCCAAGAACAAGTGTGGGAGAGATGCTAATAACAAAAGAAATGTCATTTCAAAAGGTTTCAAAAAAAAATCAAACAAGCAATGTAATGCAATGCAACTCCCCCTAAATGCAATCATCTCCCATCATGGGTTACTCACTCTCAACTCCCCCTAAATGCAATGCCTAGAAGCACAAATTCTCCCCAAACCTACTCCCCCTTTTTGTCATGAGATAGGCAAAGGAGTCTCCCCTAATAGGTAAGCATTAGCAAGGAGAGCTTGTAGCACGAACACATATGCAATCAAATAGGCAATTTTATGCACCTCAATCAAGTAAGAGAGATTCAGGGAGTTTTATTTTATGACAAATGTGTGACAATAATGCTTTGCATGCAAGACATGTTGCATCTAAGACCAAAGCAATGGTATTTGGTAAAGCAAACAACAAAGGTTTCCAAAAGAATTCAAACCAATTTCACCCTTTGTCATGGAAAAAGCAAGGAAATAGAATTTTAGTATTTCAAGACAAACAACTATATCCAACTTTATAGGCAAAACAAGACATGAGCGACTTTGCACCCTATTTGATTTTTCCGGGTGAGATACCCGTATGATAGTAGCCTTGTTCTACAAATAAAGAAAGAGAGACTTTGGATATTAGGATCCTTTTCGATTTAAGTCTCAATATTGCTTTTGCACACAAATTTGCATTTAACATTTGCAATCAAACATTTCACATTTTCATCTCATACTTTTCAACTTAGGTATGTCATTTAAAAAGAATCATCATGTCATGGAGATCAATTAAAGGTCATTCAAAAAGTACTTCCGAAGTACATCTCCTATTCCAAAAATGCATGTTTGAGCATAGATATGACATGGATTGCAAGCAAGGCAATGTAGCACACTTATTTAGAAAAATACATATAAGTATGTACAACCAATCATCTCAAGCAATTAACTAAGAGGCATAAAATATATCAATGTGGCACAATGTATGATCATGCAACTTTGCTCTCTTTGCTTGAGCTCCCCATATGGGGTCAAGACACACCAAATCAACCCAATTGACAAATCCCAATAGACTTGCTAAGGTTCCCAAATCTAATGGTGTCTAAAGGCTTTGTAAACAAATCCGCTAGTTGGTCATTTGTTCCCACATGTTCCAATGCAATGGTTTTGCTCTCAACTAGCTCTCTTATGAAATGGTGTCTAATGTCAATGTGCTTTGTCCTAGAATGTTGGACGGGATTCTTAGAAATGTTAATGGCACTCATGTTATCACAAAATAAAGTAAGAGTACCTTGCTCCAAGCCATAATCGGCTAGCATTTGTTTCATCCACATCAATTGAGTGCAAGCACTACCGGCGGCAATATATTCCGCCTCGGCCGTGGATAGGGAAATTGAGTTTTGCTTCTTGCAAAACCAAGAAACCAAATTGTTCCCAAGGAAGAAGCAACCGCCCGATGTACTCTTCCTATCATCACAATTTCCCGCCCAATCGGCATCACTAAATCCAACAAGACTTGGATTAGTGTCAAAGGAGTACCATATCCCATGATTTGAGGTACCATTCACAAACCGAATGATCCTCTTCACCGCCACAAGGTGAGACTCTTTGGGATTAGCTTGGTACCTAGCACAAACACCCACACTAAAACAAATATCGGGCCTACTTGCGGTCAAGTAAAGCAAGCTACCTATCATGCCACGATATAGACTTTGTTCCACATCCTTTCCACTAGCATCTTTGCTAAGTTTCAAGGTGGTGCTCATGGGTGTGTCACAATGTTTGGCATTCTCAAGGCCAAACTTTTTCACTAGGCTCTTAGCATACTTAGCTTGGGATATAAAGATCCCATCATGCATTTGCTTGATTTGCAAGCCTAGGAAATAATTTAGTTCACCAACCATGCTCATTTCAAACTCATGAGACATGACATCAACAAATTGTCTAACTTTGGATTGGTTGGTGGAACCAAATACAATGTCATCAACATAAATTTGAGCTATGAATAGCTCATCTTTAGTGCACTTGATGAACAAAGTCTTGTCAACACTACCTCTTGAGTAGCCATTGTCAACAAGATAAAGAGTGAGGCGCTCATACCAAGCCCTCGGTGCTTGTTTCAACCCATATAGAGCCTTCTTGAGGCGATAGACATGAGAGGGGTGGTGTGGATCCACAAACCCCTTGGGTTGCTCAACAAACACTTCCTCATGCAATAAGCCATTGAGGAAGGCACTCTTGACATCCATTTGTTGTAACTTGAACTTGTACACACAAGAAATGGATAAGAGAAGCCTTATGGACTCAAGACGGGCAACGGGAGCAAAAGTCTCCTCAAAGTCAATACCCTCAATTTGAGAGTATCCTTGTGCAACAAGCCTTGCCTTGTTTCGCACAATGTTGCCATCCTCATCGGATTTGTTCCTAAACACCCATTTAGTTCCTATGACATTGGTGTTTTTGGGTCTAGGAACAAGAGTCCAAACCTCATTTCTCTCAAATTGGTTTAGCTCTTCTTGCATGGCAAGAACCCAAAACTCATCTTCCAAGGCTTCATCAACCTTTTTGGGTTCTATTTGAGAGGTGTAACAAGTGTAGCTAATTTGATTAGCTATTTGACGCCTAGTCCTAACACCCTCTCTAACTTCTCCAATGATATCATCCTTATCATGGAGCTTTCTAACCCAAGGAGCGGGTTCATTAGAGTCCAAAGGGGGAACTCTATTAAGAGGCAAATCATCCTCTTCATCTTGGTTTGACTTCACACCACTAGAAGTCTCACCACTTTCCTTCAAAGGAAGGTCATTCACCTCACAAACA
This sequence comes from Acer yangbiense, assembly GCA_008009225.1. NCBI lineage: Eukaryota > Viridiplantae > Streptophyta > Magnoliopsida > Sapindales > Sapindaceae > Acer > Acer yangbiense. The sequence continues at coordinate 26,549,991 of CM017763.1, forward strand.
TCCTCCTCATGGTCATCATGTTTGGGCCTACAATCATCAAAGACAACATTTGATGATTCCATAACACTTTGAGTCTTTAGATTAAAAACTCTATAGGCCTTGCTATTAAGTGCATACCCAATGAAAATACCCTCATCACTCTTGGCATCAAACTTGCCAAGTTGATCCCGGTCATTTAGTATATAGCACTTACTCCCAAAGATGTGGAAGTAGCTCACATTGGGTTTTCTACCCTTCCATAACTCATAGGATGTTTGTTTAGTCCCGGGCCTAAGGAAAACTCTATTCCCTATGTAGCAAGCCGTATTGATGGCTTCGGCCCAAAGATTTCTAGGGACTTTGTTGCTAAGCAACATCACACGGGCCATCTCTTGGAGGACTCTATTCTTCCTCTCAACAACACCATTTTGTTGAGGAGTCCTAGGGGCCGAAAATTCATGGGAAATGCCTAAGCTATTGCAAAAATTTTCAAACTTAGCATTTTCAAATTCTTTCCCATGATCACTTCTAATTTTCTTAATGCTTTTAATGTGAGAAGTTTTCTCATTTTGAATTTTGACACAAAGCATTTTGAATTTCTCAAAGGCTTCGGACTTTTCTCTAAGGAAGTAAGTCCAAGTAAACCTAGAGAAGTCATCAACAACAACAAGAATGTACCTTCTACCACCTAAACTTTCGGTTTGAATGGGACCCATAAGGTCCATATGGATGAGCTCCAATGGCTCTTTGGTGGAGAGGTATTTGCCTTTCTTGTGCACACTCTTAGTTTGCTTTCCTTGTTGACAAGGTCCACAAACTCCCTCAACCTTTTTCCCAAACTTGGGAAGGCCCCTAACAACATTCAACCTATCAAGGACTTTCAAGTCCCTATAGTTCATATGGCCAAGTCTTTGGTGCCACACCTCAATTTGCTCACTAGTAGACAAGTTACAAGAGATGAGATTAGACTCAAGACAATAACAATTGTCACTTGATCTCTTGCCTTTCAACAAAACTTGCCCATTTTCCTTAAGAATAGAGCAATCAACTTTTCCAAACATAACCGAAAGCCCTTCATCACTTAAGTGTGATATACTAATGAGATTGGCTTGCAAGCCATCAACATAGAGAGCATTGGGCAAGGAGGGTAAACCGGGAATAGATATATTACCTTTCCCTATGACCTTTTTCTTAGATCCATCACCAAAGGTGACATACCCACCATCCTCCATCACAAGAGATTCAAAGAAACTCTTGTTTCCGGTCATGTGCCTAGAACACCCACTATCAAGGTACCAAGTGTTAGAGGCATTTGCTTTTAAGGCAACTTGGGCCACATAGCAATAATAGTCATCATGTCTACTCATCCTAGGTGAAACATGGTCATTCCTAGGAGCCATTGGTCCATTAGCTCTAAAATTTCTAGGTGCATGCATTGTGGCTCTTCTAAGCATATTTTTCTCAATCATACTTTCTCTTCTACACAATTTAATATACTTAAGGCAATTAGGCCTAATATGGCCTTCAATTCCACAAAAATGGCAAGTAGGAGTAAAGTAGGAATTCATACCATAGCCTTGAGCAAACATTTGTGGCCTCCTTCTATTTTGAGTTGCTATTTGATGTTGAGGCAACTCTCTCCTTTGTGGTTGAGCCAAGTTGGCATGTCTTCTAGGTTGAGCATGAAAGACCCCATGTTGAGCTTGTGGGATCCTTTGTTGTGGAGGTCTTGGTAGTGGAGCTCTAGGTTGAGGAGGTCTTGGTTGTGGAGCTCTAGGTTGAGGAGGTCTTGGTTGTGGAGCTCTAGGTGAGGAGGAGCTCTAGTTGGAATCCTTGCTTGTGCTTGCTTGGAGGATTCACCGACTTCAACCCACTTGGTTGTTTGTTGAGGGGTTTGAACATTCTCAACCTCCTTGCTCTTGACAAAAGTTGTCTTCTTCAAGGATGTGGCTTCCATTTCTTCCACATATCCTAACCCCTTCTTGTCACTAGGACTCTTCCCACAAGATAGCATCTTGTCAAGCTTCTCGGTTCCGGAAGTCATCTTAGCAATCAACTCTTTTGCTTCCATGAGCTCTTTCCCCAAGCTTTGTTCACTTTTCTTGACCAAGACTAACTCCATCTTCAACCCTTCTTCTATCTCCTTTGCCTTACTCATTTCCTTGCTCAAATGAGTCACTTTGGATGTCAACTCAAGCTTCTCCCCTTTCAACTTTTGTATCTCCTTTTTCTTCTTCAATCTTGAGTTCTCAAAGAATCTCATGAAGTCATCATAGTCCATCTCTTCATCAAACTCAAAATTTGACGTTGAGGAGTTACTCCCACCATTTGAGTCATTTTCATCCACTTCTTCTTGCTTGTCATCTTCCTCTTCTTTATCACTCATAACTTCATTGCTATTGTGAGAGGATGAGAAAGCAATGAAGTTGGCAACTTGGTCTTCCTCATCATCCGAAGACTTGTCTTCATCTTCTAGGTCATCACTATCACTCCAAGTAACCGCCATGGCTCTTCCTTTCTTCTTCTTCAAATTTGCACATTCGGGAGCAATGTGTCCAAACCCACTACACTCATAGCATTGGACACCCTTCTTATGGTCTTTCTCTTGAGCTTGCTCCACTTTCTTGAAAGGAGCCTTCTTCTTTACAAACTTTCCCTTGGAGCCAAACCCTCTCTTCTCAAATCTCATGAATTGCTTGAACTTCTTTGCCATCAAAGCAATTTCTTCATCCGAGTCTTCTTCATCTTTCTCAACCTTGACACTCTTCAAGGCAAGACTCTTTTGCTTCTTTGGAGGTGTAGTTGTAGGACCTTTCCTAGATTCATACGCCAAGAGCCTTCCAATGACTTCACTTGGCTTCATTCTTGAGTAGTCACTATTTTCCTCCAATGCCGTCACTTTGGATTCAAACCTCTCGGGAAGTGACCTCATGATCTTTTGTTTAATTCTTCTATCCGAGTAGGGATCACCAAGTTGGTGACTTTGGTTTACTATATCCATGAGCTTCACTTGGAAGTCATTGAAGCACTCATCATCCTCCATCCTTATGGTCTCAAATTGCGTTTGGAGAACTTGAAGCTTGGAATCCTTAACCACATCGGTTCCTTCATGAGCCGTCTCTAATATATCCCAAGCTTCCTTTGCTATCCTTGTAGTTTGAATGAGCTTGTATTGGTTGTCATCCATGGCACATAGGATTGCATGCATGGCTTTGTTGTTCCATTTTGAAGCCTCAAATTCTTGTGGAGTCCATTGTGCCTTCGGCTTGAGGACTTCCTCTCCACCTCCCGTAGGAGTCATCATAGGTGGAGTGTATCCATCTTCAATCGCCATCCATGCCCGGTCATGAATTTGACTCACATAAGCTTCCATTTTGCCCTTCCATGAGGCGTAATTGACCCCGGTGAGCAAGGGGGGTCTTGTGCTAGAGGCACCCTCACCTCCCATTCCATTTCCACTCATTGTGTTTGGGTTTGAATGAAATGAATGCACACAAACAAACTAAGCACACACCACAATGCAAACAAATGCAAGAGACTTTAACAAGAGCAAGGAGATCTCCTAATTATGTTAAGGAACCCGCTCTGATACCAATTGAAAATAAATAATAAACGTGTCCTAAAGTAATCTAGAGGGGGGGTGAATAGATTTTAAACAATTTTACCCAATTTTTCGAGATTAGTCCAAATTACGAAAAAGCCCCAATCTAGTCAATATACAAAAAACATACAAGTGCGGAAATTTGAGGACACACAATATTTACGTGGAAACCCACACGGGGAAAAACCACGGGCTGTTATGTGCGCCACACGAGAACCTCGAATCCACTATTTGCAAATACGATTACAAATTAGGTTGACCACATCACACCTAAATTTACTAATCCGTCTTTGCTACCCGCGGGCCTTTAATAGTGACTCTAGTCCCTTGCTTGCAAACTACCTAAGAGGTAAATACAAGACTTGTCTCTAAAGTGAAGAGATAGCACAACCTAAGGTGAATATGTGAAATACTCAAGATGCTAAAAATGCAAGGTTAGACATTTTAAGCTTATCTAGGCAAGGATGAACATGTTAGACAATCCTAGATATCATATTACTAGATGACATGCATAAACCAACACTAAATAAGCAACCAAAATCCTATATGCATTATCTATCACAATACAACTCACAAACCACAATAAAACAATCTTGAAACTAAGTCAAGTCATAAAGATGCAATCTTGAATCAATTCAAGTGATAAAGAAGCTATCTTGTAAAGCAAGAACATATAGATATGAGAATGATGTTCTAGATACAAGTCATGTGAGCAAAACTAAAAACCCTAGATGAAATCAACCTAGAATTATGCTAGATGATAAATGAAAGATGCAATATGAAGGGTTTTGTGATTTGGAAGCTTAAAGATGAAGTCTTGATACCTTGGCTTGAAGATACTCAACCATGCTCTCAAAAGTGTAATTTTTGCTCTACAAACCGAGCCAAGACTATCAAGACATATATAAATGGGATCCAAGTGAAGTGACATCGTTTTTGAAAAAAACGGTTCAGATTCCCGTCAGCTGCGCTGGTGCAGCGCTGGACGACCAGCGCAACTCACCAGCGCACGCCCTTTAACTGGCAAGGGCGCTCGACGAGTGGCGCGCCTCAAGGGCGCAAGACCAGCGGCAACATTCTGGACGAGATGCGCTGGTGGAGCTTGCGCTGGTGACGACCAGCGCACCAACAGCGACAACCTACTGGAGGAGTTGCGCTGGAGGAGAGCGCCGGTGCAGACCAGCGCACGACCAGCGGTAGTCCACTGGACTAGTTGCGCTGGTGACACCAGCGCATGACCAGCGCACACACTCCCTTAAGCACACAAACAAAAGTGCAAGGGTCAAAAGAAATGCATCCTAAGCCTAACTAGATATGCCATTATAATCACAAGATGTAAGAAGAGAGATTTAAATACCCAATGATGCACAAAAACTTCAAACACAACATACAAGTAAGAGTTATGCAAGTGTTGTGTGTGTGTGCAACTACATCTCTTCAAAGTAGAGTAAGTCAAGAAATCTACCTTCCTTGAAGCTCTTGATCATGCAATGAGGTTTTCTTCCATCCTAAGCTATCCTTACATATAGAACCCCATTGTGATTTTGCCAACGAAATACGCCAATAAAAAAAGAGGCACTTACAGTTCTATACTTGTTAGATTAGAAGCAATCAAATCACTTGACTTATTGTTCATATTGAAATGAATCGAAATTGGTACGGAGTCGATCAATGATGCTCGAGCATGTACTTATTTTGAGTGCTTATTTATTTTCTATTGGTATCTATGGATTGATCACGAGCCGAAATATTGTCCGGGCCCTGATGTGTCTTGAACTTATACTAAATGCGGTTAATATAAATTTTGTAACATTTTCCGATTTTTTTGATAGTAGGCAATTAAAAGGAGATATTTTCTCAATTTTTGTTATAGCTATTGCAGCCGCTGAAGCAGCTATCGGATCAGCTATTGTTTCGTCAATTTATCGTAACAGAAAATCGATTCGTATCAATCAATCGACTTTGTTGAATAAGTGACATGGTGACCGGCCGTCTTTGTACCCGTCAGAAAAGATATTTCTATTCTTATCACCTCGCAAATGCAACGAGTTAGATGACAAGTATAGCAAGCAAGGGTATCATTCCACAGGGAAATGGAATCCGTTAACTGTATCCAGCTCTAGTGTTTATTAAAGCATTGTAAATGTATGTGAACTAACTAAGGTAGAAATGTAGCCGGGTGTCTTGGCTATCTAATTAATCTACTCCTAAGTAAGTTATTCTACTCCTAGAGGCAAGACACCCTAGCAACGAAAATAATGGTAGCTTGGAGAAAAGTAAGACATGAAACACATATGGGATATAAGTTTATCAAACACAAGATAGAGATCATGTTGATTGTTTAACATGTGAATTCCATTTAATTCAAGTAAGGTTTCGTTCTTTTGATTAAGAAAATTACCCCAGAATCTAGAATAGGGAATTCCTGAAATCATATCATCACTCTCCAAATCGGGGAGAGTGATTGTGTCTATGGGTTAGACCCATTGAGCACAAGAACATTGACCCAAGCTATCATAGCATCGTTATGCTAAGCTTTTCCATTCAAATGAGCTAATAGCTAAACTCATACTTGAAATGATAATCCAAGAACAATTTCAACTCTCAATTACTTTAATCATTCTAAACATATATATATTTTGTCTTCTACCAACATACATACATAGATGAGATATTTGATTACAATTACTCCTACATCATTAAGTTAAGCTACTCCTAATCTCATCTATACATACATAACAACATCTAACTCTCCACACACATGAATATCACAACAAGAGATTTAGTGATAGCAATGAATAGAACATACTTGAAAGTATACAAATGTAGTTAAATTGCTTAAGGCATACCTAGAGGGGCGGGGGGTGAATAGGTTTTTACACATTTTTTCAATCCCTTGAACAAACTTTCATTTGTCCCTCAAGGTAGCCTTACACACAACAAAACAAACCAAGAAAGACATACATAGACAATATGAGAATATAATCATGAGAACAAGGTCTAAGTATATCACCTAGTTGTGTGAGGTATAAAAACAAATAAACACAACATCAAAGTAAACTTGTATTTCAATGGATGTTCAATGAGTTACAAGAGTGATCAAATATCACTATACAAAATTACAATATACAAAAGAATCATATATACAAAAATGATCAAAAGAATGTATCCACAAATCACACTTTACAAATAAAATATAAAAGATAGAGATAGGAAGAATTAACACAAGAGATTTTTTAACGTGGTAAAACCTCTAAGGAGGAAACATCCACGGATTGAAATACAACCATTAGGGTACTATATATATTGGATGATAAAAATAGAGAATCCACAAAGTGATCAATCTTTAGCTCACCCAACCTAGTGGAGTCTAAGTCTACCCAACCCTATTGGAAAGTATGAGATCCCTCAATGATGCGGAACCACCATATATTAGACAACACACAAAACCAACATCGATGGAAGATTAGAAATTCCTCAAGAGTGCATACACCTCCCGTGTACCCCGCTTTTTTGGAGTCTATGTCTAACCATACGCCTAGGCCTTCCAATATAATAGCCAACTCCTTATCCAAGGCACTCATGCCTCTATGGAGCCTCCCATGCATGACTATCTGAGTCCTCCCCGACTCTAGCCATGACTTCTTTCTTACCTATCCGAGTTATCCCAACTCTAGGCAAGACTTCTTGCTTACCTATCCGAGTCATCCCGACTCTAGGCAAGTCTTCTTGCTTGGTTATCCGAGTCATCCCGACTCTAACCAAGACTTCATGCCTTTTACAAGGACTTCCTAGTGTGATCATGTGAATGCAAATGATGCAAACAATCAATTCAATATAGAATATGTGATCAATACATTCTATGGTACAAATAGACCTAAACATGTGATATCACAAGTAATAAAGTCTAGATGCAAAATACAAGAATAAAACCTAAAGCATGTGTAAACACCAAACACATAAGCTCAAAGTCTCATTCACACATACAACACTTGAACAAAATATATTCATGAAGAACAAGTTCAAGATGCTATCAACATACAATAAAATGCTAGATATATGAGATTTAATCAATCAATATTCTAGACAAAAATATAGAGCAAGGATTCAAGATATAAATCAATCAAATCCTAGATTGCTCTAAAACACATATAAATACAATAATCCTAGATTTCATCAATCAAAGGATCAAATCAAATCTCAAGGTCATTTATCACAAAAATTGATTCAATCAAGTCACAAACAACCTAAGATGCCATTCTAATCACAATACAACTCACAAACATGTGAAAAACCTAGAATCATAGAAACTGGTCCACATTTGTCTCTAAATAGACTTTTTATTAGAATGATTATGAAGCTATTTTTCACAATAGCTTTCAGCAAACATAAACATACATATAGAAGAAGAAACCCCAAGCAAATTGAAGGTTAAAAAGAAAGAAACCCCATAGATAAGACCAATACCTTGGATTCACGAGCTAGTTCGGATTTCTGTGTGGAACCACTAGAAAACTCGATCAAACAGCCACCAAACCACTTGGAAAAGGTAGAGGACTCGATTATGAACGTTCTCCAACTTGAATCACTCAAATCTGACTTCGTATGAAGAAATTATGGTGTTTGGAAGATGAGAAAATTAGGGAGAAAAAATCTGACGGGAATTTTCAATTTCTCCTCTTGAAACGAATTGGAGGGAATGGAGGGAAATAAAAAGGAGGAGAGAGAAGGTAATTTTTGGCCAATCACAAGAGGCCACGTCAGCCCAGCCCCGTGGGGAGCGCGTGGGCCACATGGGGGTCGAGAGCCCCTCTGGCCGTGGGGCCAACGGCTTGGGCCACACGTGGCCTCTTGGCCACTTTCGCCCTCGCGTGCTCCCTCACGTTCTTCAGCCGTATCTTGGGCATCCGAACTCCGATTTCAAATCCGTTTTCGGATTACGAACCGTGACTCCCTCACGCATGACAAAAACTACATAACTTTGAAAAATGGTTAAGAAATCATCTTAGAAAATGACGATGAAGTCAACTCAACGAATGAGAATGAAAAGTAGCGTAGCTACATCGTTTGGACTCGAAACTAAATGAAAGAGTAACCGCAACGACCGTAACTCAATAAGGAATCATAATAGAGCATATTCAAGTCCAAATACAAAAATATGGAAACATACAAACACAAAGACACACACATATGCTATTTCCTAGACATAGTCCTAGAACATGCAATAAGCAAAGTTTGTCAAGATAGTATAAATGCATGAGCATATATTATCAAGTATGTGAATGTGTTATATCAATGATGTTTAACCATGAAGGAACACACAAGGATGCCATGTGTGTGTGTGTGCCTAGCCTTGTAAGAGATATGAGGTCTTATATTACCTTTGATGATCAACGATGCACATATCTCTTTAATGCCAGCTTCTTGCATGAATTGTGGTCGAGACATTCTTCTTCTTCTTAAATCTTCAATATATGAACCACTAAACAATACAAGAGAAACACGTTTTGATATGGAATTTATACCAACACAAACTATAAACCTAACAATACTCAAATCAATCAAAGAACAGTACAACATATATTATAGCATTAGTGTTAGGTTTACAAATATTCCCACATAAGTTACACATCATAAGAAAATACAAGAGATGAGCAGTAAAGATCACCCTTGAAGACAAGCCTCCAAAAGCTCTTAATTCCTATGAACTTCTATGGCTTGGTTTTGACACACAAGCCCTCCTTCTCTTAGTATCTAATCCTCCATGGAAGGCTTTCCAGGAGGAAAAATCCCCCATGGAAGCTTAGAGGTTGCTTTCTCTCTTTTGTGATGTTCAATCCAAGAAAAGGTTTTCTTGGAGCAAGATTGGGTGGTGCACACTTTTGTTGAGAAGCTAAAGAGGTGTATATATATGTTGGGCACGTTTTGGGCATGAATAGTGTGTGAAAAGACCGAATTACCCCTGAAAATATCTTCATTTCAGCTCGGAAGGGGTCTGGCAGGTTCGTGCTGCGGGACATGTCTAGCCACACGAATTAGCCAGAATCTTGGTGGGTTTGTGTGGCGGGACATATCTAGCCAGACAAAAGGTACAAGCTAGCTAGCGGGTTCGTGCACTTTATTCCACGGGAAATGTCTAGCCGCACGAACTAGCAGGAATCCTGGCGAGTTTCCGCGGGACATATCTAGCCAGCCAGAAGGTCTGAACTAGCCATGGTGCTCCGTGGGTTCATTCCAGCGACACGAACCAGCCATGGTCTTCTTCATACATAATTGCCATGTTTTGCCCATTTTCGGTACAAACACATTCTATGTGGGATATTTACTTGCACATAGCTAAAACACACATTATATACACAAAAGTGCTTGGAAACGAACACAAAAGATAGGAAAAGGGAGCGCTAAATGTGAACATTTGTAGCGCGATCACATGGCACCTCCTGATTGGTTCTGAAATCCCTCTCTTGAATTCTTTTAAATAGTCTCATTTCCCTCCCATTTTATTCTAAGAAGAAAAATTGAATTTCATAAAGCTGAAAATTTCTCTCCAACTTTCCCAACTTCCAAAAACCATAACTTTCTCATTCGGACTCCAAATTGAGTGATTCAAGCTGGAGAATCTTTGTATTCAAGTCCCCTACCTTCTCCAAAAATGTTTGCAACTATTTGATCACTTTTTAAGGTAGTTCTTCACTCAAAACCGAAACTTCACGGGATTCTTAGGTATTGAACTAAACGTTATGATTTCATTTTTTTTTATCTTCAATTACCTAGGGTTTTATTCTTCTATATGTATGTGTATGTTTTATGAAAGCTATTGAAAAGGATAGCTTCAAATCAAAGCTAATCAAGTTTAATTAGAGACAAGTGTGAACTAGTTTTCCATTATTCTAGTTTTTCACATGATTGAGAGTTGTATTGTGATTAGCTTGATATCTAGGGCTATTTGTGACTTGATTGATTCATTTTATGATTAATAACCTTAGCATGTGCTTGAATCCTTTAATTGAACATATTTAGGATTAGCACATTTGATTTTGTGTTTAGAGCTTTCTAGGATTTAATTGAACATTTAATTATATCCTTGTTCTAAATACTTACTAGAATATTCATTGATCATATCTTGTGATTCTAGCATTTTTGTTGTTTGTGTTCTAAAGTTTTGAATATATGCTTAATAAACATGCTTTGTTTTCAAGCTTTAGTAACATGAATAGAATCTAGGATTTGGCATTGTTAGGATTATGCTCAATAACAAGAGTGTAATGTTGTAATTAACAATCTTTTTCATATTAATAAAGTGATTTCTGGTTTAACAAATCTATATAGCATTTATAGTTTAATATTATAATTGTCAAAGTAAATAATCATAAGGTCTAAAGACTATGAGAAAAGAAGAATTGTTCGTACATCTGGATATGTATGTGGTAGACACAATTCTTTAGTTAGTCTTGAAAATTGTTCACAACTTAAGTTAAAGGTTGGGCACCTTTATCTTGTTAAAGTTGTAGAATTCTTTTGCTAGCATTTGAGTGTGATCAAATGAGATATGATGAGTCTAAAATCATCGGAGTGTCTTCGAGCAAAAGAATCTAGTGCACTGGGTGCATTGAACTGGATCACAATGAAATACTTTATCTATAACCGTCAGTAGATAAAAGTCTTTTCATTATCAGGACAATCGGAGAGTCTATCTTAATCCTGAGATAAATGATGGACTTATGGTTGCAAGTGATATCATTTGAGTTATCAATGAGTACGATTATATCGCATAGTCTATCCTCGATAGTTTGGTGATAATCGTTTGTTAATCGATAGAGGACTTCATTTATAGATATGGACATCGTGGCTCCATTTATTAAATGAGAGTATAATATCATCATACGGATGTTTTGAGGTAATTGGATATTAAATCTCAACGTTGAGTTTTCAATAGTGTCTATTGAAAACATGGCTTCTGGACAAGTCAAAATATCCAAGTTCAAAACGTGGTCATATGAGTAAATATGGTAACTTGGAGAGTTATAGGCGGTCTATGAACTCTTGGCGATTACTGATATTAATCACGAGGATACACTATCTCCAACTTGATTGTCTAGGGTATGAATGAGAAACATCTTCCTTTTCTATCTTTATTTAAGAGTTCAATTTTAGCTCTTTAGTGGAATGAGTTAAAATTAATGGATCGGACCTAAGTGAATCATTTGTTGATTGTGATTAGGTTATGTCTATTGAAGCTTAAATTTAGATAGCCCGCCAAGAACCCCAATCCACACGGACTTGCATGGATCACTTGATATATTCTACCGGACCAATTTAAGGGTCCATCTAGAATTGCATTTAATATATTAAGAATATAATTTGCACATTATTTATGTAATGGGCTGCTCAATTATATTTATATATTAATGAATGGCATGTGGGCTTGTTTCTTTTAGTAAGAATGGGTCTGGTTCACATGTGGGCTTTTTATTTAAAGTCCAATGGATTAAATGAAATGAGAAAATAATATAAGGCTCTATTTTAGACAAGTGGGGCGGCAAGGGTTAATATATTAGCCTATATATATTATTTTGTTTCATTGTTTAATTAAATAAGAATTAATTTATTTATTAATTAATTGTTTAATTAAGAAACAAATCTTTTCTGATTAGGAAATATGATTCCTAGAGTTATACTATTGGTAGTAGTATACTAAAATTAAAAGACTTGTTTGGTAAGAAAATAAATAATTAATTTTATTTATTTAATCAAATAAGAAGTCTTTTTATTTAGTCAAATAAAAGAATAAAAGATCTATGAGTTGGATTAGGGTTTGAAGTCTTAAACTAGATAGGAATTAGGGTGCAATACAAACTCCTTTTTGGCTTAGGTATTGCGGCAACCCTAGTCCCTTTTAGTGTAGAGATTTCGGCCACCCTAATAAAAAGATGGAAAGAAAAATTGGCCACCTATATAAGTGTACTTATAGAATTCGGCCACCTCATGAGTTATGCTTGATACAATTTTCTTCTTCTTCTCAATTCATAGAAAGATTTTTATTCTACTAAAACATAAAAGAGTGAATAGATTATTCTTTGATGGTACACTGGTTGCTTGTTCATCAATAAGCTTGTGTGGACAACATCGATTGAGGTTCACGCGAGTTTCGATCATAAGATTGAGAACTCAAAAGTGACCGGAATAATCTTAGTCTTCTTTTGATTGTTTTTTTGACTAACAAAGAAAAAGAAAAGTTTGTTTGTCCATTCTCAGGTTTGCAATTCAAAGAAAAGGGAGACCACGCTCCTAGGTGATCCACGTTCGTGCTAGGATTGAAGATCTTGCGGATTACCATCGACGTAAGTCAATCGGATCACGCGACAAAAGGTATTATTCTTTTGTTAGATAATATATATGTTTAATTGATTAAAGGGTTTAAGGTTCATAAAAATGAAAAAATTTTAAAAGTTACTAAATCTATTTTTAGTCTCACTTCCGCTGCGTGTACTACGGTATTTTTCCCTACAGGCATGTTTTAGGTGTTTTGCATGCTCTAGATTTTTGTTCATGTTTAAGATCTAGACAACTTTGTTTTGCGAACTTTGTTGCCTACGTCTAGATCTTCATGGAGTGTACCTTATCCATACATTTAATATGCTCATGCATCATTTTGTATGGTGTCATGTTTTGGATCATAAACTAGAAAAATATACAATTGTGTGCTCATTGATTATTTATAGTTTCTATAGGATGTATTAATCATATATTCTATGTTGCATATGTTTGCATCATTTGCATCACTTAGATCATTTGCTTTGCAAAAGGTGGAAGTCTCATCTTGGAGTGAATAAAGCTTCAACTTGAGCATTAAGTCTTAGCTAGGAGTGTGATACTCCGAATGGTTGAGCTAGGGAAGCTTAACTAGGATCTTTGTGATCCGGATGGCTAAGTAAGAAGTCTTGTCTAGGATCGGGAGGATCCGGATAGATAAGCAAGAAATCTTCCTAGAGACGTGAGTGTCTTGGATAGAAAGTTGCTTCCTAGAGGTGTAGGACACACCTTGGATAGGGAGTAGGCAAGGTGGTTCACTAGGCCCGAGGGTAGACTAGGAGTTGATAGCTTAGGGTGGATATCATGTGTTGATAGCCTTGAGTGTGTAAGTCATTTTCGTCATAGTGGATTGCTTACCGGTGGTTATGGATTCAACCCGTGGATGTTTCCTCTTCGGAGGATTACCATGTAAAAATCAATGTGTCAAATGTCTCTATCTCTATCTTTTTATATTTGTATGTATGATCAATATAACTTGTTTAAGATCTTCATTTCCTCACATCCTTGTAAACAAGTTATCGATAAAGAAAGAGATGCACATATTGTTTGTTGAATCAACATTTGTTTCTTGTATCTTGTAAGTGTTTGAACATTGTATCTTGTGATTCTATATGAAAGTTCTCATGGTGTGATAAATATTAATCTAGAGGAGGGGGATGGGGGATGGGGGAGGGGGGAGGTGAATTGATTATAAACGATTTTACCCAATTTTTCGTGTATGGTCAAGATTACGAAAATACCCCTAATAGTCAATAAAATAAAGCAAGTGTAATATGGTGCGGAAAAATTAACAACACTTGATTTTTATGTGGAAACCCTCACGGGAAAAACCACGGGCTAATAAGCGAGCCACACTCGAACCTCGAATCCATTAAATGTGTAAACCGATTACAACCTAATCCCGGAAGTAATCACACACCTACCTAATCCCGATATAAGTGGACCTAGTCCAATTGCTTGCGATCTAAGCAACCTAATCCCGGAAGCTACACACAAGACTTACTTCTCAATGAAGAGATTAACACCCTAAGTGAATATGTGAATATCCAAAATGCAACATAGAGCAAGGAAACCATATATGCTTATCTAAGATGATGATTTTGTAATAAAAGCAATCCTAGATATTAAGAACTAAATGACATGTCAATTAGCTTAGCAAATCATACATTATGCAAACCTAGAAAGCTATTACAATACAACTCTCAAACATTCAAAAACACTAATCTCAAACTTGTATCTAAGATATATATGAATAACATACAAGTAGTAAAATGAGATTGCTTGCAAAGAAAAACACAAAATATGTAAGATATTAGTGAAAAACTTACCAAGCAAAGTGTGATGAAGAATCCATGCAAGATGATATCTAGATGATCAAAGATAATGCTAGATGATGATTGATGATCATGGAAATAGTGTTTGAGTAATTAAAGGTGAGTTCTTGTGTATTTTTCTTTCTTTGAAAAATATTCTAAGTATGAAATCTGAATATCAACTCACTTAATTGACCTAAAGTGAAAGTGGCATATATATAGGGTGTCAAGATGAAGTGTGATCGTTTTGATAAGTGACACCAATATTGTCTTGGGGGCTGTACGAGTCGCTGTACGTAGAGTGACTTGTACAGCGCCTTTATGGGAAAATGAAGAATGTTCTTCATTGGCGCTGTTCGAACAGTGCTTCTGTACAGCGCCTGAACTCTGTTCTTCTCGGGTCTGAGATAGGCGCTGTACGTACAGTGCGTTTGTATAGCGCTCGTACAGCGCCTTCCAAAATTACATTATACCTGATGCATTAAAAAAATATTTTTCAACCAGGTCAGGTTGGGCGCTGTACGAATAGCGTTTTGTATAGCGCCTTACACTATGTATGAAAACTAAGATTATGCATGGCTTGGCATCGGTCATACAAGATGTAATCAAAATAAACAAGCAAGAAGAGATGTTAATGAACATTAATGCACAACAATAAGACACACAACATACAAGAATTAACCATATGCATGAGTTGTGAGTGTGTGCAACTATCTCTTCAAGACAAGTAAGCACTTAGAGATTTACCTTCGATGCTTATCAAAATGAGGTCTTCAAAGGGCTTGAGCAATAACACCAACACTTAAGCTACCCTTACAAAGAACCCCAACATTTGGTTTGTCTACGAAATAAGCCAATCAACAAAAAAGGAACCTTACAATCTCCCCCTTTGGCTATTTCGTGACAAAACCACCACTCACATTGATTCCTCACAAAAAAAAAATAGAAACTACGGGACAACATTGATTTTCTACATTACAAAGAGAAGAGAAAAGAAAATAAAACTTCAAGTCTTCAATCTCTTGTAGAATAATCAAACCCTGAAAATAAGATTTCTATATTTTCCAATACAAGTGAAATGTGAGATTAATCAAGTGAGAGCAAAAAACAAGCATTTGAATTTTAAAAGTTTAGGCACAATATTATGCAATGTATGTGTATGCAATGCTCCCCCTCAACAGGTTACTCCCCCTCAAAGTATGTTCTCCCCAATCATGCACAATTGCTACAACAATTTGCAACTCCCCTTACCAATCCTACTCCCCCTTTTTGTCATGATATAGGCAAATGAGTAGTCCCCAACCGGGTCACTCTTAGCAAAGAGAGATAGTAGCATGCAAGATATTTGTATAATAATATAAGTCACTTTATGCATCTCAATTAATTGAAGAGAAACAAGGAGATTTATTTGAAGAAAATGTGTGAATCAAACATGCTTTGCATACAAGACATGTAGCATTCAAGTCCAAAATACAATGGTATTTGGCAAAGTAAATGACAAAGGTTTCTAATAAGAATTCAAACCAATTTCACCATTGTCATGAGAAAAGCAAGGATATAGAGATTTCATTGATTTTAATAAGAGCAACTATATCCAACTTTATAAGCGAAACACGGCATGAGCGACTTTGCACCCTATTTGATTTTTCCAGATAAGATATCCGTATGATAGTAACTATGTTCAACTAATAAAGAAAGAGAGACATTTGGAATTTAAATTCCTTTGAACGGATACAAGATCCTTTATTCATTTTGAGTCTCATAAGCTTTTTCACACAAGTTTTGCATTTAAGAATGCAATCATCAATTCATACTTTTCATTTGAGCATGTCTTATGAATTTCATGCTTTTCAATTTTCATTAGCATGTTATATAAGAATCATCATGTCATGGAGATAACTATAGGTCATTCATAATCATACTCCCTATGTATATCTCCTAGTCAAAAAATGCATATTTGAACATAAATATGACATAGATTGTAAACAAGCAAGGTTCACACTTATTGAATTGAAAAAATATATACATATGTGCAACCAAGTTTACTCAAGCAATTAAAAGAAGAGACATAAGATGTTTCAAAATTTTGCAAGTGACAAGAATGCAAAATAGCTCTCTTTGCTTGAGTTCCCCATATAGGATCAATCACAAATCACGTCACTCCACAAGACATATCCCAATAGATCTACAGAGTGTTTTAAATCGAGTAGTATCTAAGGGTTTAGTTAATAAGTCCGCAAGTTGATCATTAGTACCTACATGCTCAAGTACTATGCATTTATGTAAGGATTATAGTTTGTGTTGGCATAAATTCCATATCAAAATGTGTTTCTCTTGTAATGTTTAGTGGTTCGTATATTGAAGAATTAAGAAGACGAAGGAAGTCTCAACCATAATTCATTCAAGAAGCCGGCTTTTAAGAGATTCGTGTATCATTGTTCAACAAAGGTAATAAAGGACCTCATATCTCTTACAAGGCTAGGCACACACACACACATGGCATTCTTGTGTGTTCCTTCATGATTAAACATCACTTATGTATCACTTTCACACACTTGACAAAATATGCTCATGCATTCCTACTATATTGGTAATATTTTGTTTATTGCATTTTCTAGGACTATGTCTGGAAATTAGCATATGTGTGTGTATTTGTGCTTGTATGTTTTCGTATTTTTGTACGTGGACTTGAACATGTTCTTATTTGATGTCTTATTGAGTTCCGGTCGTTTCGGTTACTCATTCATGTAGTTTCGAGTCCAAACGATGTTGCTACGCTATTTTTCGTTCTCATTCGTTGAGTTGACTTCATCATCGTTTTCCGAGATGATTTCTCAACCATTTTTCAAAGTTATATAGTCTTCGTCGTGCGTAAAAGAGTCATGGTTCGTAATCCGAAAATGGATTCAAAATTGGAGTTCGGATGCCCAAGATACGGGCTGAAGAACCGAGGGAGCGCGAGAAAGAGGCTGCTGGCCGTGAGGGAGGCCGTGGGCCCCACGGCCAAGGGGGCTCTCTGCCCCCGTGAGGCCCGCGCGCCGCCACGGCCTGGGGTGACGTGGCCTCACATTATTGGCCCATTTTGTTCCTTCTCTCTCCTCCTTATATTTCCCTCCTCTCTCTCCATTTGATTTTTTTTGAAGAAGTAGAAAATTGAAAAGAATCCCGTCAGTTTTTCTCTCTAGATTTTCTCATCTTCCAAACATCATATCTCCCTCATCCGGAGTCGGATTTGAGTGATTCAAATTGGAGAACGTTTGTAATTGAGTCCTCTATCATTTCTGAGTGGTTTGGTAGCTGATTGATCGAGTTTTCTGGTGGTTACACACTGAAATCCGAACCAGCTGTTGAATCAAAGGTATTGGACTTATCTTTGGGATTTCTTTCTTTTCAACCTTCAATTTGCTTGGGGTTTCTTCTTCTATATGTATGATTATGTTTGGTAAAAGCTATTGAGAAAGATAGCTTCATAATCATTCCAATTGAAAGTCAATTTATAGACAAATGTGGACTAGTTTCTATGATTCTAGGTTTTTCACATGTTTGTGAGTTGTATTGTGATTAGAATGATATCTTAGGTTGTTTGTGACTTGATTGAATCAATTTTGTGATAAATGACCTTGAGATTTGTTTTCATCCTTTTGATTGATGAAATCAAGGATTTTTTATTTGTATGTGATTTAGAGAAATCTAGGTTTTGATTGATGTATATCTCAAATCCTTGCTCCATATTCTTGGCTAGAATATTGATTGATTAAATCTCATGTATCTAGCATTTTATTGTATGTTGATTGCATCTTGAACTTGTACTTCATGAATATACTTTGTTCAAGTGTTGTATGTGTGAATGAAGCTTTGAGCTTATGTGTTTGATGTTTGCACATGCTTAGGTTTTATTCTTGTATTTTGCATCTAGACTTTTATTGAATGTGTTATCACATGTTTAGGTCTATTTGTACCATAGAATGTATTGATCACATGTTCTATGTTGATTTGATTGTTTGCATCATTTGCATTCACATGATCACACTAGGAAGTCCTCGTAAAAGGCATGAAGTCTTGGTTAGAGTCGGGGTGACTCGGATAGCCAAGCAAGAAGACTTGCCTAGAGTCGGGATGACTCGAATAGGTAAGCAAGAAGTCATGGCTAGAGTCGGGAGGACTCGGATAGTCATGCATGGGAGGCTCCCTAGAGGCAAGAGTGCCTTGGATAGGGAGTTGGCTATTGCATTGGTAGGCCTAGGCGTATGGTTAGACATAGACTCCGATAGAGCAGGGTACACGGGAAGTGTATGCACTCTTGAGGAATTTCTAATCTACCATCGATGTTGGTTTTGTGTGGTGTCCAATATATGGTGGTTTCGCATCATTAAGGGATTTCACATTTTCCAATAGGGTTGGGTAGGCTTAGACTTCACTAGGTTGGGTGAGCTAAAGATTGGTCACTTTGTGAATGTTCTATGTTTACTTTCCAATAATATAGTACCCAATGGTTGTAGTTTAACCCGTGGATGTTTCCTCCTTGGAGGTTTTACCACGTTAAAAAAATCTCTTGTGTTAATTCTTCCTATCTCTATCTCTTATATTTTACTTGTGTATTTTTATTATCTTGTTTCATAATATTCACTTGATGTATTGTGAAGCAAGACTTTGTATAGTGTGATTAGTGAATTCATTTTATTGATCAATTTTATTTCTATGATTCTTTTGTATATTGTATTTGTGTATAGTGATATTTGATCACTCTTGTAACTCATTGAACATATAGTGAAATACAAGTATTCTTTGTTGTTATACTTATTTGTTTGTTTACCTCATACAACTTGATGATGTATGTAGACCATGCTTATATGATTACCTATTCATATTGTCTATGTATGTTGTCTTTTCTTAGTATGTGTGTTGTATGTAAGGTAACCTTGAGGGACAAACGAAAGTTTGTTCAAGGGATTGAAAAAGGCGTAAAAACCTATTCACCGCCCCCCCTCTAGGTATACCTTAAGCAATTTAACTACGTTTGTATACTTTGAATTTATTTTCAACAAGCTCTCTAATGAAATGATGGCGGATGTCAATATGCTTAGTTCTAGAGTGTTGTACCAAATTCTTGGAAATATTTATAGCACTCATATTATCACAAAAGAGAGTGAGTGTACCTTGGTTGAATCAGTAGTCTACTAGCATTTGCTTCATCCATAGGAGTTGTGTGCATCCACTCCCCATAGCTATGTACTCAGCCTCGGCCGTGGACAAGGAAATTGAGTTTTGCTTCTTGCAAAACCAAGACACCAAGTTGTTGCCTAGAAAGAAGCAATCGCTTGATGTGCTCTTCCTATCATTGCAATTTCCTGCTCAATCCGCATCACTAAATCCTACAAGACTAGCATTAGTGTCAAACGAGTACCAAATCCAATAGTTGGAAGTCCCATTCATATAGCGAATGATTCTGTTGATGGAAAAGAGATGGGACTCCTTAGGATCCGCTTGGTACCTAGCACACACACCCAGACTAAAAGATATATCGGGCCTACTTGCGGTCAAATAGAGCAAGCTACCTATCATGCCATGATATAGAGTTTGTTCCACACTTTTTCCACTTGCATCCTTGCTAAGCTTCAAAGTGGTACTCATGGGTGTCTCACAATGTTTGGCATTTTCTAGACCAAACTTCTTCACTAGGTTTTTGGCATATTTGGCTTGGGTAATGAAAATCCCATCATCTAATTGCCTAATTTGCAAACCTAGGAAGTAACTTAGCTCACCAACAAGACTCATCTCAAATTCATAAGACATAACATCAACAAATTGTTGGACCTCAGTGTTGTTGGTAGAGCCAAACACTATATCATCAACATAGATTTGAGCTATAAAGAGCTCATCCTCGTCATTCTTGATGAACAGTGTCTTGTCAACACTACCCCTTGTGTAGTTATTGTCAACAAGAAATTGAGTGAGGAGCTCATACTAAGCCCTCGGTGCTTGTTTCAACCCATATAGTGCCTTCTTGAGGCGATAGACATGGTTGGGGTGATGTGCAACCACAAACCCCTTGGGTTGTTTAACAAACACTTCCTCTTACAAGAAGCCATTTAGGAAGGCACTCTTGACGTCCATTTGGTGCAATTTGAACTTGTGCACACAAGAAATGGACAAGAGAAGCCTAATGGACTCTAGATGGGCAACGGGAGCAAAAGTCTCCTCAAAATCGAAACCCTCAATTTGAGAATACCCTTGTGCTACAAGTCTAGCC
This sequence comes from Acer yangbiense, assembly GCA_008009225.1. Lineage (NCBI taxonomy): Eukaryota > Viridiplantae > Streptophyta > Magnoliopsida > Sapindales > Sapindaceae > Acer > Acer yangbiense. The sequence continues at coordinate 26,570,947 of CM017763.1, forward strand.
TTGTTCCGCACTATGTTGCCATCCTCATCGGATTTGTTCCTATAAATCCATTTAGTGCCTATAACATGTGTGCTTTTAGGCCTAGGAACTAGAGTCCAAACCTCATTCCTTTCGAATTGGTTTAGCTCTTCTTGCATGGCAAGAACCAAAAACTCATCATTTAAGGCTTCATCAACCCTTTTGGGTTCAATTTGAGAGGTGTAGCATGTGTAGCTAATTAGATTAACTATTTGACGCCTAGTCCTAACATCCTCTTTGTTATGGAGTCTTCTAACCCATGGAGTGGGTTCATTAGAGTCCACACGAGGAACTCTATCAAGAGGTTGTGTGCCCTCATTATTACCATTGGACGTCCCAACATTTGGAGTCTCCATAACCCTCTCCAAAGGAGAGTCATTATCTAAAACTTCCTCCTCCTCATGGTCATTAGACTTGAGCCTAGTATCATCAATGACAACATTGGATGATTCCATGACGGTTCGAGTCTTCAAGTTGAAAACTCTATAGGCTCTACTATTCAAGGCATAGCCAATAAAGATACCTTCATCACTCTTAGCATCAAATTTGCCAAGTTGATCACGGTCATTTAAAATGTATCATTTGCTTCCAAATGTATGGAAATAGCTAACATTTGGCTTCCTACCCTTCTATAACTCATAGGAGGTATTTCTAGATCAGGACCTTAAGAAAACTCTATTCCCTATATAGCAAGTCGTATTGACGACTGAAACAAATTATAGCACGGTGTGTATAAAACTATCTAGAGGGGGGGGGGAGGTGAATAGATTTTAAGCTTTTTACCCAATTTTTCGTGTTAGTCCAAATTACGAAATTACCCCTAAATAGATAAAGCAATAAATCAAGTATAAAATGCAGAAATTAAATAACACTTGATTTTTACGTGGAAACCCTCACGAGAAAAACCACGGGCTAGTAAGTAAGCCACACTCGAACCTCGAATCCACTAAATGTGTAAACGATTACAACCTAATCCTGGAAGTAATCACACACCTACCTAATCCCGGTATGAGTGAACCTAGTCCGATTGCTTGCGAATTAAGCAACCTAATCCCGGTCACAACACAAGACTTAATTCTCTAAAAAGAGATTAACACCCTAAGTGAATATATGAATATTCAAATGCAACATAGAGCAAGGGAAACCCTATATGTTTATCTAAGATGATGAATATGCAATTAAAAACAATCTTAGATATTAAAGCTAAATGACATGTCAATTAGCATAGATAATCATAGATTAGAGAAACCTAGATATCTATCATAAAAACAACACTCAATCAAATCAACACAACAATCTCTATCTTGAATATTAGATTATAATCTAAGAATAATCAAGTAATAAAAGAGATGCCAAAATAAATTAAACACTAATTATGTATGATAATAGTGAAAAACTTACCAAAGCAAGTGTGATGATGAAAGACCCATGTAAGCAAGCATCCTAGATATGCTAGAGAATGCTAGATGAACTTTGATGCAAATGGATTTTTGTTTGAGTGTTTAATGAGCAAACTTGATTGCTTTCTCTCTTAAAAATCTCTCTTTTGAAAGTAGGATTCTTGATGATCAAAGAGTCACATTCAGAACAAGAGAAAGTGATGTATTTATAGGCATGAAAAATAGAGCATGTGAAAAGACAAGTTTGCCCCTGAAACGCACCGATCGGCGGTTTCAATCGGTGGCCAGGCCACCGATAATAACCGCCGAATTGGCCCGAGAGGAACAGGGGACCAACGGCGGTTTCATTCGGCGGTTTCGTGACCACCGATCCAACCGCCGAATCAAACCTGAGATTAAAAATCAATCAGGTATGAAAACGGCAGTTTCATTCCTGACCGCTGTTTCAACTGCCGAATTAGACCAAGAGATAAAATCAATCAGGTCTTGAACGGCGGTTTCGAACGGTGGTCGAGACCACCGATCATAATCGCAGAATTGCTCCATACACTACTGGAAGCAAACGGCGGTTTCATTCGGCGGCCAGGCCGCCGATCATAACCGCCGATCACCAACAAAGGTGAAAACCAAGGAGAAGCCAAGGGCATTCTCCGTAGGCGGTCCTCGCGCTAAACCAAGCACATTCTAGTGCATGCGCGGACGTTTTCAAAAATTATCAGGAAACGAATTACAAGACAACAAGACACAATTACACACAACAAAGTATAACAAATAAGTGCAAGTGTGAAATGTGACAAGTGAAGAGAATGCACACATATGCAATGTATGTTAAGTGTGTGTGTGCAACTAATCTCTTTAAAGAAAAGTAAGCATATAGAAATTTACCTTCGGTGCTTATCAAGACGAGGTCTTCAAAGGGCTTGAGCAATAACATCGATACCTAGGCTACCCTTACAAAGAACCCCCAACATGTGGTTTGTCCACGAAATGAGCCAATCAACACATGGGAACCTTACATCGGCCCATAGGTTCCTAGGGACATTGTTGCTAAGCAACATCACTCGGCCTATCTCTTGAAGGACCCTATTCTTCCTCTCAACAACTTCATTTTGTTAAGGTGTCCTAAGAGCCGAGAACTCATGGGAGATACCTAAGCTATTGCAATAGCTTTCAAAAGAGGCATTCTCAAATTCCCTCCCATGATCACTTCTAATCCGTTTAATGCTTTTAATGTTAGAATTCATTTTGTTTTGTATTTTAATACAAAGCATTTTAAACTTATCAAAAGTTTTGGATTTTTCTCTAAGAAAATATGTCCATGTGAACCTAGAGAAATCATCTACACAAACAAAAATGTATCTCTTTCCACCTAAACTCTCGATTTGCATAAGACCTATTAGATCCATGTAGAGAAGCTCTAGGGGCTCCCTGGTGGAGAGATACTTGCCCTTTTTGTGCATGCTTTTGGTTTGTTTTCCTTGTTGGCAAGGTCCACAAACACCATTGGCTTTCTTCCCAAGCTTTGGGAGGCCACGCACACAATTGAACTCTCCAAGGGTTCGTAAATCCCTAAAGTTCATGTGGCCAAGTATTTCATGCCACAACTTTATTTGCTCATCCATGGACACATTGTTTGAGACTATTCTAGCTTCAAGACAATAACAATTGTCACTAGATCTCATTCCTTTCAACAAGGTTTGTCTATCGGGCTTTAGGATAGAGAAATCATTTTTACTGAACATGACGGAATATCCTTCATCACTAAGATGAGAAATGCTTATTAGATTGACTTTCAAGCCATCAACAAACAAAGCATTAGATAAAGAGGGTAAACAGGGAACGGAAATGGTTCCTTTCCCTACAACTTTCTTTTTGGATCCATCACCAAAAGTGACATATCCTCATTCCTCCATAGCAAGAGTCTTGAAGAAACTCTTGTTTCTCATCATGTGCCTAGAGCACCCACTATCTAAATACCAAAAATTAGAAGAATTTGCCTTCAAGACTATTTAAGCAACATGGCAAACATTTTCATTCTTTCTAATCCACCTAGAAACAATATTAGCTTTCTTAGTGGTCTTTGGTACATGGGCTCTAGTTATCCTAGGATCATGCACATCAATTTTATCATTCCTAGGAACATGAATCTTGGCTCTATTCTTTCTTTTTTCAATCATACTTCGTGTTCTACACATTTTAATATATCGAAAGCAATTTGGTCTAATATGACTATCAAATCCACAAAAATGACATATAGGAATAAAATAAGGAATCATACCTTGTCCTTGTGCATGCGTGGGAGCTTGTCCATGTCTTTGTGGTTGAGTGGGTTCAATCCATCTTCGTTGTTGAACCGGTCTAACTTGCTTCCTAGCTTGAGGTTGCATGATTGGTCTCTTTTCTTTGTGAGCCAACAGTGGAGGAATGTTGGCTTGAGTGACCTTAGAGGGTTGAGCTAGAGGTTGCCTTCTTGGCACCAACTTCACTTGTGCATTCTTTGAACATTGTCCTAGTTCTAACTTCTTCCTAGGAGTTTGCACGAATGAAGCTTTTTCGTTCCCCAAACTCTTGACAAACACGGTCTTGTTAGAGGTTGAGATCTTCTTGCCATCTTCATACCCAAGACCCCTCTTGTCACACAGACTCTTTCCAACACCAAGTATATGGTCAAGCTTCTTGGTGCTAGAATCCATCCTAGTCATAGACTCTTTTACTTCTTCAAGCTCCCTCTTAATCCCTTCTTCATTCCTCTTAGAAAAGTCTAACTCCATACTTAGCTTATCTTCAATTTTCTTGAGTCTTTCCACTTGTTCACTTAAGTGGTCATTATGAGATGAAAGTTCAAGATTTTCTTCTCTCAATCTTTCAATCTTTCTCGTGCTCTTGATTGCTAAATCATTAAACTCGGCATGGTATTTAGCAAGCACCTTTTTCTCAACAAATCCATTTGTGGAGTTAGACGAGGAATCACTTTCTTCTCCACTTGAGTCATTTTCCTCTTGACTCTCTTCCTCTCTTTCACTAGCACTTTTGCTTTTATGGGAGGAGGCAAAAGCTAGGAGGTTAGCCATGAGCTCTTCATCATCCGAAGACTCATCTCCCTCATTGGAGTCATCACTACTTCCACTCCAAGTGGCGGCCATCACTTTTCCCTTGTTCTTCTCATTGTGATTTGCACATTTGGGGCAAAGTGACCTATCCCACCACACTCAAAGCATCGGACCCCTTTCCTTTCGGTTTTCTCTTTCCTAGGCTCAAACTTGTTGTAGGAACCCTTTTTCTTGAAGTTTTGACCTTTGGAACCAAAGTCCTTTTTCCCAAACTTCATGACCCTTTTGAATCTCTTCACAAATAATGCAAGGTCTTCATCCGAGTCATTTTTCTTTGCCTCTTTTTCATCCTTGGAGACTTTCAAAGCAATTCCTTTTTGCTTTTTAGGAGGTGTGGAGGTAAGACCCTTCCTAGACTCATAAGCTAGAAGTCTTCCTATCACCTCACTCGGCTTCATATCCTTATATGTGATATTCTCCTCTAAAGCCGTCACCTTTGATTCAAACCTATCGGGGAGAGATCTCATAATCTTTTGCTTGATTCTCTTATCCGAATACGAGTCACCAAGTTGATAACTTTGGTTGACTATGTCCATCAACTTGATCTCAAAGTCGTTGAAGCACTCATTCTCCTCCATCTTAAGCATTTCGAATTGAGTTTGGAGGACTTGAAGCTTAGAGTCCTTCACCACTTCGGTTCCTTCATGTGCAATCTCTAGGATGTCCCATGCCTCCTTAGCTATCCTAGTATTTTGAATCAATTTATATTGATTTTCATCCATTGCACATAGGATGGCATGCATCGCCTTCCTATTCCATTTTGATGCCTCAAACTCTTGCGCGTTCCATTGCGTCTTAGGCTTGAGCACATCCTCTCCTCCACCCGTAGAAGTCATCATGGGTGATGTGTAGCCGTCTTCAACCGCCATCCAGGCTCGGTCATGGATTTGACATATGTACGACTCCATCTTGCCTTTCCAAGAGGCATAATTCAACCCGGTAAGAAGCGGAGGCCTTGTGCTAGAAGCACCCTCGTTGCCACCACCATTTCCACCGTTTCCACTCATAGTGTTTATGAATGAATGAATGAAATGAATGCAAATGTATGAATGATCAAAAATCACACAAAATGCAAAACACACCAAAGTGAGAAAGGATCACCTAAGTATATCTAGGAACCCGCTCTGATACCAATTGAAAGTTCTCACGGTGTGATAAATATTAATATAGAGGGGGGGTGAATAGATCATAAACGATTTTACCCAATTTTTCGTGTATGGTCAAGATTATGAAAATACCCCTAATAGTCAATAAAATAAAGCAAGTGTAATATGGTGCGGAAAAATTAACAACACTTGATTTTTATGTGGAAACCCTCACGGGAAAAACCACGGGCTAATAAGCGAACCACACTCGAACTTCGAATCCACTAAATGTGTAAACCGATTACAACCTAATCCCGGAAGTAATCACACACCTTACTAATCTAGGTATAAGTGGACCTAGTCCAATTGCTTGCGATCTAAGCAACCTAATCCCGGATGCTACACACAAGACTTACTTTCTCTATGAAGAGAATACAACCCTAAGTGAATATGTGAATATCCAAAATGCAACATAGAGCAAGGGAACCCTATATGCTTATCTAAGATGATGATATTGCAATAAAAGCAATCCTAGATATTAAGAACTAAATGACATGTGAAAGGAACGAATAAACGCTCGGTGTGTATGATAAATATTGAAACAAATTAACGGTGTGTATAAAAGTATGTTATCTAGAGGGGGGGTGAATAGATTTTATCAAATATTACCCAATTTTCGCATGCAAGTCAATTTTATGAAAATGCCCCTAACTAGTCAAAAATACAAGCAAGTGCAATATAGTGCGGAATTTAAATAACACTTGATGTATACGTGGAAACCCAACCACTGGGAAAAACCACTGGCTGTATAGTGCGCCACACTCGGAACTCGAAATCACTAATTGAAATGAAGTTTACAACCTATGTAGACCTCGTCTAACACTCCGGTCTGTAACCCCTCACTTCTACCCAACAGGCCTTTATTAGCAACCCTATTCCAATTTGCTTGAGGCCTAAGCACTCTTAGCCCCAAGACTTACTTCTCAATGAAGAGAAACAACCTAAGTGAATATGTATGAATATTCAAAATGCAAATTAGAGCTAGGTTACTCTATATGCTTATCTAGGATAATGATTTTGCAATTAAAACAATCCTATATATAAATGGCTAGATGACATGTCAAATAGCTTAGCTAATCAAGATTAAGCACAAAACCTAATTAGCTATCACAATACAACTTCTCAAACATACATCATACTAATCTCAAACTTGTATTCAAAGTATATAAAATAACATACAAGTAATTAAATGAGATTGCTTGTTAAGAGAAACATAAAATATGTAAGATATTAGTGAAAAACTTACCGAGCAAAGTATGATGAAGAATCCATGCAAGATGACATCTAGATGATCAAAGATGATGCTAGATGATGATTGATGATCATGAAAAAGTGTTTGAGTAATTAAAAATGAGTTCTCGGAATTTTTCTTCTCTTTGAAAAATGTCCTAAGTATGAAATCTGAATATGAACTCTTCTTGTTGACCTAAAGTCAAAGTGGCATATATATAGGAGGCCAAAACAAGGTGTGGTCGTTTTGATAAGTTTGCCTCACATTTGCCTTGGGCGCTGTACGTAGAGCGCCTCTTGTACAGCGCTTGTACAGCGCCCCTACTCTGTTCTCACGGGAAAACAGAGTGGCACTGTACGTAGAACGCTTTGTACAGCGCCTGTATAGCGACCCAATAGTGACCGAATTAAATCTATCAGGTCTGAACAGCGCTCAATGGGCGCTGTTCGTACAGCGCTTCTGTAGAGCGCTTTTGGGAGCGCCCAATGCAAACATGCAATCCTGAGTCTAAGCAAGACAAGGCAATTGGATATGCAAGATGCAATCAACATAACATGCAAGAAGAGATGTTAATCAACATTAATGAGCCAATATGACAACACATACACAACATACAAGAAAATGAATTAAGCATGAGATGCGAGTGTGTGTGTGCTTTTAATCTCTTCAAAGCAAATTAAGCACATAGAATTTTACCTTTGGTGCTTATCAACCTTGAGGACATGAGAGGGTCTTGAACTTGAATATCTATCACTAAAGCTACCCTTACATACAATCCCCAACATGTGGTTTGTCCACGAAATAAGCCAATCAACAAAACGGGAATCCTTACAAATATATCTAAAAGGGGGGTGAATAGATTTTAAGCTTTATAACCCAATTTTCACAAGCAAGTCAATTTTACGAAAATGCCTCTACTAGTCAAAAAGTCAAACAAGTGTAATATAGTGCGGAATTTAAATAACATTTGATGTATACGTGAAAACCCAACCACTGGGAAAAACCACGGGCTGTATAGTGCGACACACTCGAACCTCGAAATCCACTAATTGAAATGGAGTTTACAACCTATGTAGACCTCGTCTAACACTCCGGTCAATAACCCAACCACTGGGAAAAACCACGGGCTGTATAGTGCGACACACTCGAACCTCGAAATCCACTAATTGAAATGGAGTTTACAACCTATGTAGACCTCGTCTAACACTCCGGTCAATAACCCCCCACTTCTACCATACGGGTCTTTAAAAGTGGCTCTAGTCCAATTGCTTGAGGCCTAAGCAATCTTAGCCTTAAGACTTAATTCTCAATGAAGAGATTATGCAACCTATGTGAATATGTATGAATATTCAAATAACAAACAAGGCTAGGGAACCTTAGATGCTTATCTAGGATGATGATATAATCAATTAAATCAATCCTAGATATCAAGAGCTAAATGACATGTCAAATAGCTTAGCTAATCAAGATTAAGCAAAAACCTAATTAGCTATCACAATACAACACTCAATCAATTAATCACAATTAATTCTCTATTCTTGTATTTATCATATGATCAAAAACATACAAGTAAATTAAAAGAGAATAGCTTGATAGTAAACTACTAAAATAAGATGAACTTAATCAAAATCTTACCAAGCAAGTTGTGATGATGCAAACCCAATATGGATGCATTCTATATAGTCATAGAAGATGCAATATGAAATTTGATGCAAAAAGGATTTGATTTGAGTGTTTAAAAGTGAGTTCTTGATTTGATTTTCTCTCAAATATCTCTCTTTGAAGTTTAGGGTTCTAAGGAGTAAAAGAACTTATTCAGATAAAGAGAAAGTGAGATATTTATAGACATCAAGAACAGGGCATGTGAAAAGACAATTTTGCCCCTGAAAAGCACTGATCGGCGGTTTCGATCGGCGGCCAAGCCGCCGAATTGAACCCGAGAAAAACAAGGGAACAATGACAATTTCATTCAGCGGTTTCGTAACCGCCGATCCAACCGCCGAATCAAACCCGAGATATTAAATTGATCAAGTATGAACGGTGGTCGTGACCGTAGAATTGCTCCAGACACTTCTGGATGCAAACGGCGGTTTCATTCGGCGGCCAGGCCGCTGATCATAACCGCAGATCACCAACAGAGGTGAAAACCAAGGAGAAGCCAATGGCATTCTCCATGGGCGGTCTTCGTGCAATACCAAGCACATTCTAGTGCATGCGCAGACATTTCTGAATACTATCGGGAAACTAATTACTAAGCACATATACACACAATAGAATATAACAATCAAAGTGCTAGTGTGTAAAGTGACATGTGAAGAGTATGCACACAAATGCAAGTATACTAAGTGTGTGTGTGTGTGTGCATTCTAAGTCCCTTCAAAGAAAACCAAGCACCAGAGATTATACCTTTAGCGTGCTTGTCCCTTAAGGTCTTGAAAGGGCATTCGATCTTAAAGTTCAATCACCTAAACTTCCCTTACACAATAAACCCCAACATGTGGTTTGTCCACGAAATAAGCCAATCAAGATATGGGAATCCTTACAACATGTCAATTAGCTTATCAAATCATAGATTATGCAAACCTAGAAAGCTATCACAATACAACTCTCAAACATTCAAAAACACTAATCTTATACTTGTATCTAAGATATATATGAATAACATACAAGTAGTAAAATGAGATTGCTTGTAGAGAAAAACACAAAATATGTAAGATATTAGTGAAAAACTTACTAAGCAAAGTGTGATGAAGAATCCATGCAAGATGATATCTAGATGATCAAAGATGATGCTAGATGATGATTGATGATCATGGAAATAGTGTTTAATAAATATAAGGTGAGTTCTTGTGTATTTTTCTTGCTTTGAAAAATATTCTAAGTATGAAATCTGAATATCAACTCACGTAATTGACCTAAAGTGAAAGTGGCATATATATAGAGTGTCAAGATGAAGTGTGGCCGTTTTGATAAGTGATAACAATATTGCCTTGGGCACTGTACGAGTCGCTGTACGTAGAGCGACTTGTACAACGCCTTCCTGGGAAAATGAAGAATGTTCTTCATTGGCGCTGTTCGAACAGCGCTTCTGTACAACGCCTGAACTCTATTCTTCTCGGGGTGTAAGATAGGCGATGTACGTACAGCGCGTTTGTACAGCGCTCGTACAGCGCTTTCCAAAATTGCATCAAACCTTATGCATTAAAAAAACATTTTTCAACCAGGTCAGGTTAGGCGCTGTATGAACAGTGCTTTCAGCAGCACCTTACACTATGTACGAAAACTAAGATTATGCATGGCATGGCTGTTAGGATTATGCTCAATAGCAAGAGTTTAATAGTGTTTTTGACAATCTATTCATATTAATAATGTGATTTCTGGTATAACAAATCTTATAGCATTTATAGTTTAATTATTATAATTGTCAAAAGTAAATAATCATAAGGTCAAAAGACTATGAGAAAAGAAGAATTGTTCATACATCTGGATATGTATGGGGTAGACACAATTCTTTAGTTAGTCTTGAATAATGTTCACAACTTAAGTTAAAGGTTGGGCACCTTTACCTTGTTAAAGTTGTAGAATTCTTTTGCTAACATTTGAGTGGGATCAAATGAGTTATGATGAGTCTAAAATCATCGGAGGGTCTTCGAGTAAAAGAATCTAGTGCACTGGGTGCATTGAATTGGATCACAATGAAAAGCTTTATCTAGAACCGTCAATAGATAATAGTCTTTTCATTATCAGGACAATCGGAGAGTGTATCTTAATCCTGAGATAAATGATGGACTTATGGTTGCAAGTGGTATCATTTGAGTTATCAATGAGTACGATTATATAGCATAGTCTATCCTCGATATTTTGGTGATATTCATTTGTTAATCGATAGAGGACTTCATTTATAGATATGGACATCGTGGCTCCATTTATTAAATGAGAGTAAAATATCATCATATGGATGTTTTGAGGTATTGGATATTGAATCTTAACGTTAAGTTTTTGATAGAGTCTATTGAAACATGGCTTCTGGACAAGTCAAAATATCCAAGTTCAAAATGTGGTCATATGAGTAAATATGGTAACTTGGAGAGCTATAGGCGGTTTATGAGCTCTTGGCGATTACTGATATTCTTCATGAGGATACACCATCTCCTATAAGATTGTCTAGGGTATGAATGAGAATCATTTACTTATTCCATCTTTATTTAAGAGTGCAATTTTAGTTCTTTAGTGGAATGAACTAAAATTAATAGATTGAACCTAAGTGAATCATTTGTTGATTGTGACTGGGTTATGTCTATTGGAGCTTAAATTTAGATAAGCCCGCCAAGATCCCCAATCCACACGGACTTGCATGGATCACTTGATATATTCTACCGGACCAATTTATGGGTCCATCTTGAATTGTATTTAATATATTAAGAATATAATTTGCACATTATTTATTTAATGGGCTGATCAATTATATTAATATATTAATGAAAGGCATGTGGGCTTGTTTCTTTTAGTAAGAATGGGTCTGGTTCACATGTGGGCTTTTTAATTAAAGTCTAATGGATTAAATAAAATAAGAAAATAACTTTTATTTCGATAGTGCACTAGTAACTTTTACATCAAAAGGTTTTGTGCACAATTTCGAATAAGGCTCACACGAGTTTCGATCATTAGATTGAGAATTCAAAAGTGACCGGAACGTTCTTCGTTATCTCTTAGAAGTTTTTGTGACTAACGAAAAAGAAAAGATTTTGTTATCCATCCTCAGGTAGACCTGGCACGGTTCCGGTTGGAACGGCCGGAACCGGCCGGAACCGGAAAAACCGGAACCGGAACCGATTTTCCGGTTCCGGTTCTTGAACCGGAACCGGAACCGGAACCGGCGGAGACCGGTTCCGGTTCCGGTTCAAGAGTTTGGTCGAACCGGAGGTTCGAACCGGATTGGAACCGGCGGTTCCGGTTCCGGTTCGAACCGCAGGTTCGAACCGCCGGTTCGCACAATAATTTTTTTTTTTTTTTTTTTTTTTCTATAAATACCACCCCCCTTTCATTTTTCCTCACACCAATTTCTTCTTAATTCTCTAATTCTAATTTCTCTCCAATGAGAGAATAGAAAAAATTTGCCTTAAAAAAAAAAATTTGCGGTAAAATGTTTTTTATATATGCCTTAAACTTTGAAAGGTTGTGCTCGGATGTCCGAATCAGGTAATGAAATCACATAGAACGATGAATGCGATGGGAGCAAGCCCAAAGGCTTGTGGCCACTTTTCGAGCCCTAAAAACCCCTTTTTCATCAAAAAAAGTGTTTTTAAGTGTTGTGTCTATTTCGAACCTCGTTTAAACCTAGTAAGAAACCTTTTCCTGATCCCACACCACATCTGTGCCCGTCTTGGTCCGGAGAATTACTTTAAATCAGGCCTTGTGTAAATGGACACGTTTTTAAAAAATCCTTTATACTACTTATAGTTTTTGGAAATATTATACAAGTATTGTGTGGCTTTAGTGGCTAGTTTAGTTTGTGTTATTTTGCAACCATGGTTCAAGCATCCATAAGAACCCATAAATTGTCATTTGTAATTTTGTAATTTAATTTAATTTTGTAATTTGTCATTTATATATTTTATTTTATTAGAGAAGTTTTTTTTTTTTTTTTTTTTTTTTTAAAAACAAAAAAAAAAAAAAAAAAAAAAAAAAAAAAAAGGTTCAAAACCGCCAGTTCCAATGGAACCGGAACCGGCATATAGCGGTTCCGGTTCCGGTTCCATCAAACCGCGGAACCGGAACCGCCGGTTCCGAACCGGAACCGGAACCGGACCGGAACCGTGTCACCACTATCCTCAGGTACATAATTCAAAGAAAAGGAGACCACGCTCATAGGTGATTCACGTTCGTGATTGGATTGGAAGATCTTGTGGATTACCATCGACGCAATATCAATCGGATCACGTGACAAAGATATGATACTTTTGATTATATATGTTTAATTAATTAGAGGGTTAAGGTTCAAAATATGGAAAAATTTTAAACTATACTAAAACCTATTTTTAGTCTCGCTTCCGCTGCGTGCATACAATTTTTCCCTACAATGGCATCGGTCATACAAGATGTAATCAGAATAAACAAGCAAGAAGAGATGTTAATGAACATTAATGCACAATAATAAGACACACAACATACAAGAATTAACCATATGCATGAGTTGTGAGTGTGTGCAACTAACTCTTCAAGACAAGTAAGCACTTAGAGATTTACCTTCGGTGCTTATCAAAATGAGGTCTTCAAAGGGCTTGAGCAATAACACCAACACTTAAGCTACCCTTACAAAGAACCTCAACATGTGGTTTGTCTACGAAATAAGCCAATCAACAAAAAAGAAACCTTACACTATATCAAGTTGTAAAGTTCTACTTAGTGAATTTACATTGTAATATTCAAAGTACAACTTGTGGAATTTGCTCTTCATTGAATATACTTGTATATGAGATACATTGTTTCTTGGTATATGTTTTGTAGACTAAGGGTGGTGAATCAAGCATACATGTGTTAATTGTTTTCTCATAACAATCTTGTTAAAGGTTAATTTGTATGCTCACTAAGGTTTTGACATAAGTAACGAAAGAATTTTTAAAACTAGTGTGTTAACCTATTCGCCCCCCCTCTAGGTTGTTTAGTATAACCTTGTAGGTATTTTCATACTCCAATAGAGTGTGGTACATGGGATGTGTATGCATGCTTGAGGAATTTCTAATCATCCAATGAGGTTGGTTTGGTATGGAGTCCAATATATGTTGGTTTCATATCATTGAGGGATTTTGTATCTTCCAATAGGGATTGGGTAGACATAGACTCCAATAGAGAGTAGATCATATGTTAGTCACTTTTGAGGAATTTCTAATTTATCATCCAATATATATAGTATCCAATGGTTGTAGTTCAACCTGTGGATGTTTCCTCATTGGAGGTTTTACCACGTTAAAAAATCTCTTATGTTAATTCTTTCTATCTCTATCTCTTATATTTGTTTATGTGTATGTTGTTATCTTGTTGCATATTATTCACTTGTGATGTATATTGGAACAAGATTTTATAAAGTGTGATTTGTAAACAAATTCATTTGATCATATTTGTAAATATAATTCTTTTATATAGTGTTGCCTTCGTGTATTGTTATATTTGTTAATACTTGTAATACGTTGAACAAATATTGAAATACAAGTATTCCTTGTTATTGTGTTTTTGTGCTATTATACCTCATGCAACTAATTGATATACATAGACTATGCTTAAATGATCACATGCTTATGTCTATGTATGAATCCTTGGTTTATATGTTGTATGTAAGGCTACCTTGAGGGACAAACATAAGTTTGTTCAAGGGATTGAAAAAGGCATAAAAACCTATTCACCCCCCTTAGGTATGCTTTAAGCTATTTAACTACGTTTGTATACTTTCAATTATTATTAGAGCGGGTCGTCGGACAACACTCGACGAGATCCGGGTTATACTTACTAGTGAATTGCTTAGGTTTTTGAAGTATGGTCTTGCAAGAAGATGTGATGACCGAAGGGGCTTCGAATTCTAGGCCTCCTCTTCTTAAGGGTCACAACTATGGGTTTTGGAAATTGAGGATGAAGGCTTACATTCGCTCTATTGATGAGAGAGCTTGGATGACCGTGGAAAAAGGTTACCTCTCTCCCAATAAGACTGAGAATGGAGTGACCGTTTCCAAGCCTAGGAGTGAGTGGTCTACTAATGAGTTCGAGTTAGCAAAATGGCATCATCGGGCGGTGAATGCTATTTTTGGAGGTGTAAATAGTAGGCAATTTTCCTACATCCAAAACCTAGAGACCACAAAAGAGGCGTGGGAAGCTCTCCAAGTCACCAATGAGGGGACTAAAGCAGTGAAAAAGTCTCGTCTTCAAATGCTTACTTCCCAATTTGAGGTTTTGCAAATGGGTGAGGAAGACAAGTTTGTTGACTTCCAAGACAAGCTACTAGACATTGCCACTCAATGCCAAGCTCTTGGTACTCCTACTCCTATCTCCGGTGAGAGGCTAAATTAGAAGATTCTTAGATCTCTATCAAAGAGGTTCAAAGCCAAGGTTACCGCCATTGAAGAGAGCAAAGCCGTTGACGTCATGAGCTTAGATGAGTTGCTAAGATCTTTCAAACCTTTGAAGCATGCATGAAACCGAAGGCTAAGAACAAGGGTTTAGCTCTCAAGGTTGTTAAAGAAGCTAATAGTAGTAAAGATGACGAGGAGATGGCTTTATTGGTTAGGAAGTTTAGGAAGTTTATGACGAAAGGTGCCAAGCCAAGTGGCAAGTACTCAAGAGAAAAGGAAGTCAAGAATTCCTTTACTCCACCTCATGAGAGGAGTGGTCATGCTAAGAGCAATAGAAATGTCCAATGCTTCAAGTGCAAGAAGCTAGAGCATTATGCTTCGGATTGTCCAATTGGTGATTCCAAGAAGAACAAGAAGGGAAAAGCCATGGCGGCCACATGAAGTGAAGATGATGACTCTAGTGATGAGGAGAGCTCTAGTGATGAAGAGCTTGTGAGCAACTTTGTTGCCTTCACGGCTTCTCACTCTATCCTAGAGGATCTTTGTGTAGATTCGTTGGACAAGGTAGTTGATTCAAAACATCAAGTGGGCTTAAGTGGAGATTCAACCTATGTTGATATTTTGGCTAAGGTGAAAAGTCTTGAAGAGAAATTGAAGATAGCCTTAAGAGAGGTTAATGAGAAAGATGTTTTGATCAATTTGCAAGTGGATGAGTTTGTGTCTACAACTCGAAGGCTCTTGGGTGAAAATAATGCTCTTGCCAAGAAGCTTAGAGAAGTTGAATGGATTGTTGTTAAAAGGGATAGGATCATCTCTAGTTTGTCTTTGGGAGGCTCAAGCAACTTGGTAATTGAGGAGAAGCTCATAGAAGCATCACTTCCTACAAGCGAGGATAATGTCATTATTGACAAGAAAGCTTCTAAGAAGAGATGTTCCAAGACCAAGAACAAATTGAAGAACAAGGTACCCTTTGAAACTCCCATTTGTGCTTCTACAATCCCGGAAGGTAAAATCTCTCACTTTGTTCCCATATGTCATTTTTGCAATACCGTAGATCATATTAAGCCCAAGTGCTTTAAATTCATTGAACATTGCAAATTAGAAAATGCATCTAGGGATAGAGAGATTGGACTTCATTTTAAGCATGCTAAAACTTTTGAACATGTAAAGCATGATAATGTCAAAAGCATGTTAAGAATGTCCGGAATGTGAAGAATGGAAATCTTGCAAAATTTGACAATACATGTGTTGCTAATAATGTTGAAAAGAAGAGTATCAATGATATTATTGTGAATCAAGTTGTGGAAGAACTTTATTCTAGATTCAACATTGTTGTCAAAGAGAATCTTGATAATGTTTGTGTAGGTTCACCCAAGACAAAGTTTGTCACGGGTGAGTGCTCTTACCAATAGTGTAAGTTGCACATGTGAGTTAGCTTTAAGATTAATGTTTTGTTGTTAAGAAGCTTAGCTTGTTTGCTTTGTATCTCTCCAACTTGACATGAACTTAGCTATCTCACATTCTTGTTATGATAGTCGAAATCTATTGATTAACTTTTTGAGAAGTTGGTTTTATAAAATCTATATAGTGACATTCATGTTAAGACTTTTAGAGAAAGTCATTTTTTTTTAGTTGAAATGCATAGTCTGTAGTCTCTTGGAATCGACACACCTATAACTTGTAGTCATGAGGACTTACAAGCCAAGAGGACTCATAAAAAGGGTGAAGGCATTGCATTTGATGAAAATAGCTTACGAAGGTATCTCTATATCATATTGCTTGATTTCTTATCTTTTCATCTCTTAACTCATTATGTGTACCACTTCATGAAGCATGTCATAATTGAGAACTAATATAGTGTTTATATGGTCCTCTTTGACATTTGCTCTTTTGAGATCTTTAGTGATAATTGTTCACATTGATCTTAATCATGATGTGTGTTATTGTTTGTATGATTGTTGAGTGGCAAGTTTTGAAAAATATGCTTCATATTCTTTGAAAGCTACTCTCTTGAGAAGTATAGATCTTAAGTAAGTCACATTACTTGCTTTTCGATCATGTGCTTCTAAGCCTTAAAATTTGGTTTCAAAATGCACTTTGCTTCTCTTATATGCTTTGTTATGTCGTTGAGTTTGATAGATGTGAGTTTTGGATACTCTTGAAGTTCTAAGATTAGTACATTTAGAAATGACCTTTGGTTTGTATCCATTTGCTTCAGCAACATAGTACTCAACGAGCACCCTTATGTAAAGGGCTACACACCTTGGTTGTACAACCGCCCAATGTAGAAAAGAGCTACGCCATTGTGATGAGTGAAAGCCGCCATGAGGTGTATATGTTTATGTTAGAAAAATCAAAGTATTGTTGAAAAGAATCATTAAAAAAAAAAAATACTTTGATTCAAGCCTATAACAAAACAAAAAGGCTTTATGGAATTTAGTTGAATAATCAAGTTAGCTCGGGTTGACAAATAGAAACGGATATACGAGCCACATGCACACACAACGCTCACATGTTGAAAACTATTCTCTTTATAAGCAAAATTCGGATGAAAATCGGTTTGACTTTTTTATGGAAAGTCTAAGAATGAATAGATGTTGAAAATGTTTACTTGTTTGATTACTAAACTACTTCATTTCATATACTTGAAGCAAAATCTTCACACACTCACATTTTGCTTATTTGCTATTTTTTATACTCTAGCAATTTTTGAAGACATATGAGAGTTATTGAAAATCATGGTGGAACTCTCATTGTTATTTGAAGCTTATTTGAAAAAAAAAAAACTATGAAAATTGCTTGAGATGTGAATATGTAGCGATTCTTGTGAACAATTGTCTATTTAGATCTTAGATGGGGCATTTATCAAGGGGGAGCATTATATGTTATGTTTTGTTCTCTTTTGTGATTTGTTTACATGATTCTTCAAGAATTGTTGTTTGTTGGCATAATTCGTGTTTTTAATAAATCTTTGAGATGCTTTGATAATTATTAATATGCATATTCATTTGATTAAAAATAATGTTTTTGCCTTTATATATGTTTATTGGTCACTAACTTGTTTGATGTTTCCACTCGTATTTGTTTCTAGTGTTTTTGTGATACAAGGTCATGGGAAAAGCTAAGAAAGTTGGAGTTAGCCATCCTACAAAGCCCGTTGACAATTCTAATCTTACTTCCTCTTCCAAGACAATCAAAGCCAACAAGTTTAGGCCTTTGAGAACTTATAAGTGCAAAAAGATTTTGCAAGAGAAAGGTATTGATTTGAATTCTTGTATTAGTTCATATGTGCATAAGGTCATCATTGATAGAAATTGGAGTATTTTGATTAACATGCTAGGAATAGCTAATGAAACCATGGTTAGAGAATTCTATCATGTTTACAAGGAAAGTACTAATGTTGAAGATGCCGTCATGAATATGAGAGGTGTTGTTTTTAGAGTCAATTCTTGGAAATTGAATGAGTTTCTAGGATTGCCCGATGATATTGAGTCAGATTTCCTTGATGTTAATGTCTTGAAAAACCTTGATTTGATGGGTAAAACTCTTTGTGACAATGCTGACTTTGAGTGGGGTAAACGTGCCTTTAATTTATTAGGCAAAGTGAGTTGACCAAGATTAGTGATTTTTGGCATTTATTTGTTTGTGTCAATCTTGTTGTTTCTACTAATGCTACCAAACTTAATAGAGAAAAGATCAAGATTGTGTATGCCTTAGTGACTAACAAACCCATTAACCCTAGAAAAGTGTTTATAGAGCATATAGAGATTGCAGCTTGTGCAACTCGTTTGGACAAGAAGTTGGCATTTCCGGGTTTTATTTCTCATTTTTGCTTAGCTAAAGGGTTGAAGAAACAAGACAATGATGTGCTACTACCTCCCTTAGAGACATTAAGTGATAAACGTGCGACAAACATGTCATACAAGGGAAAGGGAGAGTCTAGTGATACATTTAGGTTTTTTGGTGAATCACATGATTCAAGCCATGTATCTAGTGCACCTTGTCTTCCTATTTGGGCTTTGCAATTGAAGAAAGAGGTTGAAGAGCTAGGAGGCAAATTGAGGAGTCATAAAGGAAGATTGAAGAGCTTAATGCTAGAGTAGAGCTTCAAGATGAGAAGATCAAAGAATTGGAAAATAAAGCATCTACTACAAAGCATTATGTGAGATTAACCAATCGCACAACTTTCCTTGGTGGCAAAAGTGGCTAGAAATGGTTTTGAGGTATATTTTTTTTATTTTTTCTTTCTGGCTTCATATCATGTCAAAAAGGGGGAGAATTATGGGGAGATACATGTTAGTTCAAACTTTCTTAGTTCTCAATTTTTTTTTAATTTTTTTTTTTGGTGTATTTTTAGTATCAAGTTTGAACTCTATGGCATGTAATATTTTTGATTGATATGGGCTAGAATATTTTGTTGGATAACATGTATTAAGGGGGAGCATACATGATCCATTTGAACTTTAAATATTTTATTTTCTTGCCAATGAATGTATATTGCCATATGTGTTGTCTCTTGGATATTCTTGTGCTTTCAAGATATTTTTAGGTGATATCAAGAGAAGATGATCGGGGTATAAAAGTATATATTTTATACCCCTAATTCCTATTACTTTATGCTTGTTTCTCGGGTAAAACCGGGTATTTAATGGATTAAAAAAGTGTTTCAGGTAAATAGGGAAGTTCAGGGGCATTATTGTCATTTTGGACAATTCAGGGGCAAAAGTGCAAGATTCAGGGAATTATTGAATATTCTGTGAATAGGGGAGAGATCAAGGGTACAAGCTGATATTTGCCAGCAAAACATAGCATCAACCTGCCACATCACACGTGAAACGACGCCGTTTTGGCCCTGCGCGCGTCCGCCTGACGTCAGGTCATCTTCTACCTCTAGCCGAGTCGACCCGACCTGCGTATGACCCGATTGATCCGGTGACTTACCCGACATTTTTCGGTAGATTTTCAATGGTTTTTTCGGCCGATTTCTACCCAGATCGGTAGCCCACATCCCGGCGGTCACGATGGATCCATTTTGAGGGTCTCATGTGTTAGGATTATGCTCAATAGCAAGAGTGTAATATTGTAATTGACAATCTTTTTCATATTAATAAAGTGATTTCTGGTTTAACAAATCTTATAGCATTTATAATTTAATATTATAATTGTCAAAAGTAAATAATCATAAGGTCTAAAGACTATGAGAAAAGAAGAATTGTTCGTACATCTAGATATGTACGAGGAAGACACAATTCTTTAGTTAGTCTTGAATAATGTTCACAACTTAAGTTAAAGGTTGGGCACCTTTACCTTGTTAAAGTTGTAGAATTCTTTTGCTAGCATTTGAGTAGGATCAAATGAGATATGATGAGTCTAAAATCATCGGAGGGTCTTCGAGTAAAAGAATCTAGTGCACTGGGTGCAATGAACTGGATCACAATGAAAAGCTTTATCTAGAACCGTCAATAGATAATAGTCTTTTCATTATCAGGACAATCGGAGAGTGTATCTTAATCCTGAGATAAATGATGGACTTATGGTTGCAAGTGGTATCATTTGAGTTATCAATGAGTATGATTATATAGCATAGTCTATCCCCAATAGTTTGGTGATATTCATTTGTTAATCGATAGAGGACTTCATTTATAGATATGGACATCGTGGCTCCATTTATTAAATGAGAGTATAATATCATCATATTGATGTTTTGAGGTAATTAGATATTAAATCTCAACGTTGAGTTTTCGATAGTGACTATTGAAAACATGGCTTCTGGACAAGTCAAAATATCCAAGTTTAAAACGTGGTCATATGAGTAAATATGGTAACTTGGAGAGTTATAGGCGGTCTATGAACTCTTGGCGATTACTGATATTAATCACGAGGATACACTATCTCAAATATGATTGTCTAGGGTATGAATGAGGAACATCTTCTTATTCTATCTTTATTTAAGAGTTCAATTTTAGCTCTTTAGTGGAATGAGTTAAAATTAATGGATCGGACCTAAGTGAATTATTTGTTGATTGTGATTAGGTTATGTCTATTGAAGCTTAAATTTAGATAGCTCGCCAAGATCCCCAATCCACACGGACTTGCATAGATCACTTGATATATTCTACCGGACCAATTTATGGGTCCATCTAGAATTGTATTTAATATATTAAGAATATAATTTACACATTATTTATTTAATGGGTTGATCAATTATATTAATATATTAATGAAAGGCATGTGGGCTTGTTTCTTTTAGTAAGAATGAGTCTGGTTCACATGTAGGCCTTTTATTAAGGTCCAATGGATTTAATAAAATAGAAAAACAATATATAGATATATTAATATATATGGCACATGGCCGAGATATATATATGATATTATATTGTTTTATTTTTATTATTTGATTAAATGGAAATTAATTAATTGGTTAATTAATTATTTAATTAAAAATCAAAATCTTTTTCTGACTAGGAAATATGTTTCTTAGTAGTATACTATTGTGGTAGTATAAATAAAATAAAAGACTTTATTTGGTAAGTAGATAATTAAGGGATTTATTTATCTAGTCAAATAAGGAAGTCTTTTATATAGTCACAAATACACTAAAGAGTTGGATTAGGGTTTGGAATTCTAAGGAAATCTACCTAGGATTAGGATTTAAGTCTTTGATTTAAGTCAAAAGACACAAATCCTAAATGGTAAAGGATTTCGGCTTCAATATATAGATATATATAAAATATATATGGCAATTAACCGGAATATATACAGATATATATATATGCTTTATAGAAATAAATATATATATATAATATAAGTGGTATTCGGTGCAGTATATATATATATAAGTAAAGTGCAAATTTTGACTATATAAGATATATATATTGGGCATAGGCGCAAAAATATATGATATAGTAAGCGGCGCAAAAATATATATAATATTGAGCGGCCACTAAAGATATATATATATATATATTCTTTGTATATTTTCAAAAACCCTAATGTCTTGGTTTTGAAAGTTTTTTCTTTTGCTAGAGAAAAATAGAATCCAACTCTAAGACTAGTGTGATTTTTGGCAAAGAGGAATAGAGAGAAAAGTTTGTTCTTATTTCGATAGTGCACTAGTTACTTTTACATCAAAAGGTTTTGTGCACAATTTCGAATAAGGTTCACGCGAGTTTCAATCTAAAGATTGTGAATTCAAAAGTGACCGGAACATTCTTTGTTGTCTCTTGGAACTTGTTGTGACTAACGAAAAAGTAAAGATTTTGTTATCCATCCTCAGGTACACAATTCAAAGAAAGGGAGACCACGCTCCTAGGTGATTCACATTCGTGATTGGATTGGAAGATCTTGCGGATTACCATCGACGCAATGTCAATCGGATCACGCGACAAAGGTATGATACTTTTGATTATATATGTTTAATTAATTTAAGGGTTAAGGTTCATAAAAGGAAAAATTTTAAACTATACTAAAACCCTTTTTTAGTCTCGCTTCCGCTACGTTGACCGTATTTTTCCCTACACCATGCACAAGTCTCCTTACCCATCCAAGTCCACTAACTTCCATGGCCAAGCAACCTCGTGAGCTCACTTCCATCGGGTTCTTTCACGCCCAAAGACGTCCAAAACCGTTGGAACTCCGCGATTTCATGCTGATGGAAAGTTCCCGTGATCCAAAAGGTCACAACTCGCGGGAAACTTCCATTTTCGACCGCGAGTTCCTCCGACGAGCTCAAACCCATGAGCCAGGGGATCCAAACCAACTTGGGAGATATTTCGTCCAAAAGCTTGCCAAACCCTTCCCCATATAAATATACAACTTTCCTAACCTTAAACACAATCCCTAATATCCAAAGTTCACACAAATAAACTCACTTTTCTTACAAAAAACCTACAATAGCTTAGAATAACAAGAACACCATACTTCACTTAGCTTGTAACTAGTGTTTAGGGTGGTTTTCCAGCCACTAATCTCGATCCAAAGCATCCACACATTGAATCCGAGCTAGGGATAGCAAGAGGAGTTGAGCTAGCTTGAAGACCTCACCAAGATCATTGGGTTGTCTCTTTTGTCTCTCTTATTTCCTTAGTTTGTTGTTAATGTGTAATTAAACATTTATGTTAAGGATTTGGTGTGTTCATGTATTATTATCTATGAGACTAGTTGTGTTAATTCTTTCTATCTCTATCTCTTATATTTGTTTATGTGTTTGTTGTTATCTTGTTGAATATTATTCACTTGTGATGTATATTGGAACAAGATTTTTTAAAGTGTGATTTGTAAACAAATTCATTTGATCATATTTGTAAATATAATTCTTTTGTATAGTATTACCTTTGTGTATTGTTATATTCGTTAATACTTGTAATACGTTGAACAAATATTGAAATACAAGTATTCCTTGTTATTGTGTTTTTGTGTTATTATACCTCATGCAACTAATTTATATACATAGACTATGCTTAAATGATCACATGCTTATATTGTCTATGTATGAATCCTTGGTTTATATGTTGTATGTAAGGCTACCTTAAGGGACAAACGTAAGTTTGTTCAATGTAGTGGTGGCACGGTTCCGGTCCGGGTCCGGTTCCGGTCCGGGTCCGGTTCCGGTTCAGGTTCTGGTTCTACAGGAACCGGCGGTTTTGAACCGGGAATTTTTTTATTTTTATTTTTTTTTTTTAACAAACAAAAAAAAATCTTTCTAAGTTGTAGATTGGAATTGAATAAAATAAAATATATATATGACAAATTACAAAATAAAATTCATTGGGTTCATAAGTTCATTGGATGTTGGAAGTTAGATCATCGTCATCCGAGTATCCAACCGAAAATAAAATAAAATAAACAAATGACAAATTACAAAATTAAATTAAAATAAAAGTAAACAAAATTACAATTTACATTTCATTGGGTATTTGGAAATTGAGTCACCCAAATTTCAAAAATAACATAAAATAAATAAATGACAAATTACAAAATTAAATTAAAATAAAATAAAACTAAAAAAAAATGTAAAGTTATTAGCCTTGCACTTAATTTTTACCATAATTAAGTTGCCTACGTATCCTCTTAGGGGGGTTTAGAGGAATCAAAGGCCACGTAGTTCTCATACCTTTTATTACAGATTTACGGTTCCGCTGCTCAGCTTGCTCCAGAGCCTTCACCCGCTTCGGGTTCGTCGTCTTTAAAGAAATCGTATGTTGGTTCTTGTTGGATTTCTTGTTGTCTGTATTCCGCTTTCGTCCAGTCGTCAACACAAACCTGTATCTGTAGTGCTTTTGGAGTCAAGCACGAACGTTTTTCATCCAAGATATTCCCCCCGACGCTGAACTCTTGTTCCACCACCACAGTAGAAACCGGTGTTGAAAAAATATTTTTGGCTATCATAGCCATAATTGGATAGTACTTTGTAGCGTCATTCCAATATTTTAAGAGCTCAAATTCTTCAGGAAACTCACAAGAAGAAGCTAGATAAGATTCAAGCTCGGCATGCAAATCGGAGCTTGATGAAGAACATCTTGGTTTTTTGTTTTTTGTTTAGAACATACTATACCCTAAATTCATAAATCCAGAGGAGGATGATGGAGGCTGAAATGCAGTTTTTGTTCGTGTAACATCTACGTTCGAAGTACCGGATCCATAAAATGTACATATTCATCATATAAATCATATTCTTAACTCTATCACAACATGCTTCAACATCATATTCAATATTTAAACCTTCTTTGCCTTAATAACCGTCTAGATAATAAGACAAAGATTGTAATTTGTGTCGTGGATCAAAAACCATAGCAATCAAATAAATATTTGGAAAATTCATATAATAATTTAACCATTTTTACTTCATAGCACTAACAGCTTCCTTTATTGCTTGGTCAGATTCACAATAAAAAAATGCACCAGCAATATTAATACTCTCAATAACAAATAAATGTGTTGTAGGAAAATAAATTTTAGATAAATTTTGTGTAGCATTATGAAAAACTTTTAACAAATTGAAAACATTGTAACAAGCATCCCAATGAGCTTCAAAAAGTTGAATGTTAGGAACATGAAATTGAATAAAAGAAACTAATAAATCCCTATACTCATAACTTTGAGCAAGTAATTTATAAGTAGAATTCTAACGTGTTGGAACATCACGAGCAAATTTAATGGCACGTCTACCATTTTGTTTACAATATCTTGCCCATTGTAGAAGGATTTCTCCATAAAAACATTAGGGCTTTTATAATAGGTTCAATAAAACATTGAAGAGTTTCTAATCCTTTTTGAACACATATATTTAAAACATGGCATGCACATCTTTGATGAAAAAATATACCACCAAGAAAGGGTTTGCGTAAATCAATTAAAAGTGGAATAGCAGCGGTATTGGCAGAAGCATTATCAAAACCAATTGCAAAAATTTTGTTTTCAATATTATACTCTGAAAAAATAATTCTAAGCTGTCTAAAAATATTTTGAGCATTGTGTGAATCATCAAAAACTCTAAAAGCAAGAATTCTTTTTTGGATTGTCCATGCATTATCCATAAAATGGCAAGTGACACCCAAGTATGAATGCGTTTGTCAATGGTCAGTCCATATGTCGGCACATACGGTAACACGACCATTATATATTTTAAAATATTTTTCTAACTTTTTTTTGTCTCTCACATAAATATTTTCAAGTGTTTGTGTGAGCGTGGATCTAGGGACACGGCATGCAGCAGGGTTTAATGCTCGTCGACAATAGTTAATAAAGCCAACCCTCTCACCAAAACTAAATGATAAATGTTCTACTACTACCATCCTAGCTAATTCTTCTCTATTTTGTTCATCATTATAACGAAATAATTGTTGGTTAGGAGTAGCGTACCTGGGAATTTGTGTTTGTGACCTCATTATGGTCACTGCGTCTGGATGTTTGGCTTCAATATGCTTCCAATAAGTGCCATATCCTCCGGATCTGCTCCATTTATATACTTTGTTGCAGTAATTGCAAGCTACTGTAATGCTTCCATCTTCAATCCTAATTTTCTTCATATGTTTGATGAAGAGATCAGATTTGCTCTGCTTGTGTATCAGATCTTCCTCCCTTTCTAGATCCACTTCTGGCAGTGGCGGACCTAGAAATTTTAATTAGGTAGGGCACTAGAATAAATTAAAATCATAATTATATGAAAAACTACTGGAAAATTAAGATCATAGTAAAGTAGTTTTTTTTTTTATATATATAGATAAAATAAAACAAATAAAACACTTACTCAGATGAATTAAATAATTTTACATTCACAAAGAAATAAAAACAAGAAAAAATATTTAAAAATAAATAATAACAAGAAAAACAACAAAAATAATGAAAAAAATTAAATGAATAAAATTTGAAATTTTGTTTTGCATTTATAATGAATTAAATTTAAATTATACAAAAATAATTTATTAATAACTATTACTAGACATGTTTTTTAATTTTTTATTCTTCAAATTATTGGTAAATTATTGATTTATTGATTCTAAATAAATTAAAACTATAAAATAAAGAAAAATACTAAGGATAAAATAAAATGAATCATAGTAATAGATTGAGTATTTTAATCCAATAAAGTAAAATATGAGATTTTAAGGTTTATTGATTGGACGTGTTAGATATATCAAATTAAAACTATTGGAAATAATAAAAATCCAAAATAGTAATATATAATTTAATATAAAATAAAATTGAATTAAATAAATATAAAGTAATAGTGGTTAAGAAATTGACAATGACAGAATAAATAAAATGAATCGAAAAAGATGGTAAAATAAATAATACATAAAAAAATTAGAAGATAAAATTGAATTAAAAAAGGCATATAAAAAATTAGAAGATAAAATTGGAATAAAAAAGTACCTATTTACTTGAGATAGGACTTGAACCTAGCACCCTAAGTCCAAAAAGGAAGATACACTACCTGCCATACTAACAGCAACTTGTTGTTCATAGTTCAAAATAAGTATCTATATATACAATATACACAGAATCAATTTTTTTTAAAAAAAAATTGAGGTAGGGCACGGGCCCTACCTGGTCTCCACGTGGGTCCGCCCCTGACTTCCGGTGTATCAAAACCAAAATCCGGAGGTGTATCAATATCAGGCATATTTTCTGACTGACTTGTAAAATTGGGGGTGGTGTCATTGGGATCGGGTTCAGAAATTATAAGAGGGGATTAGGAATATTTAGGCCTAGGTCTTCAGCATAGGTCCGACGTTGCAGATATTCGTGATAGGTGGGGTTGTTATGATCGAGATTATTGATCATAGTACCCTTACCTTTCATCGAAATCGAACGCCTTGGATTGACTGGACAGTCACGGCCGTAACCCCTTCCACTTCCATTTCCACTTCCATTTCCACTTCCACTTGCCATTTAAAAATAAATTTGGGAGAGAATTGGAAACTTAGAACTTAGAAGAATAATTGACTAATTGGAAATTAAATAAATTGGAAATAAGATAAATTGCAAATAAAATAAATTGGAAATAAAATTAATTGAAAATAAAATAAATTGCAAATAAAATAAATTGGATATAAAATTAATTGAAAATAAAATATATTGGAATTTGGAAATAAAATAAATTGGAAATAAAATAAATTGGATATAAAATTAATTGGGAATAAAATAAATTGCAAATAAAATAAATTGCAAATTGGAAATAAAATTAATTTCAAATAAAATAATTTTAAAATGAAATAAATATTAAAAACCTTGGAAACTTGGAGATTGAGAGACTTATCACTTGAGAGTTGAGAGTGTTGGAGAGAAATTAGAGAGAATTGAGAAGAAATTGGTGTGAGGAAAAATTAAAAGGGGGGGGGGGGGGGGGGGGGGTATTTATAGAAAAGAAAAAAAAAATTAAAAAGGGGTAGCCGTTGGGCCAAACGGTCGGCTGACAGGCTCCAACGGCGGCCCAACAAAAAAAAAATTATTTTTTAATTCGTCGAACGGAACCGGAACCGCCGGTTCCAATCCGGTTCGAACCGGCGGTTCGATCGAACCATAGAACCAGAACCAGAACCGAAACCGGAACCGGCCTACTCCGGTTCAGGTTTCGGTTCTAGTTTTTTCAGTTTCGGTTCCGGTCGGTTTTGACGGTTCCAATCGGAACCGTGCCAGGTCTAGTTCAATGGATTGAAAAAGGCATAAAACCCTATTCATTCCCCCCCCCCCCCCCATTCCCCTCCCCTCCCCTCCCCTCTCTAGGTATGCTTTAAGCTATTTAACTATGTTTGTATACTTTCAATGTGGAATGAGCAGCCTGAGTCTAGAATCCATTGAGAACTCATATCCTCAATGCTCACAGCTAAAACTTCACTAGGTTCATAGGATTAGATACTACAGTAGCATCACCAACTGATTGAGTTTTATCTTGCATCTTTTTCTTAAACTCAAAATAGTATTTTTTATTATGTCCTTCTTTCCCACAGAAGTAACATTTCCTAGAGCCATTTCTATTTTTAGATTGGGATCTATGGTTAGGAGTCTTACTTCTATCTTTGGACTTATTATTATAGTTATTATTACTGTTTTTGATAGGCTGCCTACCTTTAACAAATAAGTTTTCCCCATTGTCTTTTCTTTCAATTTCAATTCAAGTTCTTTAGACTTAAAGGCAGAGACACTTTCTTCGAGTGATAGGAAAGACCTACCATACTTAATGGCAACCTTTACATCCTTAAACGATTTAGGCA
This sequence comes from Acer yangbiense, assembly GCA_008009225.1. NCBI lineage: Eukaryota > Viridiplantae > Streptophyta > Magnoliopsida > Sapindales > Sapindaceae > Acer > Acer yangbiense. Next base: position 26,599,626 of record CM017763.1, read on the forward strand.
GTGAGTTGAGAAGAATGATGGCCTCATTCTCATTACTCAGCTTCTCTTTTTCTCCTGCATTGGCTAACTTTATGGTCCTTTTCTTGAATTCATCAAGATTCTATCCTAGGTTTTTACTAGAGTCTATTTTAAATCTAAAGAGTCTTTCTTTAAAGTAGATTTTATTAGTGAGTGACTTAGTCATATAAAGGCTTTCAAGTTTATTCCAAACACCATATTCAGTAGTTTCCTCATTCATTTCTCTCAACACATTATCAAATAAATTCAGAATAATAGTTCCTAAAGCCATTTTTAGAATGTCAGATTTTTGTTCATCATTGAGGCTATCAGGTAATTTTTCTGAACCTTCAATGACCTTGAGGATTTTCTGTAGGGAAAGCAAGGCTTTCACCTTTCTTTTCCAAATCCCGAAATCCCTAATGCCATCAAACTTATCAATTTCGAATTTCATGCTTATATAGGATTTTGATGAAGTATTGAAATTACCAAAATCAGAATGTTTTACCTCGTTGCTAGCACTAGCAGCTCCACTACCGGTTTCCTCTTCTCCAGCTGAGTCTTTAAGGTTTGAAGGCTCTGCTTCTGAAGGGATCTTGTCCTCATTGTCCACCATTGGTACAGATTAGGCTTTGATACCACTGTTGGGATGTTGTACCTATATAAAACCTTTAACACCTCCTGTTAACACTCAAAACATTATAAGATTCACTTACAAAACAGGTAAGAATAAAAATAGCAAATATCTGTTCTTCTAGAGATATTCCGCAAGAAACTCTTGCAACAAGAAGACAGATACAAATGCCAACTATGACAGTACCAACTATATTCGAATCTACCACAATACTTCTTAGAAATATAATAAGAAGAATCTGAACCTATTAACATAGTTGTATCAACACAAAATACCAACGTTGAAGCAGAAAATGAAACAAATTAATGCACGGTGTGTTCTAATATATTAATCTATAGGGGGGTGAATAGATTTTAATCATTATTACCCAATTTTCGCGATTATTCAATATTACAAAAATACCTCTATCTAGTCAATACAATATATCAAGTGTAATATGTGCGGAACTACAAATGACACTTGATATTTACGTGGAAACCCTCAACAGGGAAAAACCACGGGCTGGTAAGTGCGCCACACTCGAACCTTGAATCCACTAATGATAATGAAGATTACAACCTAATCCCGATATGTAACTCATTACCACTACATACTCTTGGTCTGAGTGAACCTATGTCCAATTGCTTATGTGAACACCTAATCCCGGTGTACGACCTAATTCCGGTCATCACACAAGACTTACAATTGCTTGTGACAAAAGGCAGCCTTGAAAGTTTTCACGGTGTGTTAAATATTAATCTAGAGAGAAGGTGAATATATTTTAAAGATTTTACCCAATTTTTCGTGTATGGTCAAGATTACGAAAATACCCCTAATAGTCAATAAAATAAAGCAAGTGTAATATGGTGCGGAAAAATTAACAACACTCGATTTTTACGTGAAAACCCTCACGGGAAAAACCACGGATTAATAAGTGGGCCACACTCGAACCTCAAATCCACTAAATGTGTAAAACGATTACAACCTAATCCCGGAAGTAATCACACACCTACCTAATCCCGGTATTAGTGGACCTAGTCCAATTGCTTGTGAATTAAGCAACCTAATCCCGATCACAACACAAGACTTAATTCTCTAAGAAGAGATTAACACCCTAAGTGAATATGTGAATATCCAAAATGCAACATAGAGCAAGGGAACCCTATATGCTTATCTAAGATGATGATACTGCAATAAAAGCAATCCTAGATATTAACAACTAAATGACATGTCAAATAGCTTAGCTAATCAAGATTAAGCAAAAACCTAATTAGATATCACAATACAACTTCTCAAACAATCAATACACTAATCTCAATCTTGTATCCAAAATATATATGAAAATCATACAAGAATTAAATGAGATTGCTTGTTAAGAAAAGACACAAAATATGTAAGATATTAGTGAAAAAACTTACCAAGCAAAGTGTGTTGAAGAACCCATGCAAAATGATATCTAGATGATCAAGGATGATGTTAGATGATGATTGATGATCGATGATCATGGAAAAGTGTTTGAGTAATCAAATATGATCAAAGATGAGTTCTTGATGAAAAAGCTCTCTTTGAAAATGCTCTCAATTAAAAATATGATATTTGAGTCGTTAGGGACGACCTAAATTTGAAGTAATGTTTATATAGGTGTCCCAATTGATGAAACGTCGTTTTGAGAAAAACAGGACAAAAACCGCTGCCGTTACCGCTGTCAAAGCCACAGCGGTAATGACAGTGGTGCATTAAAAATGCGTCAGGTATGAAACCGCTGTGGCTACGGCAGCAGTTCTGACAGCGTTACATACTGATCACGAAATCGCTGTCCAACCGCTGCAAAAAACCCACAGCAGTCGGAGTGATGCAAACAGAGCATCACACCACTGTGGCTACCGCTGCGGATACCGGCAGCGGTAATGGCAGCGGTCTCCAGACCTCATGCCAAGCAAAAGCAAGGCTTTGCATCCTAATGCCTAAATGTCATAGCATTTCAATGTACAAGATGCAATCAATTAAGAACATGCATGAAGAGATATAAATGATCATTAATGAGCACATAATAAAAACACATACACAACATACAAGTAAACGAATTATGCATGAGATGTGAGTGTGTGTGTGCAACTAATCTCTTCAAAGCAAATTAAGCACTTAGAAATTACCTTTGGTGCTTATCAATAATGAGGACTTCAAAGGGCATTTAACTTGAACACCAATACTAAGCTACCCTTACAATGAATCCCCAATATGTGGATTGTCCACGAAATAAGCCAATCAACAAATAGGAATCCTTACAAACCTAATCCCAGAAGCCACACAAGTCTTACTTCTCAATGAAAAGATAAAAATGCTTATGTGAATATATGATGATATTCAAGGAATTAATAGAGCTAGGTAACCCTATATGCTTATCTAGGATGATAATATGACAATTAACACAATTCTAGATATCAAAAGCTAAATCACATGTCATAAAGCTTAGCTAATCATAGATTAAACAACCTAGATATAGCTATCAAAAATACAACACTCAATCAAAACAACACACAATCTCTGTCTTGTATAATAGCATATGAACTAAGAACATACAAGTAAATGAAGAGATGCCTTGATAAATAAAACACTAATTATATATGATAATAGTGAAGAACATACAAAGGGAAGTGTGTTGAGCAAAACCCATGCAAGCAAGCATCCTAACTAGGCTAGAAAATGCTAGATGATATTTTGATGCATATGAGAATGGTTTTTTAGTGTTAAAAATGAGTTCTTTTAAAGATTTTCTCTCTTGAAAAATATTCCAAGTTAAAGAGATAATTTTGAACTCATGTGCTCAACCTAAGAAGAAAGAGGCATATATATATGGTGTCAAAAAGAAGTGACATCGTTTTGAAAAAATACCCTCATTTTCTTCGCTATCGCCATTTGTCCTTTGGGCGACACAAATGGCGACAACATATTTTCTTCTATGTAGCTATTTGTTCTCAGGGTGACATCATGGCGACACAAATGGCAACGCCTGATTTTCTTCTTTGTCGCTCTTTGTTCTCATGGTGACACTTCATGGCGACGTCATACCTGATTGATTTTTTCAGGAATAACACTTTCTGTCGCCATGACAACACCATCAAAGGGCGACAATGCCCTATTTCCACTTTGTGCACAATGTGCAAGTGTGCAAGTGTGCAAAGTGGTGAAACCAAAGGAGAAGCCAAGGGTATTCTCCGAAGGTGATCTTTGCGCTAAACAAAGCACACCACCGTGCATGCGCAGACGTTTTCGAACATCCTTCGAGAAACGAATTACACCACACTTAAAGCTAACAAACATGAAGTGCAAGTGTGGGAATTGAATGCGTCATAATGTCTAACATGTCATGGCATTATCATAAAACAAGATGCAATCAATTCAACATGCATGAATAAAATTCATGGCTTTGCATCCTAATTCCTAAACATGTCATGATATTTTAATAAACTAGATGAAATCAATTAAAACATGCAAGAAGAGATGTCCAAGAACATGCATGCACACAGATAAAAATACACAACATACAAGTATTATAAATATGCATGAGTTGTGAGTTTGTGCAACTAGATCTCTTCAAAGCACGTAAGCACTAGAATATACCTTTGGTGCTTCTCCTCTTGAGGTATTGAGAGGGCCTTGGTTGTGCAAATCACCAACCATTAAAAGCCTAAGCTACCCTTACATCAATCCCCAATATGTGGTTTGTCCACGAAATAAGCCATTCAAAATATAAGACCTTACAATCTCCCCCTTTGGCTATTTCGTGACAAAACCACCACTCACATTGATCCTCACAGCAAAATAAAAACTAAAGTGATTTTCTACATTACAAAGAGAGAATTAAAAGCTATATCTTCAAGTCTTCAATCTCTTGTAGAACAATCAACCCTTCAAAACAAAGTTTCTATACTTTCCAATATAAGTATATGTGAGATTAATCATATGAGATAAAACAAGCATTTGCAATAAAGAATTTCACATTAAAGAAAACATGCAACATCATGTAATGAATGTGCAATGCAAATGCTCCCCCTCAACGGGTTACTCTCCCTTAATAGGTAAACTCCACAATCATGTGAATGCTACAACAATTTAGCAATTAGCATTCTCACTCTAACTACATACTACTCCCCCTTTTTATCATGAGATGGGTAAAGGAGTAGTCCCCACCCGGGTTACTTGCAGCAAAGAGAGATAGTAGCATACAAGTCGTTTGCATCATATAATGCACTTTATGCAACTCAATTAATTGGAGAGAACAAGGAGATTTATTTAAAGAAAAATGTTCGATTAAGATGCTTTGCATGCAAGACATGTTGCATTTAAGTCCAAAATACAATGGTATTTGGCAAAGCAAATGACAAAGGTTTCTTTTAAGAATTCAAACCAATTTCACCATTTGTCATTAATCAAGCAAGGATATAGAGTAATTAATCATCAATTTTAATGAGCAACTATATCCAACCTTACAAACAAAACATGACATGAGTGACTTTTTGCACCCTATTCGATTTTTCCGGGTAAAATACTCGTATGATAGTAGCCATGTTCCACAAGTAAAGAAAGAGAAACATTTTGATTTTCATTTTTGTCTCATTTGCTTTTCACACATTATTTTTGCATTTAAGAAAATGCAATCAACAATTCATGCTTTTCATTTTTAGCATGTCATTTGAAATCATGCTTTTCACATTTTAAGCATGTCATATAAAATCATGCTTTTCACATTTTAAGCACTTCATTTAACAATCATCATGTCATGGAGATCATTATAGGTCATTCAAAAAGTACTTCCTATGTATATCTCCTAATCCAAAAATGCATGTTTGAACATAAATTTGACATGGATTGCAATACAAGCAAGGTTCACACTTATTGAAGTAAAAACATATAAGCATATGTGCAACCAAGCTACTCAAGCAATTAATAAAGAAGCATAATATATTTCAAATTTTGCATGCAACAAGTATGCAATTGCTCTCTTTGCTTGAGTTCCCCATGTGGGGTCAAAATTCCATACTGCTTCAATGAAGGGCATGAGGTCCTAAAGACCTACTAAGTCCATTGGACCTAGTTGAACCTATTAGAGACTTGTTAGTCTCGTAGCAAGCGGGTTCATCATTTCTTATCCACTTAGGTGATACATTATCATTCCTAGTGGTCAAAAATTGCATGTTATGTGAGATCCTAGGATTATAGACAAAAGATTTTCTAGACACATGCAAATGGGCTCTTCTAAGCCTCTTCCTCTCTATCATGCTTTGCACCCTACATTTTTCTATGTAGTTAAAGCACTTTGGTCTTATGTGACCAATCATACCACAATAATGACAAGTAGGTATAAAAGAAGAATTCATACCATAGCTTTGGGCTCTCATCGCGGCATTGCCATTGTGATGAGGTTGTCTTTAATAGTGCACCAGATGGTTTTTCTTTGGAGCATTAGCCGGATGTTGGCACCTTTGTGGTTGAACCGATTCTCTCCTTCTTTGATGTTGAACCGGGTTGTTTTGCTTCCTTGGTTGGTTAGGCCTAGGTAGAGCAAAACATGGGTGTGTAGCTCTTGGAGGATAAGGTTGAGCTATACCCTTAATTGGTGAAACAAATTATAGCACGGTGTGTATAAAACTAATCTAGAGGGGGGTGAATAGATTTTAATCGTTATTACCCAATTTTCGCATGTATGTCAATTTTACGAAAATGCCCCTAACTAGTCACAATAATATAACAAGTGTAATAAGGTGCGGAATGTAAATAACACTTGATATTTACGTCGAAACCCTCACGGGAAAAACCACAGGCTGTTATGTGCGCCACACACGAACCTTGAATCCACTAATTGAAATGATTACAACCTAATCCCGGTTTAATGATCTAATCCCCGATCAATAATCATCACAACTACCTAATCCCGGTACAAGTGGACCTAGTCCAATTGCTTGTGATTTAAGCTACCTAATCCCGATAGCAACACAAGACTTACTTTCTCAATGAAGAGATAATACAACCTAAGTGAATATATAAAATATCCAAAAATGCAATTAGAGCTAGGTAACCCTATATGCTTATCTAGGATGATGATTTTGCAATTAATTCAATCCTAGATATTAAAACTAAATGACATGTCAAATAGTTTAGCTAATCAAGATTAAGCACAAAACCTAATTAGCTATCACAATACAACTTCTTAAACATACAACACACAAATCTCAATCTTGTATCAAAAGATATATGAAAATCATACAAGTAATAAATTGAAAATGCTTGTTAAGAAAAACACAAAATATGTAAGATATTAGTGAAAAGCTTACCAAGCAAAGTGTGATGAAGAATCCATGCAAAGAGACATCTAGATAATCAAAGATGATGCTAGATGATGATTGATGATCATGAAAAGGTGTTTGAGTAATTAAAAATGAGTTCTTGGAATTTTTCTTTTCTTTGAAAAATATCCTAAGTACAAAATCTGAATATGAACTCTCTTAATTGACCTAAAGTCAAAGTGGCATATATATAGGAGGTCAAAATGAAGTGAGGTCGTTTTGAAAATAAAAGCCTGATTTTCTTCTAGGTCGCCATTTGTACAAATGGCGACCTCATGCAAAATCTTCATGGTCACCATTTGTCAAATGGCAACCTCGTGGCGACCTCATACCTGATTGATTTTCAAGAGAAAATCATCCTGTCGCCATGGCGACACCATCAAATGGCGACTCCAACAAAGGGCGAAAATGCCCTGTTTCCACTTTGTGCACAATGTGCAAGTGTGCAAAGTGGTGAATCCAAAGGAGAAGCCAAAAGCATTCTCCAAAGGTGATCTTCGCGCTGAGCCAAGCACACATTCGTGCAAGCGCGGATGTTTCCGAACAATATCAGAAAATGAATTACAAGACACATAAACACACAACAATATACAACATCAAAGTGCAAGTGTGAAATGTGACAAGTGAAGAGAATGCACACATATGCAATGAATGTTAAGTGTGTGTGTGCAACTAATCTCTTCAAAGAAAAATAAGCACTAGAGATATACCTTTGGAGTGCTTGACACCTTGAGGTCTTGAAAGGGCCTTTGAGCTTGTTCCTCAATCACTTAAACTACCCTTACACATTACACCCCAAGATGTGGTTTGTCCACGAAATAAGCCAATCAATAAATGGGAACCTTACAGTTGGCATCTTCACTTGGCTAATCTTCCTCATAAGATGACGAGGAGGTAAAGCTTTGCACTTGCCTTAAGCTTGAGGTTGCAAGATCTTAATCTTCTTCATGTCTTGAAGGCGCCTCTTCTCTTTATCCCTAAAAATTCTTAAGGAATTTTCCTTATAAGCAAGTTCATCCTTCATTGTCATCATCCTTTGATGACAATCTGCAATCTCTTTCTCGTATTTAGACACATCAACTATGTCTTCCTTAAGAAGTCACCCATGTCTGAACCCGAAGTCATCTTAGCAAGTGATGTTCTTGCCTCTTCAAGTTCCATCTTCAACTTGCCTCTAATGTCTTTTACACATCTCACTTCATCATCCAATTAAGTCATCTTGGCATGTAGTTGAAGATTATCCTTTTTCAATCTAAGGATATCATTCTCTTTCTCCTTTAAAGACTTTTGAAGGGAGTCAATGAACTCTTGGTTGTCCACCAAATTTCCACAAGAGTTCCTAGAGCATGAACTACCATGATCAAAGCATCTCTCACTTGAGCTCGTGAGAGTCATTTCTTCAAGGCTTGCTTCTCTCAAGCATGCTCCACTTTGGTTTCCAAGCTTCAAGTCACCAATCTTGAAATCTTCAAGTGATACACATTTGGTGATGACTTGTGTTTCTTCATGGTAGGAAACCGGGAATGTTAAGTAGTTGTTCTCACACTCAACCGAGCTTGTGGAACATCCTTCAACTACTTCAACTTCACTATCTCTCCAAGTAGCGATCAAGGCTTCCCCTTTCTTCTTTGATGGGGTCATCTTCTTCTCCTTTTTCACCTTAAGAGTCATCTTTTTCTCATTGTAAGGTTCCCATTTGTTGATTGGCTCATTTCGTGGACAAACCACATGTTGGGGTTCTTTGTAAAGGTAGCTTAGGTGTTGGTGTTATTGTTCAAAGCCCTTTGAAGACCTCATCTTGATAAGCACCGAAGGTAAAATTCTAAGTGCTTACTTGTCTTGAAGAGATAGTTGCACACAGTCACAACTCATGCATATGGTTAATTCTTGTATGTTGTGTGTCTTATTGTTGTGCATTAATGTTCATTAACATCTCTTCTTGCATGTTCTTTTGATTGCATCTTGTATGTCCAATTGCCTTGTCATGCATAGACTTAGGATTGCAAACTTGTAATGGGCGCTGTCAAAAGCGCTCTACAAAGGCGCTGTTCGAACAGCGCCCATCCTGACCTGGTTGAAAAATGGATTTTTAATGCATCAGGTCTGATGCAATTTTGGAAGGCACTGTACGAGCGTTGTTCAAGGTGCTGTACATACAGCGCCTATCTCAGACCCGAGAAGAACAGTTACAAGGCACTGTTCAGGCGCTGTACAAAAGCGCTTTACGAACAGCGCCAATGAAGAATGTTCTTCATTTCCCAGGTAGGCGATGTACAAGGCGCTCTACGTACAGCGCCATGTACAACGCCCAAGGCAAAATTGGTGTCACTTTTCAAAATGACCACACTTCATCTTGACACCCTATATATATGCCACTTTAACTTTAGGTCAACTAAGAGAGTTCATTTTCAGATTCCATACTTAGGATATTTTTCAAAAGAAAGAAAGATACCAAGAACTCATCTTTGTTTACTCAAACACCTTTTCATGATCATCAATCATCATCTAGCATCATCCTTGATCATCTAGATGTCATTTTACAAGGATTCTTCATCACACTTTGCTTGGTAAGCTTTTCACTAATATCTTACATATTTTGTGTCTTTCTTAACAAGCAATCTCATTTATTACTTGTATGTTATTCATATATATTTTGGATACAAGATTGAGATTAGTGTATTGAATATTTGAGAGTTGTATTGTGATAGCTAATTAGGTTTTTGCTTAATCTTGATTAGCTAAGCTATTTGACATGTCATTTAGTTTTTAATATCTAGGATTGCTTTAATTGCAAAATCATCATCTTAGATAAGCATATAAGGTTCCCTTGCTCTATGTTGCATTTTGGATATTCATATATTCACTTAGGGTGTTAATCTCTTCATTGAGAATCAAAGTCTTGTGTGTAGCTTCCGGGATTAGGTTGCTTAGATCGCAAGCATACGAACTAGGTTCACTCATACCGGGATTAGGTAGGTGTGAGATTACTTCCAGGATTAGGTTGTAATTTTATCACATTTAGTGGATTCGAGGTTCGGGTGTGGCTCACTCAACAGCCCGTGGTTTTTCCCATAAGGGTTTCCACGTAAATATCAAGTGTTGTTTATATTTCCGCACCATATTACACTTGCTATATTTTATTGACTATTATGGGCATTTTCGTAATCTTGACCATACACGAAAATTGGGTAAAATTGTTAAAATTGTTAAAATCTATTCACCCCCTTCTAGATTGTTTTATACACACCGTGCAATATTTGTTTCAATTGGTATCAGAGCGGGTACCTAAACATACTTAGGTGATCCTTGCTTATTTTGGTGTGTTTTGCATTTTATGTGATTTTTGATCATTCATACATTTGCATTCATTTCATTCATTCATAATCACTATGAGTGGAAACGGTGGAAATAGTGGTGGCAACGAGGGTGCTTCTAGCATAAGGCCTCCGCTTCTTATCGGGTTGAATTATGCCTCTTGGAAAGGCAAGATGGAGTCGTATATATGTCAAATCCATGACCGAGCTTGGATGGCGGTTGAAGACGGCTACACATCACCCATGATGACTCCTACGGGTGGAGGAGAGGATGTGCTCAAGCCTAAGGCGCAATAGAACGCGCAAGAGTTTTAGGCATCAAAATGGAATAGGAAGGTGATGCATGCCATCTTATGTGCAATGGACGAAAATCAATATAAATTGATTCAAAATACTAGGATAGCTAAGGAGGCATGGGACATTCTAGAGATTGCACATGAGGGAACCGAAGTGGTGAAGGACTCTAAGCTTCAAGTCCTCCAAACTCAATTTGAGATGCTTAAGATGGAGGAAAATGAGTGCTTCAACGACTTCGAGATCAAGTTGATGGACATAGTCAACCAAAGTCATCAACTTGGTAACCCTTACTCGGATAGGAGAATCAAGCAAAAGATTATGAGATCTCTCCCCGATAGGTTTGAATCAAAGATGACGACTTTAGAGGAAAATAGCACATATAAGGATATGAAGCCGAGTGAGGTGATAGGGAGGCTTCTAGCTTATGAGTCTAGGAAGGGTCCTACCTCCACACCTCCTAAAAAGCAAAAGGGAATTGCTTTGAAAGCCTCCAAAGTAGAGAAGGAGAAGAATGATGACGCGGACGAAGAAATGGCTCTCTTGATGAGAAGGTTCAAGAAATTCTACAAGTCCGAGAAGAAAGGTTTCGGATCCAAGGGTCAAGACTTCAAGAAAAAGACTCCATTCAAGATGTTTGAGCCTAGGCAAGAGAAGACTGAAAGGAAAGGGGTCCATTGCTATGAATGTGGTGGCATAGGCCACTTTGCCCCTGAATGTGCTAATCACATTAACAAGAAAAAGGGGAAAGTGATGGCCACTACATGGAGCGGAAGTGATGACTTCAATGAGGGAGATGAGTCTTCGGATGATGAAGAGCTCATGGCTAACTTCATAGCCTTTGCCTCCTCTCACAAAAGCAAAGGTTCTAGTGAAGAAGAGAATGAGAGTCAAGAGGAAATTGACTCAAGTGATGATGGCTATTCATCTCACTCCACTAATGGAAAATTGGATAAGATGGATCTTAGAGACTACATGGTCAAGTTTGAGAATTCTAGATTAAAGAACAAGAGAGAGATCATGAGATTAAAGGAAGAAAACCTAGAGCTCTCATCTCATATAGACCAATTAAGTGAAGAAGTAGTGAGATCCACAAAGAATGAAGATAAGCTAAGATAGGAGTTAGTCTTATCTAAGAGGAATGAAGAAGGTTTGAAGAGGGAGCTTGATGAAGCTTTAGAATCATTAGCCAGGATGGATTCTAGCACCAAGAAGCTTGACCATATACTTGGTGTTGGAAAGAGTCCGTGTGACAAGAGGGGTCTTGGGTATGAAGATGGCAAGAAAATCTCAACCTCTAACAAGATCATGTTTGTCAAGAGTTTGGGAAACGAAGAAGCTTCATTCGTGCAAACTCCTAGGAAGAAGTTAGAACTATGACAATGTTCAAAGAATGCACAAGTGAAGTTGGTGTCAAGAAGACAACCTCAAGCTCAACCCACTAGGATTCCTCAAGCCAACATTCCTCAACAATTGGCTCATAAAAAAAAAGACCAATCATGCAACCTCAAGCTAGGAAGCAAGCTAGACCAGTTCAACAACGAAGATGGATTGAACCCTCTCAACCACAAAGACAAGAACAAGGTATGATTCCTTATTTTATTCATACATGTCATTTTTGTGGTTTTGATGGTCATATTAGACCAAGATGCTTTCGTTATATTAAAATGTGCAAAGCTAGAAGCATGATTGAGAAGAAAAAGAAACGATCCATGATGCATGTTCCTAGGAATGATAATATTGATATGCATGATTCTAGGACATCTAGAGCCCATGAACCAAAGACCACTAAGAAAGCAAATATTGTTTCTAGGTGGATTAGAAAGAATGAAAATGTTTGTCATGTTGCTCAAATAGCCTTTAGGCAAATTCTTCTAATTTTTGGTATTTAGATAGTGGGTGCTCTAGGCACATGATGGGAAACAAGAGTTTCTTCGAGACTCTTGTCATGGAGGAAGGAGGATGTGTCACCTTTGGTGATGGATCCAAAAAGAGAGTTGTAGGGAAAGGAACTATTTCCGTTCCCGGATTACCCTCCTTATCCAATGCTTTATTTGTTGATGGCTTGAAAGCCAATTTGATAAGCATTTCACATCTTAGTGATGAAGGATATTCCATCTTGTTTAGTAAAGATCATTGCTCTATCCTAAAGCCTGATGGACAAACCTTGTTGAAAGGTATGAGATCTTGTTAGGTTTATAGTTTGTGTTGGCATAAATTCCATATCAAAACGTGTTTCTCTTGTAATGTTTAGTGGTTCATATATTGAAGATTTAATAAGACGAAGAATGTCTCGACCACAATTCATGCAAGTAGCCGGCATTAAAGAGATATGTGCATCATTGATCATCAAAGGTAATATAAGACCTCATATCTCTTACAAGGCTAGGCACACACACACACACATGGCATCCTTGTGTGTTCCTTCATGGTTAAACATCATTTATATATCACTTTCACACACTTGATAATATATGCTCATGCATTTATACTATCTTGACAAACTTTGCTTATTGCATGTTCTAGGACTATGTCTAGGAAATAGCATATGTGTGTGTCTTTGTGTTTGTATGTTTCCATATTTTTGTATTTGGTCTTGAATATGCTCTATTATGATTCCTTATTGAGTTCCGGTCGTTTCGGTTACTCATTCATTTAGTTTCGAGTCCAAACGATGTAGCTACACTATTTTTCGTTCTCATTCGTTGAGTTGAGTTCATCGTCATTTTCCGAGATGATTTCTCAACCATTTTTCAAAGTTGTATAGTCTTCGTTGTGCGTGAGGGAGTCACGGTTCATAATCCAAAAACGGATTTGAAATCGGAGTTCTGATGCCCAAGATACGGCTGAAGAACGTGAGGGAGCGCGCGAGGGCGAAAGTGGCCAAGAGGCCACGTGTGGCCCAAGCCGTGTGGGAGCCGTGGGCCCCACGGCCAGAGGGGCTCTCTGCCCCCGTGTGGCCCAAGCGCCCCCCATGGGGCTGGGCTGAGGTGGCCCTCTTTGATTGGCCAAAAATCCTCTCCTCTCTCCTCTTTTTAATTCCCTCCATTCCCTCTATTTTGTTTTCAAGAAGAAAAGCTTAGAATTCCCGTCAGAATTTTTCTCCCAAATTTTCCCAACTTCCAAACACCATAACCTTCTCATACGAAGTCGGATTTGAGTGATTCAAGTTGGAGAACGTTCATAATCGAGTCCTCTACCTTTTCCAAGTGGTTTGGCAGCTGTTTGATTGATTTTTCTGGTGATTCCACTCAGAAAACCGAACCAGCTCGTGAATCCAAGGTAGTGTTCATATTTTTGGGATTTCTTCCTTTTTAACCTTCAATTTGCTTGGGGTTTCTTCTTCTATATGTATGTGTATGTTTGGTGAATGCTATTGAGAAAGATAGCTTCACAATCAATCTTAATCAAAAGTCTAATTAGAGACATATGTGAACTAGTTTCTTAGATTCTAGGTTTTTCACAGGCTTGAGAGTTGTATTGTGATTAGATTGATATCTAGGATTATTTGTGAATTGATTGATGTATTTTATGATTGATAATCCTCACATGTGCTTAGATCCTCTTATTGAACAAATCTAGGATTAGCACTTGTGTTTGTGTATTTAGAGAATATTAGGATTTAATTGACTATTCATTATATCCTTGCTCTAAATCTTTGGCTAGAATATTCATTGAATATATTTTGTGATTATAGCATTTATGTGTATGTTTATGACATCTTGAATATGTGCTTCATGTATATGTTTTTATTCAAGTGTTATTTGTATGAATAGAACTAGGAGCTTTTGTGTTAAGGTGTTTTTCACATGCTCTAGGTTTAATTCATGTTTTGGCATCTAGACTATATTGCTTGTGTTCTCACATGTTTAAGTCTAGTTGTTCCATAGAATGTCTTGATCACATGTTCTATGTTGAATTGATTGTTTGCATCATTTGCATTCACATGATCACACTAGGAAGTCCTTGTAAAAGGCATGAAGTCTTGGTTAGAGTCGGGATGACTCGGATAGCCAAGCAAGAAGACTTGTCTAGAGTCGGGAGGACTCGGATAGGCAAGCAAGAAGTCATGGCTAGAGTCGGGAGGACTCGGATAGTCATGCATGGGAGGCTCCCTAGAGGCATGAGTGCCTTGGATAGGGAGTTGGCTATTATATTGGTAGGCCTAGGCGTATGGTTAGACATAGACTCCAAAAGAGCGGGGTACACGGGAGGTGTATGCACTCTTGAGGAATTTCTAATCTTCCATCAATGTTGGTTTTGTGTGTTGTCTAATATATGGTGGTTTCGCATCATTGAGGGATTTCATACTTTCCAATAGGGTTGGGTAGACTTAGACTCCACTAGGTTGGATGAGCTAAAGATTGGTCACTTTGTGGATTCTCTATATTTACCATCCAATATATATAGTACCCTAATGGTTGTATTTCAACCCGTGGATGTTTCCTCCTTGGAGGTTTTACCACGTTAAAAAATCTCATGTGTCAATTCTTTCTATCTCTCTTTTTGTATATGTTTATGTGTATGTTTTAATCTTGTGGTACAATATTCACTTGTGACATATTTGGAAGCAAGATTGTGTAAAGTGTGATTTGTAATCAATATTCATTTTGATCATTTTTGTATATACAATTCATTTGTGTAAATATAATTTTCTTATTCTTCGATTCTTTTGTATAGATGTATTTAGATTGATATTTGTATATACATTAAACATTAATATTAATACATGTATTCTTTGTTTTGGTTTTAATATATTTCCTTCATTAGCAAGTTGTAGTAGTTTTACTTAGTGTACTTACATTGTAATAATCAAAGTACAACTTGTGGAATTTGATCTTAATTGAATATCTTGTATATGAGATACATTGTTTGTTGGTATATGTTTTGTAGACTAAAGGTGATGAATTGAGCATACTTGTGTCAATTATTTTTCTCATAACAATCATGTTTAAGGTTAATTTGTATGCTCACCAAGGTTTTTGTAAGGTTCCCATTTGTTGATTGGCTCATTTCGTGGACAACCACATGTTGGGGTTCTTTGTAAGGGTAGCCTAAGTATCGGTCTTATTGTTCGAAGCCCTTTGAAGACCTCGTGTTGATAAGCACCGAAGGTAAATTTCTATGTGCTTACTTTTCTTTGAAGAGATTAGTTGCACACACACACTTAACATTCATTGCATATGTGTGCATTCTCTTCATTTGTCACATTTCACACTTGCACTTATTTATTATATTTTGTTGTGTGTAATTGTGTCATGTTGTTGTGTAATTCGTTTCCCGATAACTTTCGGAAACGTCCGTGCATGCACTAGAATGTGCTTGGTTTAGCGCGAGGACCGCCTATGGAGAATGCCCTAGGCTTCTCCTTTGTTTTCACCTATCTAGGTGATCGGCGGTTATGATCGGCGGCCTGGCCGCCGAATGAAACCGCCGTTTCAAGACCTGATTGATTTATCTCTCAGTCTAATTCAGCGGTTGAATCGGCGGCCACGAAACCGCTGTTCGAAACCGCCGTTCATACCTGATTGATTTTAATCTCTCTGTTTTGGTTCGGCGGTTGGGATCGGCGGTCACGAAACCGCCGAATGAACCGCTGTTTTTGCTCTGTTCTTCACGAGCTCAATTCGGCGGTCATGATCGGCGGCTTGGTCGCGTTTTTTTGAAACCGCCGATCGGCGCGTTTTTTTGAAACTTACTTAAACGACCTCACTTTGATTTGGCCCCCTATATAAATGCCACTTTGACTTTAGGTCAATTAAGAGAGTTCATATTCAGAATTCATACTTAGGATATTTTTCAAAGAGAAGAAAAATTCCAAGAACTCAATTTTTGATTACTCAAACACTTTTTCATGATCATCAATCATCATCTAGCATTATCCTTGATCTTCTAGATGTCATCTTGCATGGATTCTTCATCATACTTTGCTTGGTAAGCTTTTCACTAATATCTTACATGTTTTGTGTTTCTCTTCTCTAGCAATCTCAATTAATTACTTGTTTGTTATTTTGTATGCTTTGGATACAATATTGAGATGAGTATGATGTATGTTTGAGAAGTTGTATTGTGCTAGCATATTAGGTTTTGTGCTTAATATTGATTAGCTAAACTAATTGACATGTCATTTAGTTTTGATATCTAGGATTGTTCTTAATTGCATATTAATCATCTTAGATAAGCATATAGAGTTTCCCTTGCTCTATGTTGCATTTTGGATATTCACATATATTCACTTAGGGTTGTATTCTCTTCTAGAGAAAGTAAGTCTTGTGTGTAGCAACTGGGATTAGGTTGCTTAGATCGCAAGCAAATAGGACTAGGTTCACTCATACCGGGATTAGGTAGGTGTGTGATTACTTCCGGGATTAGGTTGTAATCGTTTGCACATTTAGTGGATTCGAGGTTCGAGTGTGGCTTACTTACATAGCCCGTGGTTTTTCCCGTGAGGGTTTCCACGTAAAAACTAAGTGTTGTTTTAATTTCCGCACCATATTACTCTTGCTTGTTTATATTATCTTGAGGGCATTTTCGTAATTTTGACTAACACGAAAAATTGGGTAAAAAGCATAAAATCTATTCACCCCCCCCCCCCCCCCTCTAGAAAGCTTTATACACACCGTGCTATAATTTGTTTCAATTGGTATCAGAGCGGGTTCCTAGACATACGTAGGTGATCCTTGCTTATTTTGGTGTGTTTTGCATTTTGTGTGATTTTTGATCATTCATACATTTACATTCATTTCATTCATTCATAAACACTATGAGTGGAAACGGTGGAAATGGTGGTGGCCACGAAGGAGCTTCTAGCACAAGGCCTCCACTTTTTACCGGATTGAACTATTCCCAATGGAAAGGGAAGATGGAATCCTACATATGCCAAATTCATGACCGTGCATGGATGGCGGTGGAAGACGGATATGATCTCCCTATGATGACTCCCGCGGGTGGAGGACAAGATGTTTTGAAGCCTAAGGCGCAATGGAACGCGCAAGAGTTTGAGGCTTCTAAGTGGAATAGGAAGGCTATGCATGCCATTATGTGTGCTATGGATGAGAATTAGTACAAGCTTATTCAGAATACTCAGATTGCCAAAGTGGCATGGGACATCCTTCAAGTTGCACATGAGGGAACCGAGGTGGTAAAGGAGTCCAAGCTTCAAGTCCTCCAAACTCAGTTTGAGCTACTTAGGATGGGAGAGGATGAATGCTTCAATGACTTCGAAATCAAATTGATGGACATTGTAAATCAAAGCCATCAACTCGGAGACCCGTATTCGGATAGGAGAGTCAAGCAAAAAATTATGAGATCTCTCCCCGATAGGTTTGAATCCAAGGTGACGGCCATAGAAGAAAATAGTGGCTACATGGATATGAAGCCAAGTGAGGTGATTGGGCGTCTCCTTGCATATGAGTCTAGGAAGGCTCCTAGCACCACTACTCATCCTAAGAAGTCTAAAGGAATAGCTTTGAAAGCATCTAAGGATGCAAAGGAGGCAAAACATGAATTGGATGAAGACCTTGCCTTATTTGTGAAAAGGTTCAACAAGGTTATGGGGTTCAAGAAGAAGAAGGGATTTGGGTCAAGAGGACAAGATTTGAAGAAAAAGAGTTCCTTCAAGAAGTTTGAGCCTAGACAAGAGAGGACCGAAAGGAAAGGGGTCTGATGCTTTGAATGTGGTGGGATTGGTCACTTTGCCCCCGAATGTGCTAATCACAATGAAAAGAAGAAGAGCAAAGTGATGGCCGCCACTTGGAGTGGGAGTAATGATGACTCCAATGAGGAAGATGAGTCTTCAAGTGAAGAAAAGCTCATGGCTAACCTCTTAGCTTTTGCCTCCTCACATAAGAGCAAAAGTGGTAGTGAGAAAGAGGAAATGAGTCAAGAGGAAAATGACTCAAGTGAAGTAGAAAGTGACTCCTCTTCTAGTTCCAAAAAGAAATTTGTGGAGCAAAAGGTGCTTGCTAAATACCATGCCGAGTTCAATGATTTAGCACTTAAAAGCACAAGAAAGATTGAGAGGTTGAGAGAAGAAAACTGAAACAAATAATAGCACGGTGTGTATAAAGCTATCTAGAGGGGGGGTGAATAGATTTTACGCTTTTTACCCAATTTTTCGTGTTAGTCAAAATTACGAAAATGCCCTCAAGATAATATAACCAAGCAATTGTAATATGGTGCGGAAATTAAAACAACACTTGGTTTTTACGTGGAAACCCTCACGGGAAAAACCACGGGCTATGTAAGTAAGCCACACTCGAACCTCGAATCCACTAAATGTGCAAACGATTACAACCTAATCCCGGAAGTAATCACACACCTACCTAATCCCGGTATGAGTGAACCTAGTCCAATTTGCTTGCGTTCTAAGCAACCTAATCCCGGATGCTACACACAAGACTTACTTTCTCTTTGAAGAGAATACAACCCTAAGTGAATATATGTGAATATCCAAAATGCAACATAGAGCAAGGGAAACCCTATATGCTTATCTAAGATGATTAATATGCAATTAAGTATAATCCTAGATATCAAAACTAAATGACATGTCAATTAGTTTAGCTAATCAATATTAAGCACAAAACCTAATATGCAAGCACAATATAAAATCTCAAACATACATCATACTCATCTCAATATTGTATCTAAAGCATACAAAATAACAAACAAGTAATTAATTGAGATTGCTAGATAAGAGAAACACAAAACATGTAAGATATTAGTGAAAAGCTTACCAAGCAAAGTATGATGAAGATTCCATGCTAGATGACATCTAGATGATCTAAGATGATGCTAGATGATGATTGATGATCATGAAAAGTGTTTGAGAATCAAGAATGGAGTTCTTGGAATTTTTCTTCTCTTTGAAAAATATCCTAAGTATGAATTCTGAATATGAACTCTCTTAATTGACCTAAAGTCAAAGTGGCATATATATAGGGGGCCAAATCAAAGTGTGGTCGTTTAAGTAAGTTTCAAAGAAACGCGCCAATCGGCGGTTTCAATCGGCGGCCAGGCCGCCGTTCATGACCGCCGAATTGAGCTCGTGAAGAACAGAGCATAAACGCGGTTCATTCGGCGGTTTCGTGACCGCCGATTCCAACCGCCGAAACAGAACAGAGAGATCAAAATCAACCAGGTATGAACGGCGGTTTAGAACGGCGGTTTCATGCCCGCCGTTTCAACCGCCGAATTAGACCGAGAGATAAATCAATCAGGTCTTGAAACGGCGGTTTCGAACGGCGGTCGTGACCGCCGATCTTAACCGCAGAAAAGCTTCAGACCAATCTGGACTGAAACGGCGGTTTCATTCGGCGGCCAGGCCGCCGATCATAACCGCCGATCACCTAGATAGGTGAAAACCAAGGAGAAGCCAAGGGCATTCTCCATAGGCGGTCCTCGCGCTAAACCAAGCACATTCTCGTGCATGCGCGGACGTTTCCGAAAGTTATCGGGAAACGAATTAACACAACAACAAGACACAATAACATACAACAAAATATAATAAATAAGTGCAAGTGTGAATTGTGACAAATGAAGAGAATGCACACATATGCAATGAATGTTTAGTGTGTGTGTGCTTCTAAATCTCTTCAAAGAAAAGTAAGCACATAGAAATTTACCTTCGGTGCTTATCAACACGAGGTCTTCAAAGGGCTTCGAACAAGAAGACCGATACTTAGGCTACCCTTACAAAGAACCCCCACATATGGTTTGATCACGAAATAAGCCAATTAAAAACAACGGGAGTCCTTACAAAAACCTTGAACTTTCGACTCACAATGACCACTTAAGTGAACAAGTGGAAAGATTGAAGAGGAGAGAGGATAAGTTAATTGAGGAGTTAGACTTATCCAAGAGAAGTGAAGAAGGCTTGAAGAGGGAACTTGTAGAAGTTAAAGGGTCCTTGGCTAGGATAGATTCTAGCACCAAGAAGCTTGATCATTTAATTGGTGTTGGAAAGAGTCCAAGTGACAAGAGAGGTCTTGGGTATGATGATGGCAAGAAAATCTCAACCTCTAACAAGACCGTGTTTGTCAAGAGCTTGAAGAACGAAGAAACTTCATTTGTGCAACCTCCTAGGAAGAAATTAGAAGTAGGACAATGTTCTAATGCTCAAGTGAAAATGGGGCCAAGAAGGAAATCTCAAGCTCAACCCCCTAGGGTCCCTCAAGCCAACACTCCTCCAAAATTGGCTCACAAAGGAAAGAGACCAATCATGCAACCTTAAGCTTGGAAGCAACCTAGACCGGTTCAACAACGAAGATGGATTGAACCCACTTATCCACAAAGACATGGACAAGCTCCCATACGTGCACAAAGGCAAGGTATGATTCCTTATTTCATCCCTATTTGTCACTTTTGTGGTTGTGATGGTCATATTAGACCAAATTGCTTTCAATATATTAAAATGTGTAGAAAACAAAGCATGATTGAAAAGAGAAAGAATAGAGCCAAGATGCATGTTTCTAGGAATGAAAATATTGATTTGCATGATCCTAGAAATAGTAGAGTACATGTACCAAAGACCACTAGGAAAGCTAAAATTGTTGCTAAGTGGATTAGAAAGAATGAAAATGTTTGCCATGTTGCACAAATAGCCTTGAAGGCAAATTCTTCTAATTTTTGGTACTTGGATAGTGGGTGCTCTAGGCACATGACGGGAAACAAGAATTTCTTCGAAACTCTTGTTATGGAGGAAGGTGGAAATGTCACTTTTGGTGATGGATCCAAAAGAAATGTTAAAGGGAAAGGTGAAAGTTATTAAAATACTCGAGGCGTGTTCAATATAAAGCTAGAGGGGGGGGGGGGGGGGGGGGGGGGGGGGGGGGGGGGGGGGGGGGGGGGGGTGAATAGATTTTAGCTATTATTACCCAATTTTCGCATGCAAGTCAATTTTACAAAAATGCCCCTACTAGTCAAAAATACATACAAGTGTAATATAGTGCGGAATTTAAATAACACTTGATGTATACGTGGAAACCCAACCACTGGGAAAAACCACGGGCTGTATAGTGCGCCACACTCGGAACTCGAAATCACTAATTGAAATGAAGTTTACAACCTATGTAGACCTCGTCTAACATTCCGGTCTGTAACCCCTCACTTCTACCCAGCGGGCCTTTATTAGCAACCCTATTCCAATTTGCTTGAGGCCTAAGCACTCTTAGCCTCAAGACTTACTTCTCTAAGAAGAGAAACAACCTATGTGAATATATATATGAATATTCAAATAACAAACAAGGCTAGGTAACCTTAGATGCTTATCTAGGATGATGATATAATCAATTTAATCAACCCTAGATATCAATTGCTAAATGACATGTCAAATAGCTTAGCTAATCAAGATTAAGCAAAAACCTAATTAGCTATCACAAACAACACTCAATTAATTTTCATCACAAATAATCTCTAACTTGTATCTAGCATATAATCAAAAGCATACAAGTAATTAAAGAGATGTATTAATATGAAAAACACTAAATTAATATGAAATTAGTGAAGAACATACCAAATAAGATGTGATGATTCAAAACCATGCATGGATCAATTCTATGAAGGCATAGAAAATCAAATATGAAATTTGATGCAAAAGGGAATTGATTTGAGTGTTTAAAGATAGGTTCTTGATTTGATTTTTTCTCAAAATCTCTCTTGAAAGATTAGGGTTCTAATTGCTCAAGAAACTTGTCAGAGATTGAGAAAACAAGATATTTATAGACATCAAGAATTGGGCATGTGAAAAGACACTTTTGCCCCTGAAACGCACCGTTCGGCGGTTTCAATCGGCGGCCTGGCCGCCGATGACGACCGCCGAATTGAGCTCGTGAAGAACAGAGCATTAACGGCGGTTTCATTCGGCGGTTACGTGACCGCCGATCAAACCGCCGAATCAAACCCGAGAGATTAAAATCGATCAGGTATGAACGGCGGTTTCGAACGGCGGTCGTGACCGCCGATCTTGACCGCATAATTGCTTCAGACCAATCTGGACTGAAACGGCGGTTTCATTCGGCGGCCAGGCCGCCGATCATAACCGCCGATCACCAACAATGGTGAAAACCAAGGAGAAGCCAAGGGCATTCTCCATAGGCGGTCTTCGCGCGAAACCAAGCACTCATTAGTGCAAGCGCGGACGTTTCCGAACAATGTCGGGAAACGAATTATAAGGCACATATACACACAACAAGATATATCAACCAAAGTGCTAGTGTGTAAAGTGACATGTGAAGAGATGCACATAAAAATAAGCAAGTATGCAATCATAGCAAGAATGCTAAGTGAGTGTGTGCTACTAATCTCTTCAAAGAAAAACAAGCACAAGAGATTATACCTTTGGCGTGCTTGTATCTTGAGGTCATGGAAGGGCCTTTGATCTTCAACACTAAACACTTAGACTACCCTTACATTCAAAACCCCAACATGTGGTTTGACCACGAAATAAGCCAATCAACAAAACGGGAATCCTTACAATCTCCCCCTTTGGCTATTTCGTGACAAAACCACCACTCACATTGATTCCTCACAACAAAAATAAACCTATGGGTCAATGAAGATTTTCTACAATACAAAGAGATATATAAAAATAAAACTTGAAGTCTTCAATCTCTTGTAGAACAATCATTCCCTGAAACAAGGTTTCTAAACTTTCCAAACAAGTAAAAGTGAGATGAATCAAGTGAGGACATAAACAAGCATTTGCATTTCTAAGAAATTAAACACAACATCATGCAATGTATGATGAATGCAATGCTCCCCCTCAAAGGGTTACTCCCCCTCAATGTATATTCTCCCCAATGTGCACCAATTGCTACAACAATTTGCACCTCCCCTTACCACATTCTACTCCCCCTTTTTGTCATGATATAGACAAAGGAGTAGTCCCCAACCGGGTCACTCAAGGCAAAGAGAGATAGTAGCATTCTAGTATATGCATAATCAATATAGTCACTTTATGCAATCTCAATTAATCGAAGAGAAACGAGGAGTTTTATTAGATAAAATGTGTGAAACAAAATGCTTTGCATACAAGACATATTGCATTCAAGTCCAAAATACCATGGTATTTGGCAAAGCAAATGACAAAGGTTTCTAATAGGAATTCAAACCAATTTCACCATTGTCATGAGAGAAGCAAGGATATAGAAATTTCATTGATTTCAATTTAAGAACAACTATATCCAACTTTATAAGCTAAACATGTCATGAGCAACTTTGCACCCTATTTGATTTTTCCGGGAATGAAACCCGTATGATAGTAGACATGTTCAACCAATAAAGAAAGAGAGACATTTGGATTGTAAAATCCTTGAATGGATACAAGATCCTTTTTCATTTGAGTCTCATTAGCTTTTTCACACAAGTTTTTGCATTTAAGAACGCAATTATCAATTCATGCTTTTTCATTTGAGCATGTACATGAATTTCATGCTTTTCATAAGACATTAGCATGTTATTTAAGAATCATCATGTCATGGAGATAATCATAGGTCATTCAAATCATACTTCCTACATACATCTCCTAGTCCAAAATGCATGTTTGAACATAAATATGACATGGATTGTAAACAAGCAAGGTTCACACTTATTGAATTGAAAACATATATACATATGTGCAACCAAGCTTACTCAAGCAATCAACCAAGAAGCATAAGATTTTTCAAATTTTTTGCAAGTGACAAGAATGCAAAAATAGCTCTCTTTGCTTGAGTTCCCCATATGGGGTTAGTATCATCCTTCATTAATGAAGGGCATGAGGTCCTATGGACCTACCAAGTCCATTGGACTTAGTTGAACCTATTTGAGACTTGTTAGTCTCGTAGCAAGCGGGTTCATTTTTCCTTATCCACATAGATATAACATTTTTCTTCCTAGTGGACAAAGGTTGCATGTCATTCACTAACCTAGGATTATTGACAAAAGATTTCCTAGGCTCATGCAAATGGGCTCTTCTTAGCCTCTTTTTCTTTATCATGCTATCAATCCTACAATGGTTAATGTACTTAAAGCACTTAGGCCTAATATGCCCATAAACACCACAATAATGACAAGTTGGTACAAAGTAAGAATTCATACCATGTTCTTGTGAAGTCATTGGAGACTCATCATGCATTTGATGTCTCCTTTGGTGTTGAGTCGGTTCATGTCTTCTATTTGGTTGAACCGGAATGGGTTGCCTCCTTGGATTAGGTAGCATGTTTTGCCTCTTTTCATAGTGAGTCATTTGTTGAGGAGAGATGACTCGAGAGGCTCTAATCCGTTGAGCTTGGGGTTGTCTCGTTTTCACCACCTTCACTTGTGCATTTTTCGAACATTGTCCTAGTTCTAACTTCTTCCTAGGAGTTTGCACCGGTGACGCTTCTATCTTACCCAAACTCTTCACAAAGACGGTCTTCTTAGGAATAGAGCAATCCTTGCTCACTTCGAATCCAAGACCTCTTTTGTCACAAGGGCTTTTTCCTACACCAAGTATGTTGTCAAGTTTCTTGGTGCTTGTGGTCATTCTAGTCAATGACTCTTTGGCTTCAACAAGCTCTCTCTTCAAACCCTCTTCATTCCTCTTAGACAAAGCTAGCTCATCTTTTAGCTTGTCTTCTTCCACCATGGATCTTATCACTTCATCATTCAAGTGATCAACTTGTGTTGAAAGCCTAAGTAGTTCTTCCTTTAACCTTTGAATCTCTTTTTCATTCTTTAACTTAGAGCTTTCAAAACTTTCAAAGTTGTCCTTAAGATCCATTTTCTCCACTTGCTTCTTTAGGAGGTCATTGTATGTTGTAAGCTCTAGATTTTCTTCCTCTAAAATCCTTAGAAATCTATCTTTCTTCTTCATGGAGCTTTCAACATTGACTATAAAGTTATGCATATCCATATTCTCTACATTTCCATTTGTAGAGTTAGATAAGGAGTCATCTCCACTAGTGTCATCTTCTAGGCTCTCCTCCTCTCTTATGGATCCAATTTCCTCATCAAGACCTTCACCTTGATCTCTTGAGTCAATAAGTGCCATATCCCAATGCGAAGCAACAACTATCTCCTCTAGAGCTACTTCTTCGACTTTCTCTTCTATGGGATCACTAGCAACGGAATTCTTACCAACAACTTCATTTTCTTCACAATTGGCACCCAATGCCTTGAAGTTATTGATAAGCTCATCATCACTTGATGACTTATCTCCTTCTTCGGAGTCATCACTTTCACTCCAAATGGCGGCCATCATTTTTTCTCTCTTGTTCTTCAAATTCCCACAATCTAGTGAGATATGACCTATGCCACCACACTCATAGCATTGGATCCCTTTCCTTTCACTATTCTCTTGCCTATGCTCAACCTTCTTGAAAGGAACCCTTTTCTTCAATTCTTGCCCTTTGGATGCATGACCCTTCTTCTCGAATTTTACAAACTTCTTGAATTTTCTCATTAAAAGTGCCATGTCTTCATCCGAGTCATCCTTGTCCTCCTTCTCAACCTTGGAAGCTCTCAAAGAAATCCCTTTTTGCTTCTTTGAAGGAGTGGAGCTAGGACCCTTCCTAGACTCGTAGGCGAGAAGTCTACCTATTACCTCGCTCGGCTTCATGTCCTTAAAATCACTATTTTCTTCTAAAGCCGTCACCTTAGACTCAAACCTCTCGGGAAGCGATCTCATTATCTTTTGCTTGATCCTTCTATCCGAGTAAGGGTCACCAAGTTGATGACTTTGGTTGACAATGTCCATCAACCTAATCTCGAAGTCGTTGAAGCACTCATTCTCCTCCATCCTAAGTGTCTCAAATTGAGTTTGGAGGACTTGAAGTTTGGAGTCCTTCACTACTTCGGTTCCCTCGTGTGCAACCTCTAAGATGTCCCATGCCTCCTTGGCTATCTTAGTGTTCTGAATCAATTTGTACTGATTTTCATCCACTGCACATATGAGGGCGTGCCACGCCTTTTGATTCCACTTGGACAACTCAAACTCAGGTTGTGTCCACTGTGCCTTAGGCTTGAGCACTTCTTCTCCTCCATCCGTGGGAGTCATCATAGGAGGCGAATATCCATCTTCAATGGCCATCCATGCCCTATCATGGATTTGACACACATATGCCTCCATCTTCCCTTTCCATTGGGAGTAATTTATGCCGGTGAGGAGGGGTGGCCGTGTGCTTGAAGCACCCTCATGGTTGCCACCGAATCCACTCATTGTATCAAATGAATGAATGAAATGTATGCAAAATGTATGAATGAGCAAAAATCACACAAATGCACAACACACCTAAAATGAGCTAGGATCACCTAAGTATATCTAGGAACCCGCTCTGATACCAATTGAAAGTTATTAAAATACTCGAGGCGTGTTCAATATAAAGCTAGAGGGGGGGGGGGGGTGAATAGATTTTAGCTATTATTACCCAATTTTCGCATGCAAGTCAATTTTACGAAAATGCCCCTACTAGTCAAAAATACATACAAGTGTAATATAGTGCGGAATTTAAATAACACTTGATGTATACGTGGAAACCCAACCACTGGGAAAAACCACGGGCTGTATAGTGCGCCACACTCGGAACTCGAAATCACTAATTGAAATGAAGTTTACAACCTATGTAGACCTCGTCTAACATTCCGGTCTGTAACCCCTCACTTCTACCCAGCGGGCCTTTATTAGCAACCCTATTCCAATTTGCTTGAGGCCTAAGCACTCTTAGCCTCAAGACTTACTTCTCTAAGAAGAGAAACAACCTATGTGAATATATATATGAATATTCAAATAACAAACAAGGCTAGGTAACCTTAGATGCTTATCTAGGATGATGATATAATCAATTTAATCAACCCTAGATATCAATTGCTAAATGACATGTCAAATAGCTTAGCTAATCAAGATTAAGCAAAAACCTAATTAGCTATCACAAACAACACTCAATTAATTTTCATCACAAATAATCTCTAACTTGTATCTAGCATATAATCAAAAGCATACAAGTAATTAAAGAGATGTATTAATATGAAAAACACTAAATTAATATGAAATTAGTGAAGAACATACCAAATAAGATGTGATGATTCAAAACCATGCATGGATCAATTCTATGAAGGCATAGAAAATCAAATATGAAATTTGATGCAAAAGGGAATTGATTTGAGTGTTTAAAGATAGGTTCTTGATTTGATTTTTTCTCAAAAATCTCTCTTGAAAGATTAGGGTTCTAATTGCTCAAGAAACTTGTCCAGAGATTGAGAAAACAAGATATTTATAGACATCAAGAATTGGGCATGTGAAAAGACACTTTTGCCCCTGAAACGCACCGTTCGGCGGTTTCAATCGGCGGCCTGGCCGCCGATGACGACCGCCGAATTCAGCTCGTGAAGAACAGAGCATTAACGGCGGTTTCATTCGGCGGTTACGTGACCGCCGATCAAACCGCCGAATCAAACCCGAGAGATTAAAATCGATCAGGTATGAACGGCGGTTTCGAACGGCGGTCGTGACCGCCGATCTTGACCGCATAATTGCTTCAGACCAATCTGGACTGAAACGGCGGTTTAATTCGGCGGCCAGGCCGCCGATCATAACCGCCGATCACCAACAATGGTGAAAACCAAGGAGAAGCCAAGGGCATTCTCCATAGGCGGTCTTCGCGCGAAACCAAGCACTCATTAGTGCAAGCGCGGACGTTTCCGAACAATGTCGGGAAACGAATTATAAGGCACATATACACACAACAAGATATATCAACCAAAGTGCTAGTGTGTAAAGTGACATGTGAAGAGATGCACATAAAAATAAGCAAGTATGCAATCATAGCAAGAATGCTAAGTGAGTGTGTGCTACTAGATCTCTTCAAAGAAAAACAAGCACAAGAGATTATACCTTTGGCGTGCTTGTATCTTGAGGTCATGGAAGGGCCTTTGATCTTCAACACCAAACACTTAGACTACCCTTACATTCCAAAACCCCAACATGTGGTTTGACCACGAAATAAGCCAATCAATAAAACGGGAATCCTTACAAAAGGAACCATTTCCGTTCCCGGATTACCCTCCTTATCCAATGCTTTATTTGTTGATGGCTTGAAAGCCAATTTAATAAGCATTTCACATCTTAGTGATGAAGGATATTCCGTCTTGTTTTCTAAAGATTTTTGCTCAATCCTAAAACCCGATGGACAAACCTTGTTGAAGGGCATAAGATCTAGCGACAATTGTTATTGTCTTGAAGCTAGTATTGTATCTAATCATGTGTCCATGGATGAGCAAATTGAGTTGTGGCATGAAAGACTTGGCCACATGAACTTTAGGGATCTACGGACCCTTGGAAAGTTCGAGTGTGTGCGTGGCCTCCCTAAGCTTAGGAAGAAAGCCAATGGTGTTTGTGGACCTTGCCAACAAGGAAAGCAAACTAAAAGCATGCACAAAAAGGGTAAGTATCTCACCACCAAGGAGCCTCTTGAGCTTCTCCACATGGACCTCATGGGTCCCATGCAAACCGAAAGTTTGGGTGGAAAGAGATACATTTTTGTTTGTGTTGATGATTTCTCTAGGTTCACATGGACATATTTTCTTAGAGAAAAATCCGAAACTTTTGATAAGTTTAAAATGCTTTGTAATAAACTTCAAAATGAAATGAACTATAATATTAAAAGCATAAACGGATTAGAAGTGACCATGGAGGGAATTTGAGAATGCTACCTTTGAAACCTTTTGTAATGGTTTAGGTATCTCCCATGAGTTTTCGGCTCCTAGGACACCTCAACAAAATGGAGTTGTTGAGAGGAAAAATAGGGTCCTTCAAGAGATGGCCCGTGTGATGTTGCTTAGCAACAATGTCCCTAGGAACCTATGGGCCGAAGCCGTCAATACGGCTTGCTATATAGGAAATAGAGTCTTCCTAAGGCCCGGTACTAGAAACACCTCCTATGAGTTATGGAAAGGCAAGAGGCCAAATGTTAGCTACTTCCACACTTTTGGAAGCAAATGCTACATTTGAATGACCGTGATCAACTTGGCAAATTCGATGCTAAGAGTGATGAGGGTATCTTTATTGGCTATGCCTTGAATAGTAGAGCCTATAGAGTTTTCAATTTAAAGACTCTAAGTGTTATGGAATCATCCAATGTCGTATTTGATGACACTAGGCTCAAGTCTAATGATCATGAGGAGGAGGTTATTTTTAGTGATGGTTCTCCTTTGGAGAAGGTTGTGGTGTCTCCTAATGTTGGGACATCTAATGTCAACAATGATGACACACAACCTATTGCTAGAGTTCCTCTCTTGGACTCTAAAGAACCCGCTCCATGGGTTAGGAAACTCCATGATAAAGAAGATATCATTGGAGAGGTAAATGAGGGTGTTAGGACTAGACGTCAACTTGCTAATCTTATTAGCTATACTTGCTACACCTCTCAAATTGAACCCAAAAAGGTTGAAGAAGCCTTAAATGATGAATTTTGGGTTCTTGCCATGCAAGAAGAGCTAAACCAATTCGAAAGGAATGAGGTTTGGACTCTAGTTCCTAGGCCTAAGACCACTAATGTCATAGGCACTAAATGGATATTTAGGAACAAATCCGATGAGGATGGCAACATAGTGCGGAACAAGGCTAGACTTGTAGCACAAGGGTACTCTCAAATTGAGGGTATCGACTTTGAGGAGACATTTGCTCCCGTTGCCCGTTTAGAGTCTATTAGGCTTCTCTTGTCCATTTCTTGTGTGCACAAGTTCAAATTGCACCAAATAGATGTCAAGAGTGCCTTCCTTCAATGGCTTCTTGCAAGAGGAAGTGTTTGTTGAACAACCCAAGGGGTTTGTGGATGCTCACCACCCCAACCATGTCTATCGCCTCAAGAAGGCACTATATGGGTTGAAACAAGCACCGAGGGCTTGGTATGAGCGCCTCACTCAATTTCTTGTTGACAATAACTACACAAGAGGTAGTGTTGACAAGACACTATTCATCAAGAGAGACAATGATGAGCTTTTCATAGCTCAAATATATGTCGATGACATAGTGTTTGGCTCCACCAACAACACCAAGGTCCAACAATTTGTTGATGTTATGTCTCATGAATTTGAGATGAGTCTTGTTGGTGAAGCTTAATTACTTCCTAGGTTTGCAAATTAGGCAACTAGATAATGGGATCTTCATAACCCAAGCCAAATATGCCAAAAACCTTGTGAAGAAGTTTGGTCTTGAAAAGCCAAACATTGTGACACTCCTATGAGCACCACTTTGAAGCTAAGCAAGGATGCTAGCAGTAAAAGTGTGGACCAAACCTTATATCGTGGCATGATAGGGAGCTTGCTCTATTTGACCGCAAGTAGGCCCGATATATCATTTAGTGTAGGAGTTTGTGCTAGGTACCAATCCGATCCCAAGGAGTCCCATCTCTCTTCGGTTAAGAGAGTCATTCGCTTTGTGAATGGGACTTCCAACTATGGGATTTGGTACTCATTTGACACTAATCCTAGTCTTGTAGGATATAGTGATGCGGATTGGGCAGGAAATTGTGATGATAGGAAGAGCACATCGGGCGGTTGCTTCTTTCTAGGCAACAACTTGGTGTCTTGGTTTTGCAAGAAGCAAAACTCGATTTCCTTGTCCACGGCGGAAGCCGAGTACATAGCCGCGGGGAGTGGATGCACTCAACTATATGGATGAAGCAAATGCTAGTAGATTACGGATTCAACCAAGGTACTCTCACTCTCTTTTGTGATAACATGAGTGCCATTAATATTTCCAAGAATCCGGTGCAACATTTAGAACTAAGCATATTGACATCCGCCATCACTTCATTAGAGAGCTTGTTGAAAATAAATGCATAGTACTTGAACATGTAGGTACTAATGATCAACTTGCAGACCTATTTACTAAACCCTTAGATGCTACTCGATTTAAAACTCTTAGTAGATCTATTGGGATATGTCTTGTGGAGTGATGTTCTATGATTGACCCCATATGGGGAACTCAAGCAAAGAGAGCTAGTTTGCATTCTTGTCACTTGCAAAAAATTTGAAATATCTTATGCCTCTTCTTTAATTGCTTGAGTAAGCTTGGTTGCACATATGTATATATGTTTTCAATTCAATAAGTGTGAACCTTGCTTGTTTACAATCCATGTCATATTTTATGTTCAAACATGCATTTTTGGACTAGGAGATGTATATCGGAAGTATGATTTGAATGACCTATGATTATCTCCATGACATGATGATTCTTTAATAACATGCTAATGTCAAATGAAAAAGCATGAAATTCATATAACATGCTCACATGAAAAGCATGAATTGATGATTGCATATTCTTAAAAATGCAAAACTTGTGTGAAAGCTTATGAGACTCAAAATGAATAAAGGATCTTGTATCCGTTCAAAGGAATTTATATTCCAAATGTCTCTCTTTCTTTATTGGTTGAACATGGCTACTATCATACAGATATCTTATCTGGAAAAATCAAAAAGGGTGCAAAGTTGCTCATGCCATGTTTCGCTTATAAAGTTGGATATAGTTGCTCTTATATTGAAATCAATGTATTCTATATCCTTGCTTTACTCATGACATTGGTGAAATTGGTTTGAATTCCTATTAGAAACCTTTGTCATTTGTTTTGCCAAATACCATTGTATTTTGGACTTGAATGCTACATGTCTTGTATGCAAAGCATGTTTGATTCACACATTTTCTCTCAAATAAATCTCCTTGTTTCTCTCCGATTAAATTAAGATGCATAAAGTGACTTATATTAATTATGCAAATCTTGCATGCGACTATCTCTCGTTACTATGAGTGACCCGGTTGGGGACTACTCCTTTGCCTATATCTTGACAAAAAGGGGGAGTAGTATATGGTAAGGGGAGATGTAAATTGGTGTTGCAATTGTGCACATTGGGGAGACAACACATTGAGGGGGAGCATTGCATTTATCATACATTGCATATATTTTGTAATGTTGTGCCTAAATTCTAAAAATGCAAATGCTTGTTTTTGATATCACTTGATTAATCTCACATTTCACTTGTATTGGAAAACATAGAAATCTTATTTACAGGGCTTGATTATTCTACAAGAGATTGAAGACTTGAAGTTTTATTTTCTTATCTCTTTTTGTTGTAGAATATCATAGTTGTCCCGTAATTTCTATTTCCTTGTGAGGAATCAATGTGAGTGGTGGTTTTGTCACGAAATAGCCAAAGGGGGAGATTGTAAGGTTCCCATTTGTTGATTGGCTCATTTCGTGGACAACCACATGTTGGGGTTCTTTGTAAGGGTAGCCTAAGTAGCGGTCTTATTGTTCGAAGCCCTTTGAAGACCTCGTGTTGATAAGCACCGAAGGTAAATTTCTATGTACTTACTTTTCTTTGAAGAGATTAGTTGCACACACACACTTAACATTCATTACATATGTGTGCATTCTCTTCATTTGTCACATTTCACACTTGCACTTATTTATTATATTTTGTTGTGTGTAATTGTGTCATGTTGTTGTGTAATTCGTTTCCCGATAACTTTCGGAAACGTCCGCGCATGCACTAGAATGTGCTTGGTTTAGCGCGAGGACCGCCTATGGAGAATGCCCTAGGCTTCTCCTTGGTTTTCACCTATCTAGGTGATCCTCCTTGGTTTTCACCTATCTAGGTGATCGGCGGTTGTGATCGGCGGTTATGATCGGCGGCCTGGCCGCCGAATGAAACCGCCGTTTCAAGACCTGATTGATTTATCTCTCAGTCTAATTCGGCGGTTGAATCGGCGGCCACGAAACCGCTGTTCGAAACCGCCGTTCATACCTGATTGATTTTAATCTCTCTGTTTTGGTTCGGCGGTTGGGATCGGCGGTCACGAAACCGCCGAATGAACCGCCGTTTTTGCTCTGTTCTTCACGAGCTCAATTCGGCGGTCGCGTTTTTTTGAAACCGCCGATCGGTGCGTTTTTTTGAAACTTACTTAAACGACCTCACTTTGATTTGGCCCCCTATATATATGCCACTTTGACTTTAGGTCAATTAAGAGAGTTCATATTCAGAATTCATACTTAGGATATTTTTCAAAGAGAAGAAAAATTCCAAGAACTCAATTTTTGATTACTCAAACACTTTTTCATGATCATCAATCATCATCTAGCATCATCCTTGATCTTCTAGATGTCATCTTGCATGGATTCTTCATCATACTTTGCTTGGTAAGCTTTTCACTAATATCTTACATGTTTTGTGTTTCTCTTCTCTAGCAATCTCAATTAATTACTTGTTTGTTATTTTGTATGCTTTGGATACAATATTGAGATGAGTATGATGTATGTTTGAGAAGTTGTATTGTGCTAGCATATTAGGTTTTGTGCTTAATATTGATTAGCTAAACTAATTGACATGTCATTTAGTTTTGATATCTAGGATTATTCTTAATTGCATATTAATCATCTTAGATAAGCATATAGAGTTTCCCTTGCTCTATGTTGCATTTTGGATATTCACATATATTCACTTAGAGTTGTATTCTCTTCTAGAGAAAGTAAGTCTTGTGTGTAGCAACCGGGATTAGGTTGCTTAGATCGCAAGCAAATAGGACTAGGTTCACTCATACCGGGATTAGGTAGGTGTGTGATTACTTCCGGGATTAGGTTGCAATCGTTTGCACATTTAGTGGATTCGAGATTCGAGTGTGGCTTACTTACATAGCTCGTGGTTTTTCCCGTGAGGGTTTCCACATAAAAACCAAGTGTTGTTTTAATTTCCGCACCATATTACTCTTGCTTGTTTATATTATCTTGAGTGCATTTTCGTAATTTTGACTAACACGAAAAATTGGGTAAAAAGCGTAAAATCTATTCACCCCCCCCCCCCCCCCCCCCCCCCCCCCCCCCCCCCCCCCCCTCCCCCTCTAGATAGCTTTATACACACCGTGCTATAATTTGTTTCAGTTTTGACATAAGTCACGAAAGAGTTTTTAAAACTAGTGTGTCAACCTATTCACCCCCCCTCTAGGTTGTTTAGTATAACCTTGTAGGTATTTTCAATTGGTATCAAAGCGGGTCACTTAAAGCAATTAGTGTGATTCGGGATCTACAAGGTTATTTACTATGATAACATCCTTTTAGTCTATTTTTGTTTGTAATGGTTGACCTCCTTTGTTGATTGGGAAAATTTTTGTTTTGTTGAAAATGCTCATGATAGACTTCGCTATGTCTTGTGATGAGCAAGCTTGGTTGGATTGTCAAGAAAGGTTTCTCTTCTCCATGTTTTATATTTGATGGAGTAGTTTCTTCAAACCAATATGTTCATGAAGTATGAATGAGGTTTATTTTTGAGAAGTTGAAACTTTTAGACATTTTTGCCATTTATAATGGTGTAAGTTTTTAAACACCTTGCTCTTTATAAAGATTCAAATATGGCAAAAGAGGCATGGAATAGATTCCAAGCTATTTGTGAAAAAGGTTCTTCTTGTTTTATATTTCATTTGTCTACTAACAATTTTGTTGATAAGCTTGAAAAGAATGTTAGTGACAAAAGCAAGGAAGGAGAAGTTTTCCCGGAGGATGATCGTTCTAGACATGATCACTAAAGTTCAATCTCTTGAGAAGGAAAGAGATAAAGCTTTGAAGGAAGTTGAAGTGAAGAATGGAGTGATCAAATGTCTAGAAAAGAAGACGGTTGAAGATGCTCTTGTGTTAGATAGTTTAATAAATGATTTTGCTAATAAATTGTTTTATTTCTTGTAGGAAATGATCAAAGGCAAGGAAGAGGAGTTGGCAATCATGAAGGCCAAAGAGCTTGGTGATCTTCATGAAGATTTAAGTGACTTAAGCTTTGTAGTTGAGCAAGTTGAGTCTCCTACAACTAAAGGCAAGTCACTAAGGAACAAAAGGATTTCAAAGGCCAATCTTCCAAGGTCAAGTGCAAAATCAAGAAGAGTAAGGAGCCTTCACCGTTGGTACACTCTCACCTAATTAGTATCATCTCCATATGTATTCCAGTTTGGCATTTTTGAATTGTTGTAGTGCATATTAAATCTATATGTCATGAGTATATTAGACAATGCAAACTAGGGAATGAGATGCATGTTAGTGAGATGAGAAAATCTTCTATGAATGTTTCTTGCATGATAACACTTTGAATTTTGTGCATGATAACGATAATCATGTAAGGAATATTGTCATGAAGATTTGGGTGAAAATGAGTGTTTCACATGATCATATGCATGGTCTTGATAATATCTTTGTTGATAGCAATAATGTTGTGTAAAACATGAGAATATCTTTATAGAGAAGATAGTTGATGTTTATCTTCTAGATATAATATTGCTTTGAGAAATGATCATGATGGTTTATGTGTTTGTGCTCCCTAGACCAAATGGGTCAAGGGTAAGTGCTCTTACCATTAGTGTAAGTTGCACATGTGAGTTAGCTTTAATATTAGTGTCTAGTTTTGAGTAACCTAGCTATCTAGCTTTGTTTCTCTATGACTTTGACATGAACTTAGCTATCTCACAAATATCATTATGATAGTCAAAATCCGTTGATTAACTTTTGAGAAGTTGCATATCATGAAATCTATTTGGTGATAATCATGTTAAGACTTTTGGAGAAAGTCATTTTTGTTGTTGTTTGAGTTGAAATGCATAGTCTTTATTCTCTTAGGATGAAACACCAACAACTTGTTGTCATGAGGACAAACAAGCCAAGAGAGCTCATAAAAAGAGCGAAGGCTTTGCATTTGATGAAAAAGCTTGCTTAGGTATTTCTATATCCTAATGCTTGCTTTCTAACTTTTCATCTTTCGACTCTATGTTTTGCATTACATCATGTAGCATGTCATATTGTAGAACTAGTATAGCATTCATATGATTCTCTTTGACATTTGCTCTCTAAAGATCTTTTAGTGATGTGTTCACAATGATCTTATACATGATTCTTGAAATGCTTGTGTGATTGTTGAGTGGCTTGATAAGCAAAACTTAATTTGAATATCAATGTCTTTGAGAGCTACTCACTTAAGAAGTAATGATCTTAAACAAATAACTTGTATTGTTTCTAGATCATGCACTTGAGCTTGAAAATCTTATTTTTTGAAAAGTGCACTAATGCTTCTCTTATATGTTTTAGTTTTTGAGTATGTGTGGTTGAAAGTATGTAGATTATGGATGCATCTAGAAGCCTATTGCTTAGTACATGATAGATGACCTATGGTATGTATCCATTTTGCTTCGGCACTACATAGTAATCAACGAGCACCCTCATGGAAAGGGCTACACACCTTGGTTGTGCAGCCACCCAATGTAGGAAAGGGTTATGTCATTGTGATGAGTGAAAACCGCCATAAGGAGTAGTGGGAATAGGAGAAAATAGCCTCTCCAAAGAGCAAAAGAGCAAAAATGTCCACTTTCTGAAAAAAGAGCAAAAATGTCCAAAAATGAGATGAAGTTACCAAAGAGCCCTTTAAAATGATTTTCCATCATTTATCTGATTTTAAGCAATATTACCCATTTACCCCTCGTCCTTCTATTTACCACCAATGACAAGTCAAAACATAAACCCCAAAACCCTAACCCAAAACAATATACAAAGGAAACCGAAGAAGAAGAATAAAAGGCCGAAGAAGAAGAATCCAAAACCCAAAACAGCAAAGAAACTTAATCAGTTGAAGAAGAGCCGTCGAAGAAGAATCCAAAACCCAAACCCAGAGCAGTCGAAGAAGAATCCTTCGAAGAAGAATCTGAATCAGTCGAAGAAGAACGCCGAAGAGGAATCTGAATCAGTCGAAGAAGAACGCTGAAGAAGTCGAAGAAGAAATGCCGAAGACCCACCAAAGACGATAGCCAAATCCGAATCTGTCGAATAAGGCCAGGTACTTCTTCTGTTCTATCGTTATTTTTGTTCAATACTTTGATTCACTACTGCTTCTGGACTATCATTGTAGTTTTCTAAGGTTGAATGTGTTACTACATGCATATATAAGGGTTTCACTTTAGTTTTGGGTGTTGATATTCGATTTGTTAGTTTAGGGTTTGTTTTGTTGTTAACAGTGATGTGTAGTCTTCTGCATAGATTTGAGTTGTTTTTGTTGTGATTTAAGTAATTGGTTTGTATGGATGTAAATGGATTCTTATTGCTTTTCAATTCCGCTTTGCTTCATGCTTGAGATTTTTGTTCATGTCAATATGTCATTGTGTTGAAATTGTAATGATTGATAAAATTTTATAATATTTGATCAAATATTTTTTCCTGGGCACATGATGTTGTGTTCAACATCTAAGAGAATGGAATTTACACTTTTTATTTATTATTATTTTAGCAATTGAATTTTAGAAGTGATCAAGTACATGACTTGTCAACTCTAAATATATTTACTATAAAAGTGAAGTTTTATTTCAACTTGTACGATTATATAAGTAATTGCTTTGTTATTGGTATAAGGAGTTGTTCATATGGTACATTTTACACTTTTGAAGTCATCAATGCAATCTTAATAGCCTAAAGTCATTGCATGTGTAAATGGATTGTTTAGTCATAGCATATATGTAATGTGTATTTGATATTTATGTTTTATTTTTTAAATTTCAAAGGGACAATGACTTTTTTCGGGGTTATTGAAGATTATAGGATTTTGATCTTAATTTTCTATCGGGATATGGAATTAGTATGTGGTTGGATTGTTTGTGTTTGGGACAACAAGGCTGGTTGTTTGGAAACTTGGGAAATTAATAAATGTTGTATAATAGTTGCCATTAAGGAGTTTTGTGGATTCTCTTTCGTGGTAGAAATAAGTTTTCAGCAGTCAATTGGTAGCTTTACGTTAAGGTTTATAATATATATATATATATATATATATATATATATATATATATATATATATATATATATATATATATGTGGGGAATTATAGTTTTGATACTTTAATTGATGCAATTACCTTGAAGAAGATGTAATCACATCAGTGGAGTGAGCTGTTAAAAGTAACTTGATCTTTGTTTGTTGCATAAATTGATCAATCATATAGTTTTTATTTATATTTTAAAAGTAACTTGATCTTTGTTTGTTGAATAAATTGATCAATCATATAGTTTTTATTTATATTTTTTTTGTCCTGATCCTTTTCAACAATTATTTATGAACATAAAGTTGAATCAGTGCATTTGTTTGTGAACCTTAGTGGTTTTGTTTTGGTCTGAAAATATTGTGTGTTTGTAATAATTAATAAATAAAAAACGATTCT
This sequence comes from Acer yangbiense, assembly GCA_008009225.1. Classification (NCBI taxonomy): domain Eukaryota; kingdom Viridiplantae; phylum Streptophyta; class Magnoliopsida; order Sapindales; family Sapindaceae; genus Acer; species Acer yangbiense. The sequence continues at coordinate 26,638,367 of CM017763.1, forward strand.
ATTGCAAAAGTAATGACTTTTTGTCAAAAGTTATAAGAATATTTGGACTATACATTGCATCACCTTTTTGATCATTTATGTTTTGTGCTAGTGACTTTGCATGATAGATAGGAAACTTGGAACATCTTTTACAAGATAGATGGAAAACTTTGACTATTTGTTTGAAGTAGAGGTGTTTGAGCAAGATAATTATTGTTGAATGTTCTTTTGTTTCTCATGTTTTTTAGTGGGGATGAAGCGTTGTTTTGGGGTTGCATTGTCATTGTGTTGTCATTTTACATTAGCATGATTTCCAATTCCATAGCTTGAAAGTAAAATTTCCGGGTTTTCAAGTCCAATTCCTAGGCTTCAAATACAATTCTCAGGCTTGAAATCCAATTCCCTGGCTTGAAAGTAAAATTCCCGGGCTTTGAACCAATTCCCGAGAATGCCGAGATTGAAAGTAAAATTACCGGGCTTTAAAGTCTAATTAACTAAATGTTAGGGGACCAAAACTTTAAAACTATTGCCTTTTTAGTTATATTTTGATTTTAATTTTGGTCAAGGTGGATTTTGTTTTGAAATTATGATGTCGTGGTCTTAAGAATAAAAGAAAAAGTTTACTTAAGCTTAATTTTAAGCAAAATGTCTATTGATGAGGTTGTATTGTCGTTGTGTTGTCATGTTACATGTTGCATTGTCAATGTCATTTTATGTTGCTTATTCACATTACTAGACATGGCCTGAAATCATCTCTGTATATGGCTTGAAATCCTTGTTCATGTAATTGGTTGTTTATGCATATATTGTCGTGAGACTTGATGGTTATATATGGTTTGTTTCGTATTAGTAGAATCTTGTATGAATTAGTTGATTATGTCAAAATTCTACAATCTAGAAATCAGAGGAATTAATCTTCCAACTTCGAACATCCTTTTGCATGATAGATAGGAAACTCGGAACATCTTTTACATGATAGATAGGAAACTTTGAACATCTTTTCACATGATAGATGTAAACTTTGACCATTTGGATATCAGCCATTTGTTTGAAATAGAGGTGTTTGGGAGCTAGATGATTGTTTTTGAATGTTGTTTCCCCATTACTATGTTTTTTAGTAGGGATGTGGGGAACTGGGAAGCTCTATTTTGGTTTGAATTATCGTTATGTTGTCATGTTACATTAACATGATTTTCAATTCCCGGGAATGAAAGTAAAATTCTCGTGCCTAAAAGTAAAATTCCCGTTCTTTGAAGTCCAATTCCCAGGCCTGAAAGTAAGGCATGGAAGTCCAATTCTCGGGCGTGAAAGTAAGGAATCCCGGGCTGAAAATATAATTCCCAGGCTTGAATTATAATTCCCGGGCAGGAAAGTAAGGATTCCCGAGCTTGGAATCTTATTCCGGGGATTTAAAATTGGTTGTTTTTATCTAGTATTTTCTTAACTTGGCTGAGTTTGGAAAGTGCATATATTGTTGTTTGCTAGTACGTTTATAGAGATATTTAAAATATATAATGACTTGCAAATAATTATTGTCAATTTTGGTATTCTTCTTTTGTATAGCTTGTATAAATATGAATACTTAGTTTTCCTATTCAATTGTCTCTTTTTCTCTTTACATTTATGATATAAAAATTTGCGCCTTAAGTATTGATGTTTTTTTAATTTTTTTTTTTTTTTTGTTATTAAACAGATGCCTGTTAATCCAAACGGAAAACTCTGGCGATTCCCGGACCATAGATTGTGGCCACCCATGATCATTTTTAGTTTATGCTTTGGTTGTCGTTCTCAAACTTTTTTGTTAGTTTTTATCATATGACGTTAGTTGTGAGACTTCATTTTGTTATTTTCATGATTAATTTCATAATGGAATGATTAATTTCATAAGCCCATATCAATTTCTTTTCATTTTTATTTTTATTTTTGAAGCCCGGTAATTCACATTTCCCGTGCTCGAAAATTGTTTCCCGTGCTTCAAAACATGATCCTTGTGCTTCAAAGTAAAGAATCCCGGGCTTCGGAATTGGACTATATTATTTTTATAATGTTTTTCCTGACTTTTTCATTTAAATATTGACAAGTGGGAAACTTCACCATACCGATTTCCCTTCATTTGTTTATTAGTCTTGCAGCTATACTATACTCTTACAAAAACTGAAATCACAATTACACCCACACTTCACCATTCCAACCTCCAACTAAAACCTTCCACTCTCACCTCCAATCCCAAACTACCAATGACATGGTCTTTTGAAATAGGTATCAGGATTGGGACCCATGTCCAACGGAAGGCCGCCGCATGTAGTCACCATTTTTGGTGGCCAAATAATAAATAAAAATATTGAAAAAATATAATTAAATGAAAAAAGGGTTCTGTGAAGCCCGGTAATTCATTATTCCCATGCTTCAAAAAATGATCCCGGTGCTTCAAAGTAAGGAATCCCGGGCTTCGGAAATTGACTATATTATTTTAAAAATCAAGAAATTTTTTTTTAAAAAAAATATCAACAAGTGGGAAACTTCACCATACCGATTTTCCTTCATTTATTTATTATATTTGCAGCCATATTCTTACAAACACTTAAAACACAATTACACCCACACTTCACCATTCCGTTTTCCAACTAAAACCTTCCACTCCCACCTCTAATCCCAACCGACCAAGGACATGGTCTTTTAAAGTAGGTTTCGGGATCGGGATCCATGTCCAATGGAAAGGCCACCGCATGTAGTCACCATTTTTGGTGGCCGAATAATAAATAAAAATCTTGAAAAAATGTAATTAAATGGAAAAGGGTTTATGTGAAGCCCGGCATTTGACGATTCCCGTTCTTCAAAATATGATCCACGTGCTTCAAAGTAAGGAATCCAGGGCTTCGGAAATGGACAATTTAAAAAAAAAAAAAAAAAATCTTGAAAAAAATATTAAGAAGTAGGAAACTTCACCATACCAATTTCCCTTCCTTTATTTATAATTTTTCCAACCATATTCTAACAAACACTAAAAACGCAATTACACCCACACTTCACCATTCCATCTTCCAACTAAAACCTTCCACTCTCACCTCTAATCCCAACCTACCAAGGACATGGTCTTTTGAAATAGGTTTCAGGACCGGGACCTATGTCCAATGGAAGGCCGCTGCATGTAGTCACCATTTTGTGTGGCCAAATAATAAATAAAAATCTTGAAAAAATATAATTAAATGAAAAAGGGGCTCTTAGAAGCCCTGTATTTGACGATTCTCATGCTTCAAAATCTGATCCCCATGCTTCAAAGTAAGGAATCCCGGGCTTCAGAAATTAACAATATTATTTTTTAAATATTTTTCCTGAATTTATTAAAAAAAATGAAGAAGTGGGAAACTTAACCATTCCATCTTCTAAACTGGGGTTGTTGTCTCGGTCTCTCAACATACCAAGGACATGATCTTTTGAAGTAGGTTTCGGGATCGGGATCCATATGCAATGGAAGGCCACCGCATATAATTACCATTTTAGGTGGCCGGATAATAAATAAAAATATTGAAAAAATGTAATTAAATGAAAAAGGGGTTCTTTGAAGCTCGGTATTTGACGATTCCCGTGCTTCAAAGTAAGGAATCCCGGGCTTCGAAAATGGACAATATTATTTTTAAAATATTTTTCTGAATTTTAAAATAAATGAAGAAGTGGGAAACTTCACCCTACCAATTTCCTTTCATTTATTTATTATTTTTGCAGCCATATTCTTACAAACACTTAAAACACAATTACACCCACACTTCACCATTCCATCTTCCAACTAAAACCTTTCACTCTCATCTCCAATACCAACCTACCAAGGACATGGTCTTTTGAGGCAGGTTATGGGACAGGGACCCATGTCCAATGAAAGTCCGCCGCATGTAGTCACCATTTTTTATGGCCGAATAATAAATAAAAATCTTGAAAAAATGTAATTAAATGAAAAGGGGGTTTTGTAAAGCCCGGTATTTTCTTATTCCCATGCTTCAAAATATGATCCCCGTGCTTCAAAGTAAGGAATCTCGGGCTTCGCAAATGGACAATATTATTTTTAAAATATTTTTCTTGATTTCTTAAAAAATATTAAGAAGTGGGAAACTTCACTATACCAATTTTGCTTCATTTATTTATTATTTGTGCAGCTATATTCTTACAAAAACTGAAATCACAATTACACCCACACTTCACCATTCCATCCTCCAACTAAAACCTTCCATTTTCACCTCCAATCCTAACCTACCAAGGACATGGTCTTTTGAAGTAGGTTTCGAAACCGGGATCCATGTCCAATGCAAAGTCGCCGCATGTAGTCACCATTTTTGGTGGCCGAATAATAAATATGTCCGCCGCAAAGTTGCCGACAATTCCCGTGCTTCAAAACATGATTCCCGTGCCTCAAAGTAAGGAATCCCGGGCGTCGTGAATGGACTATATTATTTTAAAAATATTTTTCCTTATTTAAAAAAAAAAAATAAACAAGTGTTAAACTTCACCATACCAGTTTCCCTCCCATTTGTTACTAGTTTTGCAGCCATACACTTACAAAAACTCAAATCATATTTACACCCACACTCCACCATTCCACATTCCAACTAAAACCCTCCACTCTCACCCACATTCCTAGCCTACCAAGGACATGGTCTTTTGACGTTGGTTTCGAGACCTGGATCCATGTCCAAGGATGGCCGCAGCATATTGTCACCCATTTTTGGTTGGCGAATAATAAATAAAAACCTTGAAAAAACGTAATTAAATGAAAATTTGTTTCCTTGAGGCCCGGTATCTGACGATTCCCGTGCTTCAAAACATGATTCCCGTGCCTCAAAGTAAGAAATCCTGGGCTTCATGAATGGACTATATTATTTTAAAAATGTTTTTCCATATTTTTATAAAAAATATAATCAAGTGTTAAACTTCACCATACCGGTTTCCCTCCCTTTCGTTATTAGTTTTGCAGCCATACTCTTACATAAACTCAAGTCACATTTACACCGACACTCCACCATTCCACATTCCAACTAAAACCCTCCACTCTCACCCACATTCCTAGCCTACCAAAGACATGGACTTTTGACGTTGGTTTCAGGACCTAGATCCATGTCCAATGGATGGCCACAACATGTAGTCACCCATTTTTGATGGCTAGATAATTAATAAAAATCTTGAAAAAACGTAATTAAATGAAAATTTGTTTCCTTGAGGCCCGGTATCCGACAATTCCCATGCTTCAAAACATGATTCTCGTGCCTCAAAGTAAGGAATCCCGGGCTTCGTGAATGGACTATGTAAGTGCCTCACTTTTGATTGGCGTATTTCGTTGGCAAAATCACAATGGGGTTCTATATGTAAGGATAGCTTAGGATGGAAGAAAACCTCATTGCATGATCAAGAGCTTCAAGGAAGGTAGATTTCTTGACTTACTCTATTTTGAAGAGATGTAGTTGCACACACTCACATTTTGCATATTTTTATGATTGCATTTTGTATTCCCAAAGCCTTGCCATGCATTATTTCTAGGAGTACATTTGTTGCAAAGGGCGCTGTTCAAAGCGCTCTACAAAGCGCTGTTCGAACAGCGCCCCTTCAGACCTGAAGAGAATGGGTCATTTTTTTGCATCAGACCTGATGCATTTTTGTGTAGGCGCTGTACGTACAGCGCCCTACCTTGGCCGAGCAAGTTCAGAATCTTGGCGCTGTTCAGGCGCTGTTCAAAAGCGCTCTTCTGAACAGCGCCCATGTAGAAGACGTTTCATCTTCTCCTTCAGGCGCTGTTCAGGTCGCTCTACGTACAGCGACCTGTACAGCGCCCAAGGCATTTTTAGGCCATTTTTTCAAAACGATGTCACTTCACTTGGATCCCATTTATATATGTCTTGATAGTCTTGGCTCGTTTTCTAGAGCAAAAATTACACTTTTGAGAGCATGATTGAGTATCTTCAAGCCAAGGTATCAAGACTTCATCTTTAAGCTTCCAAATCACAAAACCCTTCATCTTGCATCTTTCATTTATCATCTAGCATAATTCTAGGTTGATTTCATCTAGGGTTTTTAGTTTTGCTCACATGACTTGTATCTAGAACATCATTCTCATATCTATATGTTCTTGCTTTACAAGATAGCTTCTTTATCACTTGAATTGATTCAAGATTGCATCTTTATGACTTGACTTAGTTTCAAGATTGTTTTATTGTGGTTTGTGAGTTGCTTTGTGATAGATTATGCATATAGGATTTTGGTTGCTTATTTAGTGTTGTTTTATGCATGTCATCTAGTAATATGATATCTAGGATTGTCTAACATGTTCATCCTTGCCTAGATAAGCTTAAATGTCTAACCTTGCATTTTTAGCATCTTGAGTATTTCACATATTCACCTTAGGTTGTGCTATCTCTTCACTTTAGAGACAAGTCTTGTATTTACCTCTTAGGTAGTTTGCAAGCAAGGGACTAGAGTCACTATTAAAGGCCCGCGGGTAGCAAAGACGGATTAGTAAATTTAGGTGTGATGTGGTCAACCTAATTTGTAATCGTATTTGCAAATAGTGGATTCGAGGTTCTCGTGTGGCGCACATAACAGCCCGTGGTTTTTCCCCGTGTGGGTTTCCATGTAAATATTGTGTGTCCTCTAATTTCCGCACTTGTATGTTTTTTGTATATTGACTAGATTGGGGCTTTTTCGTAATTTGGACTAATCTCGAAAAATTGGGTAACATTGTTTAAAATCTATTCACCCCCCCCCCCCCCCCCCCCCCCTCTAGATTACTTTAGGACACGTTTATTATTTATTTTCAGACTATATTATTTTAACAATATTTTTCCTTATTTTTTATAAAAAAAAAAAACAAGTGTTAAACTTCACCATACCAGTTTCCCTCCCATTTGTTACTAGTTTTGTAGCCATACACTTACAAAAGCTCAAATCATATTTACACCCACACTCCACCATTCCACATTCCAACTAAAACCCTCCACTCTCACCCACATTCCTAGCCTACCAAGGACATGGTCTTTTGACGTTGGTTTCGGGACCTGGATCCATGTCCAAGGATGGCCGCAACATGTTGTCACCCATTTTTTGTTGGCGAATAATTAATAAAAATCTTGAAAAAATGTAATTAAATGAAAATTTGTTTCCTTGAGGCCCGGTATCTGACGATTCCCGTGCTTCAAAACATGATTTCCATGCCTCAAAGTAAGGAATCCCGGGTTTCATGAATGGACTATATTATTTTTAAAATATTTTTCCATATTTTTATAAAAAATATAAACAAGTGTTAAACTTCACCATACCGGTTTCCCTCTTTTTCGTTATTAGTTTTGCAGCCATACTCTTACAAAAAACTCAAATCACATTTACATCCACACTCTACCATTCCACTTTCCAATTAAAACCCTCCACTCTCACCCCCAATCCTAGCCTAACAAGGACATGGTCTTTTGACGTTGGTTTCGGGACCTGGATCCATGTCCAACGGAAGGCCACATCATGTAGTCACCCATTTTTGGTGGCCGAATAATTAATAAAAATCTTGAAAAAATGTAATTAAATGAAAATTTGTTTCCTTGAGGCCCGGTATTTGGCGATTCCCGTGCTTCAAAACATGATTCTCATGCCTCAAAGTAAGGAATTCTGAGCTTTGTGAATGGACTATATTATTTTAAAAATATTTTTCTTGATTTTTTTAAAAATATTAAAAGGTGGGAAACTTCACCATACCAATTTCCTTCCTTTATTTATTATTTTTGCAACCATATTCTAACAAACAATAAAAACACAATTACACCCACACTTTACCATTCCATCTTCCAACTAAAACCTTCCACTCTCACCTCCATCCCAACCTACCAAGGACATGGTCTTTTGAAGTAGGTTTTGGGTCCGGGATCCATGTCCAATGGAAAAGCCGCCGCATGTAGTCACCATTTTTGGTGGCCAAATAATAACTAAAAATCTCGAAAAATTGTAATTAAATGGAAAAGGGTTTCTGTGAAGCCCGGTATTTGACGATTCCCGGGCTTCAAAATATGATCCCCGTGCCTCAAAGTATGAAATCCCGGGCTTCGAAAATGGACAATTTTATTTTTAAAATATTTTTGTTGACTTTTTTAAAAATATTAAAAAGTGGGAAACTTCACCATACCAATTTCCCTTCATTTATTTATTATTTTTGCAACCATATTCTAACAAACACTAAAAACACAATTACACCCACACTTCACCATTCCATCTTCCAACTAAAACCTTCCACTCTAACCTCCAATCCCAACCTACCAAGGACATGGTCTTTTGAAGTAGGTTTTGGGTCCAGGATCCATGTCTAATGAAAAGGCCGCTGCATTTAGTCACCATTTTTGGTGGCCAAATAATAACTAAAAATCTTGAAAATTTGTAATTAAATGGAAAAGGGTTTCTGTGAAGCCCGGTATTTGACGATTCCCGGGCTTCAAAATATGATCCCCGTGCCTCAAAGTATGGAATCCCGGGCTTCGGAAATGGACAATTTTATTTTAAAAATATTTTTCTGATCTTTTTTAAAATATTAAAAAGTGGGAAACTTCACCATACCAATTTCCCTTCATTTATTTATTATTTTTGCAACCATATTCTAACAAACACTAAAAACACAATTACACCCACACTTCACCATTCCATCTTCCAACTAAAACCTTCCACTCTCACCTCCAATCCCAACCTACCAAGGACATGGTCTTTTGAAGTAGGTTTTGGGTCAGGGATCCATGTCCAATGGAAAGGCCGCCGCATGTAGTCACCATTTTTGGTGGCCAAATAATAACTAAAAATCTTGAAAAATTGTAATTAAATGGAAAACGGTTTCTGTGAAGCCCGGTATTTGACGATTCCCGGGCTTCAAAAAATATGATACCCGTGCTTCAAAGAAAGGAATCCCGGGCTTCGGAAATGGACAATTTTATTTTTAATATATTTTTCTTGATTTTTTTAAAAATATTAAAAAGTGGGAAACTTCGAAACCCATTATATATGCAAGCCAAGTCCCATTAATTTTCTCCTTAACTTCTCTTGTCGACTTGGCAGCATCAATACATAGGATGCCACAAATTCAAGATTATTTTAGATCATATATTAGAAGAAAGAATCAGCCCTTTAATTGGACAAAGAAAAAAAAATAGCTATAAAAACTTGTGTACTTTATATCTCAACCCATTAGTGAAGCAATGGCCATATCTTTGTAACATTTTCAATATAATTTGGAAACACATCTCTGATATGCCTGAAAGAGGCATATATGAAGCATATACATGTGATGTGTAGCAATTGAGAATAAAGGGGCCAAAAAAGTAGAGTCAAAGGGACCATGTTGAGTGGTAGCAACTGTAACAATCTCCATATCCTTCTCTTGCCCATCTCTCCATCTCCACTGCCTCATGTGAATTGGTTCCCTGCTAACATTAAATTCATTTAGGCATATGTACACAACCTAACATCATACAATTGCTTTTTTTTAAGTGCTTTCAAATACAACACCATCACCACAACTACCAAAGTGAAACTGCTACAACATAATGGTCTTTAATTCGCTGAACTCATGTTAAATACATTAAAACTTTTATGATCACAATAATCAACAAACACCAATGCCGATAAGTTTACAAGTTTAATTTTGTTAATAATATAATAATGACAAGCATCATCGATTAGTTTAAATATAGCGGGATTAGTAAGTGTAACTTGATACACAGATAGAATTAACAAAAAACGAGAAAACAAAAAAGAACATCCTCATTAGGAAGTAAAAGATGAACCAAGAATTGAACAAATCACCTACAAAATTTATTTATATAACACATTTGTCAGCAATACATTACAAATGAAAACAGACTCACACCTTTGTCCTACTATTCTAGTACCCATGTGTTGCACACACACAAACACACACACACACACACACACACACACACACACACACACACATATATCTAATCTAATTATCTTCAAACTTCTTTTCTTTGCATCGGATATGTCCAGTATCAAATAAACTTACACTACCCATTTCATCGCCACAAAATCCTACACTAAACTTGCCCTACTAATATCACCATGCCAAATAATCTCACACTGCCCCTTTTTTACCCGGCCAGATAATCTCTAATCCAAAATAACATTTCTTCCACAAAACTAAAACTCTCCAAATTAACCAAGCATTTTAAAATTAAGTTGCGAGTCCATCGAATTCAATTCGATCATTTCATTTAGAAAATTGTTCTAACAATAGTCCAATTTCATTAGGGTTATAGCCTACAGGCCAAGAAAATGGCAACATAAATACCTTGCATCAATAACCCACAAGATTACCATTGCAGTTTAACCCATGACTCCATTACTTGCACTTTTGGGAAATTGAACTTTGTAATTTTATGAAAAGATCACCATGACACAAAAGCGGTGGCATGAAACTTACATCAGCAATTCTAAGTGCCACATTAAATAGAAATCATCCTATCTTTTGAATTTGGAAAGAACATATTAAGCTTTCATCATTGCCCTAATAGACACATCACACGCTGCATGATTTCAAACAAACCAATTTTATGATAATCTTGTCTTATTACTCTGTTTATGTGTATTTAGAGAATAACTTGGTTGACATCTGTTAGTGGTCTTCCTAATTAAGACTAAGATAAGTAAAATAAAACACATAATGAATTAACAACACATAAACATGGAGATTCGAAAGCAGAAATACATACAACATCAACTAAACAAAGTAACTAGTAGCATCAACATTGCTTACAAAGACAAAACGGACCCAACCAAGTAACTAGTGGCATCAACATCAGCAAGCTTAATCTATTGCATAGATAAGCCAAAAATCAAAAACCTTAATTTGTTGGCAACATAGAAAATCTAATTGATAAAAATTTGACAAAACACAGATAATGTCTAAATTTCTGTACACTGTTGTTTATATATAATAAACTAAAGTTAGATTTTCTTATAAATTGAAACTGAGATCATATCAGTTTCTTATAAATCAAGACTAAGTTAAAGTTATATAAACAAGGAGAACCGCAATGGTAACATGAAAGACCACGAGTATTCGATTTCATCATTGGACCATTAGTGTTTCCACTCACCAAACTTCTCATTTTCAATTATTAATGAGTTAGTCAAATTAATGTTATGAACTCAAACTTTAAACATCTCACAAGCCTCATCTCAGCTCCCAAATCAGGTCTTTTTTAAACCTAATGTTTTTCCAACACAAAACACATCTCATATTTGGGTTTTCTGTAGGCCATTTGACTAACATATCCCATAACTAATATAGGCCATTTTCTCATATCTGAGTTAGTCACTGTTTTCTCTCATATGAAGCCACAATATCTAACATCATTATGATCGAAAATAAAAAATATACAAAACCAAATCAAACCCAAATAAAATTAAGAGAGACATGGCAGTCTTACCAGCTAATGTTGTGCTCTGTTGATCTTCCCAAGTGACATCCGTATTAGATTTTCCACCGAAAGAAGGTCGTTAGGTTCCACTTTTGAGCAGTCAAAGAACCCAAAATGAATTGAAGAAGGGGACGATGAAGAACTTGAAAATTCGGGTTTGGGTTTGAGAAGTCGAAGAACCCAGATTCCAAGAGAAGAGGTGGGTGATGAAGAACTGATGAAGTGGACGGTGGTTTGGGAGGAAAATCCCAATTGAATTGGATTGTAATTTGTAAGGGTGAAGCCATGACGGGTTGTTTCATCAATGAGAAAATTTTGGGGGTAATTTTGTCATTACGGTTCTTTTAAGTGGGAAGGGTATTTTAGTCCCTCAAGGGCCATTCCATGCAAAGAAAACTTCAAGTCAGGCCATTTTTGCTCTTTTTTCAGAAAGTAGACATTTTTGCTCTTTTGAACTTTGGAGTGGCTACTTTTGCAATCGCCCCTAAGGAGTATATGTTTTTGTTAGAAAAAATCAAAGAAGTGTTGAAAAGAATCATTAAAAATAAATCTTTGATTCTAAGCCTAAAAGAAATGAAAAATAAAAGGCTTAATGGTGTATAGTTGAGAATTGTGAAAAGCTCGGGTTGTCAAATAGAAACGGGTAAATGAGCCACATGCACACACACGCTTACATGTTGATATCTATTCTTTTAAAGCAAAAACTGGATGAATATCGATTTGACCTATTTTTGGAAATGCTTTAGATGGATAGGTGTGGAAATTATTTGCATGTTGATGTCACAATTACTCCTACTATATATGTGAGAAGCATTCACACACACACATTTTGCTTATGTGCTTGATTCATTAGCAATGTGAGAATATTTTTTGAGAGATTAATGAAAATCTATGATTCTCTCTTGGACTTTTATGAAATATTTTCTCTAATTGCTTGAATGTGTGATTGTGTGGATCTCGTTGTGAACATTACTCTATCTTGATCTTAGATAGAGCACTTATCAAGGGGGAGCATGTAAGGATTCCCGTTTTGTTGATTGGCTTATTTCGTGGACAAACCACATGTTGGGGATCATATAAGGGTAGCTTAGGAATGTGTTCAAGCTCAAGGCCCTTGCAACTGTTAAGCACTCAAAAGGTAATTCTCTAAGTGCTTACTTGTCTTGAAGAGATAGTTGCACACACTCACAACTCATGCATATGTTTAATCCTTATATGTTGTGTGTCTTATTTATGTGCCTTAATGCTCATTAACATCTCTTCTTGCATGTTAGTTTGATTGCATCTTGCATATCCAATTGCCTTCTCATGCTTAGACTTAGGATTGCATTTTTGCACTGGGCGCTCCCAAAAGCGCTCTACAAAAGCGCTCTACGAACAGCCCCCGTTGGGCGCTGTACAGACCTGATCGATTTAATTCGGTCGTTGTACGAGCGCTGTAGAGGCGCTCTACAAAGCGCTCTACGTAGAGCAACCCCTCTGGAGGCGCTCTACAAAGCGCTCTACGTAGAGCGCCCCTCTGTTTTCTCGCAAGAACAGAGCAAGGGGGCTCTACAAAGCGCTCTACAAAGCACTCTACGTAGAGCGCCCATGGCAAAAATAGGTGTAACTTATTCAAAACGACCACACTTTGTTTTGACTCCCTATATATATGCCACTTTGACTTTAGGTCAATTACAAGAGTTCATAATCTGATTTTATACTTAGAATATTTTTCAAGAAAAGAAAAATACAAAGAACTCACCTTTAACCACTCAAATCAAATCCCTTGTGCATCAAATTTCATATTGCATCTTCTATGTCTAGATAGAAAGCATCCATGATTGGGTTTGCATCATCACAACTTGCTTGGTAAGATTTTGATTAAGTTCATCTTATTTGAGTATTTTTATTATCAAGCTATTCTCTTTAATTTACTTGTATGTTTTGATCATATGATAAATACAAGATTAGAGAATTAATTGTGATGAATTGATTGAGTGTTGTTTGTGATAGCTAATTAGGTTTTTAATTAATCTTGATTAGCTAAGCTATTTGATATGTCATCTAGCCATTTATATCTAGGATTGTTTTAATTGCAAAATCATCATCCTAGATAAGCATCTAAGGTTACCTAGCCTTGTTTGTTATTTGAATATTCATACATATTCACTTAGGTTGTTTCTCTTCATTGAGAAGTAAGTCTTGGGGCTAAGAGTGCTTAGGCCTCAAGCAAATTGGAATAGGGTTGCTAATAAAGGCCCGCTGGGTAGAAGTGAGGGGTTACAGACCGGAATGTTAGACGAGGTCTACATAGGTTGTAAACTTCATTTCAATTAGTGATTTCGAGTTCCAAGTGTGGCGCACTATACAGCCCGTGGTTTTTCCCAGTGGTTGGGTTTCCACGTATATATCTTGTGTTATTTAAATTCCACACATATTACACTTGATATATTATTATGACTAGTTAGGGGCATTTTCGTAAAATTGACTTGCATGCGAAAATTGGGTAATATTTGATAAAATCTATTCACCCCCCCTCTAGCTTTATATAGAACACGCCTCTAATTTGTTTCAATTGGTATCAGAGCGGGTTCCTAGACATACATAGGTGATCCTAGCTCATTTTTGGTGTGTTTTGCATTTGTGTGATTCTTTGATCATTCATACATTTTGCATTCATTTCATCCATTCATTATACACTATGAGTGGAAGTGATGGTTCAAATGAGGGTGCTTCGAGCGTAAGGCCACCCCTCCTCACCGGCATAAATTACTCCCAATGGAAAGGGAAGATGGAGGCATATGTGTGTCAAATCCATGATAGGGCATGGATGGCCATTGAAGATGGATATTCGCCTCCTATGATGACTCCCACGGGTGGAGGAGAAGAAGTGCTCAAGCCTAAGGCACAGTGGACACAACCCGAGTTTGAGTTGTCCAAGTGGAATCAAAAGGCGTGGCACGCCCTTATATGTGCAGTGGACGAAAATCAGTACAAATTGATTCAGAACACTAAGATAGCCAAGGAGGCATGGGACATCTTAGAGGTTGCACACGAGGGAACCGAAGTAGTGAAGGACTCCAAACTTCAAGTCCTCCAAACTCAATTTGAGACACTTAGGATGGAGGAGAATGAGTGCTTCAACGACTTTGAGATTAGGTTGATGGACATTGTCAACCAAAGTCATCAACTTGGTGACCCTTACTCGGATAGAAGGATCAAGCAAAAGATAATGAGATCGCTTCCCAAGAGGTTTGAGTCTAAGGTGACGGCTTTAGAAGAAAACAGTGATTTTAAGGACATGAAGCCGAGCGAGGTAATAGGTAGACTTCTCGCCTACGAGTCTAGAAAGGGTCCTAGCTCCACTCCTTCAAAGAAGCAAAAAGGAATTGCTTTGAGTGCTTCTAAGGTAGGGAAAGAGGAGAAAGGTGACTTGGACGAAGACATGATTTTGATGCTTCAAAGATTCAAGAAATTTGTCAAGTTCGAGAAGAGTGGCTTTGGATCCAAAGGCCAAGTCTTGAAGAAAAAGGCTCCCTTCAAGAAGCATGAGCCTAGGCAAGAGAAAGGGGTCCATTGCTATGAGTGTGGCGGCATAGGTCATATCTCACCCGATTGTGGGAATTTGAAGAACAAGAAAGAAAAAATGATGGTCGCCACTTGGAGTGAAAGTGATGACTCCGGAGAGGGAGATAAGTCATCAAGTGATGATGAGCTTATCAATACCTTCAAGGCATTGGGTGCCACTAATGAAGAAAATGAAGTTGTTGGTAAGAATTCCGTTGCTAGTGATCCCAGAGAAGAGAAAGTCGAAGAAGTAGCTCTAGAGGAGATAGTCCACACTGCTAACATACATTGCAAGTGTGGGTATTTCACATTGGGCATTATCATATGGCAATCAATTCAACACTTATAAAGCACAATGCACACAAAAATATAAACACACAAGAATAAGAGTTAATGTTGTGTGTGTGTGTGCAACTATATCTCTTCAAGCCAATGTAAGCACTAGATATATACCTTTGGTGCTTGTCCTCTTGAGGTCAAGGGTCTTGGTCAGGTCTTGACCACGAAATAAGCCAATCAATAATGGGAATCCTTACAAATTGGATCCATAGGAGAGGAAGAGAGTCTAGAAGATGAAACTAGTGGAGATGACTCATTTTCTAACTCTATAAATGGAAATGTAGAGAATATGGATGTGCATGACTTTATAGTCAATGTTGAAAGCTCCATGAAGAAGAAAGATAGATTTCTAAGGATTTTAGAGGAAGAAAATCTAGAGCTTTCAACATACAATGACCTCTTAAGGAAGCAAGTGGAGAAGATGGATCTTAAGGACAACTTCGAAAGTTTTGAAAGCTCTAAGTTAAAGAATGAAAAAAAGATTCAAAGGTTAAAGGAAGAACTACTTAGGCTTTCAACACAAGTTGATCACTTGAATGATGAAGTGATAAGATCCATAGTGGAAGAAGACAAGCTAAAAGATGAGCTTGCTTTGTCTAAGAGGAATGAAGAGGGTTTAAAGAAAGAGCTTGTTGAAGCCAAAGAGTCATTGACTAGAATGACCACAAGCACCAAGAAGCTTGACAACATACTTGGTGTAGGAAAAAGCCCTTGTGACAAAAGAGGTCTTGGATTCGAAGTGAGCAAGGATTGCTCTATTCCTAAGAAGACCGTCTTTGTGAAGAGTTTGGGTAAGATAGAAGCGTCACCGGTGCAAACTCCTAGGAAGAAGTTAGAACTAGGGCAATGTTCGAAAAATGCACAAGTGAAGGTGGTGAAAACAAGACAACCCCAAGCTCAACGGATTAGAGCCTCTCGAGTCAACTCTCCTCAACAAATGACTCACTATGAAAAGAGGCAAAACATGCTACCTCATCCAAGAAGGCAACCCACTCCGGTTCAACCACATAGAAGACATGAACCGGCTCAACACCAAAGGAGACATCAAATGCATGATGAGTCTCCAATGATTTCACAAGGACATGGTATGAATTCTTACTTTGTACCAACTTGTCATTATTGTGGTGTTTATGGGCATATTAGGCCTAAGTGCTTTAAGTACATTAAGCATTGTAGGATTAATAGCATGATAGAGAAAAAGAGGCTAAGAAAAGCCCACTTGCATGAGCCTAGGAAATCCTTTGTCAATAATCCTAGGTTAGTGAATGACATGCAACCCTTAACCACTAAGAAGAAAAAAGTCATATTTATGTGGATAAGGAAAGATGAACCCGCTTGCTACGAGACTAACAAGTCTCAAATAGGTTCAACTAAGTCCAATGGACTTGGTAGGTCCATAGGACCTCATCGCCTTCATTAATGAAGGTTGATACTAACCCCATATGGGGAACTCAAGCAAAGAGAGCTATTTTTTGCATTCTTGTCACTTGCAAAAAATTTGAAAAATCTTATGCTTCTTTGTTGATTGCTTGAGTAAGCTTGGTTGTACATATGTATATATGTTTTCAATTCAATAAGTGTGAACCTTGCTTGTTTACAATCCAGGTCATATATATGTTCAAACATGCTTTTTAGACTAGGAGACTTTCATAGGAAGTATGATATGAATGACCTTTAGTTATCTCCAAGACATGATGATTCTTTTATAACATGCTCAAATGAAAAAGCATGAATTGATAATTGCGTTCTTAAATGCAAAAACTTGTGTGAAAAAGCTTATGAGACTCAAATGAAAAAGGATCTTGTATCCATTCAAGGATTTTACAATCCAAATGTCTCTCTTTCTTTATTGGTTGAACATGTCTACTATCATACCGGTTTCATTCCCGAAAAAATCAAATAGGGTGCAAAGTTGCTCATGACATGTTTAGCTTATAAAGTTGGATATAGTTGTTCTTAAATTGAAATCAATGAAATTTCTATATCCTTGCTTCTCTCATGACAATGGTGAAATTGGTTTGAATTCCTATTAGAAACCTTTGTCATTTGCTTTGCCAAATACCATGGTATTTTGGACTTGAATGATATATGTCTTGTATGCAAAGCATTTTTGATTCACACATTTTTATTCTAATAAATCTCCTCGTTTCTCTTCGATTAATTGAGATTGCATAAAGTGACTTATATTGATTATGCATATACTAGAATGCTACTATCTCTCTTTGCCTTGAGTGACCCGGTTGGGGACTACTCATTTGCCTATATCATGTCAAAAAGGGGGAGTAGGATGCGGTAAGGGGAGGTGCAAATTGTTGTAGCAATTGGTGCACATTGGGGAGAATATATATTGAGGGGGAGTAACCCATTGAGGGGGAGCATTGCATTCACAATTATTGCATGATGTTGTAGTTGTACTTAAATACTAAGAATGCAAATGCTTGTTTTTATTCTCACTTGATTCATCTCACTTTTTACTTGAATTGGATAGTTTAGAAACTTTGCTTTCAGGGATTGATTGTTCTACTTGAGATTGAAGACTTCAAGTTTTTTTTTATATATCTCTTTGTAAAGTAGAAAATCATAGTAGACCTATAGTTTCTAATTTTTGTGAGGAATCAATGTGAGTGGTGGTTTTGTCACGAAATAGCCAAAGGGGGAGATTGTAAGGATTCTCATTTTGTTGATTGGCTTATTTCGTGGACAAACCACATGTTGGGGATCATGTAAGGGTAGCTTAGGAATGTGTTCAAGCTCAAGGCCCTTGCAAGTGTTAAGCACTCAAAAGGTAATTCTCTAAGTGCTTACTTGTCTTGAAGAGATAGTTGCACACACTCACAACTCATGCATATGTTTAATCCTTATATATTGTGTGTCTTATTTGTGTGCCTTAATGCTCATTAACATCTCTTCTTGCATGTTAGTTTGATTGCATCTTGCATATCCAATTGCCTTGTCATGCTTAGACTTAGGATTGTATTTTTGCACTGGACGCTCCCAAAAGCGCTCTACAAAAGCGCTCTACGAACAGCCCCCGTTGGGCGCTGTACAGACCTGATCGATTTAATTCGGTCGCTGTACGAGTGCTGTAGAGGCGCTCTACAAAGCGCTCTACGTAGAGCGACCCCTCTGGAGGCGCTCTACAAAGCGCTCTACGTAGAGCGCCCCTCTGTTTTCTCGCAAGAACAGAGCAAGGGGGCTCTACAAAGCGCTCTACGTAGAGCGCCCATGGCAAAAATAGGTGTAACTTATTCAAAACGACCACACTTTGTTTTGACTCCCTATATATATGCCACTTTGACTTTAGGTCAATTACAAGAGTTCATAATCTGATTTTATACTTAGAATATTTTCAAGAAAAGAAAAATACAAAGAACTCACCTTTAACCACTCAAATCAAATCCCTTGTGCATCAAATTTCATATTGCATCTTCTATGTCTAGATAGAAAGCATCCATGATTGGGTTTGCATCATCACAACTTGCTTGGTAAGATTTTGATTAAGTTCATCTTATTTGAGTATTTTTATTATCAAGCTATTCTCTTTAATTTACTTGTATGTTTTGATCATATGATAAATACAAGATTAGAGAATTAATTGTGATGAATTGATTGAGTGTTGTTTATGATAGCTAATTAGGTTTTTAATTAATCTTGATTAGCTAAGCTATTTGATATGTCATCTAGCCATTTATATCTAGGATTGTTTTAATTGCAAAATCATCATCCTAGATAAGCATCTAAGGTTACCTAGCCTTGTTTGTTATTTGAATATTCATACATATTCACTTAGGTTGTTTCTCTTCATTGAGAAGTAAGTCTTGGGGCTAAGAGTGCTTAGGCCTCAAGCAAATTGGAATAGGGTTGCTAATAAAGGCCCGCTGGGTAGAAGTGAGGGGTTACAGACTGGAGTGTTAGACGAGGTCTACATAGGTTGTAAACTTCATTTCAATTAGTGATTTCGAGTTCCGAGTGTGGCGCACTATACAGCTCGTGGTTTTTCCCAGTGGTTGGGTTTCCACGTATATATCTTGTGTTATTTAAATTCCACACATATTACACTTGATATATTATTCTGACTAGTTAGGGGCATTTTCGTAAAATTGACTTGCATGCGAAAATTGGGTAATATTTGATAAAATCTATTCACCCCCCCTCTAGCTTTATATAGAACACGCCTCTAATTTGTTTCAGAGCATAGTATGCTAGACTTTGTTCTCTTTTATGATATGTTCACATGCTTCGAGTTGATTCATAATCCCTTGTGAACAAATCTACTTGGTGATAATATGTGAAGCATGTGTTTAGGGGGAGCTTAGTTTATTCAACTTCACTTTCTATACGATTTGTTTGCTTAATATCTCGTTCTTTATCTCTTGTATCCTTTGTGTATTCCTTGACAAAAGGGGGGGAAAATGTATACCTCACCATGTGTGGAGAAATGTTCCAAATGTGAGAGTATTGTTTCTCTTTGTGCTTAATTGAGACTTTGTCTTAAGGGGGAGAATTCTTGTCTTAAAGGAGAGAAAAGAATTCTTGCTTAATAAGGTTAAGGAGCTTAGGGAGAGCTTTAAATATAACATTTATTTGAGATAAAATATTTGTTTGAGATAAGGGAGGTTCTTGTTTGTTTGGCATATTTTTTTTTTAATATGATGAATCTTGAAGATGTTATTTCATGTCTTGATATGCATGATGATTCTTCATAATGATATATGCCTTTGTATGTTTGATCACAATTAATGCAAATCTTTTTGTAATAATTGTATGATTGTGTTTGCAATCACCTTCTCCTTGTTTGGGGTTGTATAGTAGTTGAGATTGCAATCAATTTCTTCATTTTTTAGGTTAATAAGAGAGTAATTGCAATGAATTCCTCTTTGTGTGGGGCCGATAGTAATTGTAGTTATAATCAATTTAGTTGAGTGTAGTTGCAATGAGTTCCTCTTTGTTTTGGGGTCGATAGTAATTATGGTTGTAATCAATTCAATTGATTATGGTTGCAAAAAATTCCTCCTTGCTTAGAGTGATAGTAATTGTGGTTGTAATCAATTATATTGCTTGTAGTTGCAAAAAATTCCTCCTTGCTTAGAGTGTTAGTAGTTGTTGTTATAATCAAATCTCTTCTTGAATGAGGTCGAGATGATTGTTGTTGATACCAATTCCTTCATATTTGGGGTTGATATAATTGTTTATGCAATTGTTGAATTTGGTAGAAATGACCCATGTAAAATTTATGCATTTGTGATTCATTTTACCTTGATGAGTTTGTTGTGTTGTCTAGATTTGTATAACCTTGCTAGGTTAACATCGATAACAACAAGAATCAAGGGAGAAGATATAAGAGCTAAACACAAAGGTGGTTCAACAAGATGCAAAAATCAAGAACTTTGAAGAAAGCATTTCTCCAAGCAAAGCATCCACCTCCAAATATGAGGTCATCAAATCGTTCAACGTTCTTTGGTGGCACAAGTTGCTAGCAAAGCTTTTGTGATCTCAATGTATCTTTTCTCTTTTCCTTTTGGCTTCATTTTATGTCAAAAAGGGGGAGAAAATATGATATTGTTTTAGCATATCTTCTTTGTGTATGTGTTAAGTATTGAACTTCATATGGCGTGTAATATCTTGGATAAGATATCTTTGTTGGATGCATGTATTTAGGGGAAGCATACATGATCCATTTGAACCTAAATGTTTTATATTCTTGCCTAAGATTGTATATTGCCATATGTGTTGTCTCTTGGATATTCTTGTGCTTTCAAGTTTATTTTAGGTGATATCAAGAGAAGACCAAGATGAAGTTCAAGACTTGTTGTTTTAATTTGTGTCTATATGTGTAACTCATTGTACTCATTGTGACCAAATTTTCTTTGTAATTGTTTTATTATATGTTTAGGGGTTTTGACATGGAATTTGCCAAAGGACGAGATTGTTAGGTTTATAGTTTGTGTTGGCATAAATTCCATATCAAAACGTGTTTCTCTTGTAATGTTTAGTGGTTCATATATTGAAGATTTAAGAAGACGAAGAATGTCTCGACCACAATTCATGCAAGTAGCCGACATTAAAGAGATATGTGCATCATTAATCATCAAAGGTAATATAAGACCTCATATCTCTTACAAGGCTAGGCACACACACACACATGGCATCCTTGTATGTTCCTTCATGGTTAAACATCATTTATATATCACTTTCACACACTTGATAATATATGCTCATGCATTTATATTATCTTGACAAACTTTGCTTATTGCATGCTCTAGGACTATGTCTAGGAAATAGCATATGTGTGTGTCTTTGTGTTTGTATGTTTCCGTATTTTTGTATTTGGTCATGAATATGCTCTATTATGATTCCTTAGTGAGTTCCGGTCGTTTCGGTTATTCATTCATTTAGTTTCGAGTCCTAACGATGTAGCTACGCTATTTTTCGTTCTCATTCGTTGAGTTGACTTCATCGTCATTTTCTGAGATGAGTTCTCAATCATTTTTCAAAGTTCTGTAGTCTTCATTGTACGTGAGGGAGTCACGGTTCGTAATCCGAAAACGGATTCAAAATCGGAGTTCGGATACCCAAGATACGGCTGAAGAACGTGAGGGAGCGCGCGAGGGCGAAAGTGGCCAAGAGGCCACGTGTGGCCCAAGCCGTGTGGGAGCCGTGGGCCCCACTGCCAGAGGGGCTCTCTGCCCCCGTGTGGCCCACGTGCTCCCCACGGGTCTGGGCTGAGGTGGCCCTCTTTGATTGGCCAAAAATCCTCTCCTCTCTCCTTTTTTTAATTCCCTCCATTCCCTCCATTTTGTTTTCAAGAAGAAAAGCTTAGAATTCCCGTCAGAATTTTTCTCCCAAATTTTCCCAACTTCCAAACACCATAACTTTCTCATACGAAGTCGGATTTGAGTGATTCAAGTTGGAGAACGTTCATAATCGAGTCCTCTACCTTTTCCAAGTGGTTTGGCAGCTGTTTGATCGATATTTCTGGTGGTTCCACTCAGAAAACCGAACCAGCTCGTGAATCCAAGGTAGTGTTCATATCTTTGGGATTTCTTCCTTTTTAACCTTCAATTTGCTTGGGGTTTCTTCTTCTATATGTATGTGTATGTTTGGTGAATGCTATTGAGAAAGATAGCTTCACAATCAATCTTAATCAAAAGTCTAATTAGAGACATATGTGAACTAGTTTCTTAGATTCTAGGTTTTTCACTGGCTTGAGAGTTGTATTGTGATTAGATTGATATCTAGGATTATTTGTGAAATGATTGATGTATTTTATGATTGATAATCCTCACATGTGCTTAGATCCTCTTATTGAACAAATCTAGGATTAGCACTTGTGTTTGTGTATTTAGAGAATATTAGGATTTAATTGACTATTCATTATATCCTTACTCTAAATCTTTGGCTAGAATATTCATTGAATATATTTTGTGATTCTAGTATTTATGTAAATGTTTATGACATCTTGAATATGTGCTTCATGTATATGTTTTTATTCAAGTGTTATTTGTATGAATAGAACTAGGAGCTTTTGTGTTAAGGTGTTTTTCACATGCTCTAGGTTTAATTCATGTTTTGGCATCTAGACTATATTGCTTGTGTTCTCACATGTTTAAGTCTAGTTGTTCCATAGAATGTCTTGATCACATGTTCTATGTTGAATTGATTGTTTACATCATTTGCATTCACATGATCACACTAGGAAGTCCTTGTAAAAGGCATGAAGTCTTGGTTAGAGTCGGGATAACTCGGATAGCCAAGCAAGAAGACTTGTCTAGAGTCGGGAGGACTCGGATAGGCAAGCAAGAAATCATGGCTAGAGTCGGGAGGACTCGGATAGGCAAGCAAGAAATCATGGCTAGAGTCGGGAGGACTCGGATAGTCATGCATGGGAGGCTCCCTAGAGGCATGAGTGCCTTGGATAGGGAGTTAGCTATTATATTGGTAGGCATAGGCATATGGTTAGACATAGACTCCAAAAGAGCGGGGTACACGGGAGGTGTATGCACTCTTGAGGAATTTCTAATCTTCCGTCGATGTTGGTTTTGTGTGTTGTCCAATATATGGTGGTTTTGCATCATTGAGGGATTTCATACTTTCCAATAGGGTTGGGTAGACTTAGACTCCACTAGGTTGGGTGAGCTAAAGATTGGTCACTTTGTGGATTCTCTATATTTACCATCCAATATATATAGTACCCTAATGGTTGTATTTCAACCCGTGGATGTTTCCTCCTTGGAGATTTTACCACGTTAAAAAATCTCATGTGTCAATTCTTTCTATCTCTCTTTTTGTATATGTTTATGTGTATGTTTTAATCTTGTGGTACAATATTCACTTATGATATATTTGGAAGCAAGATTGTGTAAAGTGTGATTTGTAATCAATATTCATTTTGATCATTTTTGTATATACAATTCATTTGTGTAAATATAATTTTCTTATTCTTTGATTCTTTTGTATAGATGTATTTAGACTGATATTTGTATATACATTGAACATTAATATTAATACATGTATTCTTTGTTTTGGTTTTAATATATTTCCTTCATTAGCAAGTTGTAGTAGTTTTACTTAGTGTACTTACATTGTAATATTCAAAATACAACTTGTGGAATTTGATCTTAATTTAATATCTTGTATATGAGATACATTGTTTGTTGGTATATGTTTTGTAGACTAAGGGTGGTGAATTGAGCATACTTGTGTCAATTGTTTTTCTCATAACAATCATGTTTAAGGTTAATTTGTATGCTCACCAAGGTTTTGACATAAGTCATGAAAGAGTTTTTAAAACTAGTGTGTCAACCTAATCACCCCCCCCCCCCCCCCCCCTTCTAGGTTGTTTAGTATAACCTTGTAGGTATTTTTAGATCTAGTGACAATTGTTATTGTCTTGAAGCTATAATAGTCTCAAACAATGTGTCCATGGATAAGCAACTAGAGTTGTGGCATGAAAGACTTGGCCACATGAACTTTAGGGATTTAAGAACCCTTGGAGAGTTCAATTGTGTGCGTGGCCTCCCTAAGCCTGGGAAGAAAGCCAATGGTGTTTGTGGACCTTGCCAACAAGAAAAACAAACCAAGAGCATGCACAAAAAGGGCAGTATCTCTCCACCCAGGAGCCCCTAGAGCTTCTCCACATGGATCTTATGGGTCCGATGCAAAAAGAGAGTTTAGGTGGAAAGAGATACATTTTTGTTTGTGTAGATGATTTCTGTAGGTTCACATGGACATATTTTCTTAGAGAAAAATTCGAAACTTTGGATAAGTTTAAAATGTTTTGTACTAAAATACAAAATGAAATGAATTCTAACATTAAAAGCATTAAACGGATTAAAAGTGACCATGGGAAGGAATTTGAGAATGCCTGTTTTGAAAGCTATTACAATAGCTTAGGCATCTCCCATGAGTTATCGGCTCCTAGGACACCTCAACAAAATGGAGTTGTTGAGAGGAAAAATAGGGTCTTTCAAGAGATGGCCTAAGTGATGTTGCTTAGCAACAATGTCCCTAAGAACCTATAGGCCGAAGCCGTCAATACGGCTTGCTATATAGGGAATAGAGTTTTCCTAAGGCCCGGATCTAGAAATACCTCCTACGAGTTATAGAAGGGTAGGAAGCCAAATGTCAACTATTTCCACACATTTGGAAGCAAATGCTACATTTTAAATGACCGTGATCAACTTGGAAAATTTGATGCTAAGAGTGATGATGGTATCTTTACTGGCTATGCCTTGAATAGTAGAGCCTATAGAGTTTTCAACTTGAAGACTCGAACTGTCGGAATCATCCAATGTTGTCATTGATGATACAAGACTCAAGTCTAATGACCATGAGGAGGAGGAAGTTTTAGGTGATGACTCTCCTTTGGAGAGGGTTGTGGAGACTCCCAATGTTGGGACGACCGATGGTAATAATGAGGACACACAACCTCTTAA
Source organism: Acer yangbiense (assembly GCA_008009225.1). Classification (NCBI taxonomy): domain Eukaryota; kingdom Viridiplantae; phylum Streptophyta; class Magnoliopsida; order Sapindales; family Sapindaceae; genus Acer; species Acer yangbiense. Next base: position 26,663,613 of record CM017763.1, read on the forward strand.
TGGAGTTCCTCCCTTGGACTCTAATGAACCCGCTCCATGGGTTAGAAGACTCCATAACAAAAATGATGTTATTGGAGATGTGAATGAGGGTGTAAAGACTAGGCGCCAAATTGCTAATCTCATTAGCTTTACATGCTACACCTCTCAAATTGAACCCAAAAAGGTTGATGAAGCCTTGAATGATGAATTTTGGGTTCTTGCCATGCAAGAAGAGCTAAATTAATTCGAGAGGAATGAGATTTGGACTCTAGTTCCTAGGCCTAAAAGCACACATGTGATAGGCACTAAGTGGATTTATAAGAACAAATCCGATGAGGATGGCAACATAGTTCAGAACAAGGCTAGACTTGTAGCACAAGGGTACTCTCAAATTGAGGGTATTGACTTTGAGGAGACTTTTGCTCCCGTTGCCCGTTTAGAGTCCATTAGGCTTCTCTTGTCCATTTCTTGTGTGCACAAGTTCAAATTGCACCAAATGGACGTCAAGAGTGCCTTCCTCAATGGTTTCTTGTAAGAGGAAGTGTTTGTTGAACAACCCAAGGGGTTTGTGGATGCACACCACCCCAACCATGTCTATCGCCTCAAGAAGGCTCTATATGGGTTGAAACAAGCACCGAGGGCTTGGTATGAGCGTCTCACTCAATTTCTTGTTGACAATAACTACACAAGGGGTAATGTTGACAAGACTCTATTCATCAAGAAAGACAAGGATGAGCTATTTATAGCTCAAATCTATGTTGATGATATAGTGTTTGGCTCCACCAACAATACCAAGGTCCAACAATTTGTTGATGTTATGTCTCATGAATTTGAGATGAGTCTTGTTGGTGAGCTAAGTTACTTCCTAGGTTTGCAAATTAGGCAATTAGATAATGGGATCTTCATTACCCAAGCTAAATATGCCAAAAACCTAGTGAAGAAGTTTGGTCTAGATAATGCCAAACATTGTGATACACCCATGAGTACCACTTTGAAGCTTAGCAAGGATGCAAGTGGAAAAAGTGTGGAACAAACTCTATATCGGAGCATGATAGGTAGCTTGCTTTATTTGACCGCAAGTAGACCCGATATATCTTTTAGTGTGGGTGTATGTGTTAGGTACCAAGCGGATCATAAAGAGTCTCATCTCTCTTCCGTTAAGAGAATCATTCGCTATGTGAATGGGACTTCCAACTATGGGATTTGGTACTCGTTTGACACTAATGCTAGTCTTGTAGGCTTTAGTGATGTGGATTGGGCAGGAAATTGCGATGATAGGAAGAGCACATCGGGCGGTTGCTTCTTTCTAGGCAACAACATGGTGTCTTTGTTTTGCAAGAAGCAAAACTCGATTTCCTTATCCACAGCCAAGGCCGAGTACATAGCCACGGGGAGTGGATGCACACAACTCTTATGAATGAAGCAAATGCTAGTAGACTACGGATTCAATCAAGGTACACTCACTCTCTTTTTCTAATAATATGAGTGCCATTAATATTTCCAAGAATCCGGATCAACATTCTAGAACTAAGCATATTGACATCCGCCATCATTTCATTAGAGAGCTTGTTGAAAATAAATGCATAGTACTTGAACATGTAGGTACTAATGATCAACTTACGGACTTATTTACTAAACCCTTAGATCTTACTCGATTTAAAACTCTTAGTAGATCTATTGGGATATGTCTTGTGGAGTGATGTGATTTGTGATTGAAAACTCAAGCAAAGAGAGTTATTTTGCATACTTGTCACTTGCAAAAAATTTGAAATATCTTATGCCTCTTCTTTTAATTGCTTGAGTAAGCTTGGTTGCACATATGTATATATGTTTTCTATTCAATAAGTGTGAACCTTGCTTGTTTACAATCCATGTGTAAGGATTCCCATATCTTGATTGGCTTATTTCGTGGACAAACCACATGTTGGGGCTTTGAATGTAAGGGTAGTCTAAATGTTTAAGGTTGAAGCTCGAAGGCCCTTTCAAGACCTTAAGGGACAAGCACGCCAAAGGTATAAATTCTTGTGCTTGATTTTTCCTTGAAGAGATTTAGTAAGCACACACACACTTAGCATACTTGCATTTGTGTGCATACTCTTCACATGTCACTTTACACACTAGCACTTTGGTTGATATATCTTGTTGTGTGTATATGTGCTTTATAATTTGTTTCCCGACATTGGTCGGAAACGTCCGCGCTTGCACTAATGAGTGATTGGTTTCGCGCGAAGACCGCCTATGAAGAATGCCCTTGGCTTCTCCTTGGTTTTCACCATTGTTGGTGATCGGCGGTTATGATCGGCGGCCTAGCCGCCGAATGAAACCGCCGTTTCAGTCCAGATTGGTCTGAAGCAATTATACGGACAAGATCGGCAGTCACGACCGCCGTTCGAAACCGCCGTTCATACCTAATCGATTTTAATCTCTCGGTCTAATTCGGCGGTTGGATCGACGGTCACGTAACCGCCGAATGAAACCGCCGTTGATGCTCTGTTCTTCACGAGCTCAATTCGGCGGTCGTGATCGGCGGCCTGGCCGCCGATTGAACCGCCGAACGGTGCGTTTCAGGGGCAAAATTGTCTTTTCACATGCCCAATTCTTGATGTCTATAAATATCTTATTTTCTCATTCTCTGATCAAGTTCTTTGAGACCTTAGAACCCTAAACTTTCAAGAGAGATTTTTGAGAAAAAATCAAATCAAGAACTCACCTTTAAACACTCAAATCAAATCCTTTTTGCATCAAATTTCATATTGCATCCTCTATGTCTACATAGAAAGCATCTATGATTGGATTGGCATCATCACAATATGCTTGGTAAGATTTTGATTAGTTTCATCTTATTTTAAGTATTTTTACTATCAAGCATATTCTCTTTTAATTTACTTGTATGTTGTTGATCATATGATAAATACAAGAATAGAGAATTAATTATGATGAATTAATTGAGTGTTGTTTTTGTGATAGCTAATTAGGTTTTTGCTTAATCTTGATTAGCTAAGCTATTTGACATGTCATTTAGCAATTGATATCTAGGTTTGATTAAATTGATTATATCATCATCCTAGATAAGCATCTAAGGTTACCTAGCCTTGTTTGTTATTTGAATATTCATACATATTCACATAGGTTGCATAATCTCTTCTTAGAGAATTAAGTCTTGAGGCTAAGGTTGCTTAGGCCTCAAGCAATTGGACTAAAGCCACTTTTAAAGGCCCGAGTGGTAGAAGTGGGGGGTTATTGACCGGAGTGTTAGACGAGGTCTACATAGGTTGTAAACTCCATTTCGATTAGTGGATTTCGAGGTTCGAGTGTGGCGCACTAAACAGCCCGTGGTTTTTCCCAGTGGTTGGGTTTCCACGTATACATCAAGTGTTATTTAAATTCCGCACTATATTACACTTGCTTGTATTTTTGACTAGTAGGGGCATTTTCGTAAAATTGAATTGCATGCGAAAATCTGGTAATAATAGTTAAAATCTATTCACCCCCCCCCCCCCCCCCCCCCCCCCCCCCCCCCAGCTTTATATATTATACACGCCGAGTATTCTTTTCACCATGTCATATTTATGTTCAAACATGCATTTTTGGACTAGGAGATGTTCATAGAAAGTATGATTTGAATGACCTATAGTTATCTCCATGACATAATGATTCTTTTATAACATGCTAATGTCAAATGAAAAAGCATGAAATTCATATAACATGCTCAAATGAAAAAGCATGAATTGATGATTGCAATATAAATGCAAAACTTGTGTGAAAAAGACTTATGAGACTCAAAATGAATAAAGGATATAGTATCCGTTCAAAGGATCTAAAAATCCAAATGTCTCTCTTTATTTATTGGTTAAACATGGCTACTATCATACGGATATCTTATCCGGAAAAATCAAATAGGGTGTGAAACAAATTATAGCACGGTGTGTATAAAACTATCTAGAGAGGAGGTGAATAGATTTTAAACTTATTACCCAATTTTTTCGTGTTTAGTCAATATTACGAAATTACCCATAAATAGATAAAACAATAAATCAAGTATAAAATGCGGAAATTAAATAACACTTGATTTTTACGTGGAAACCCTCACGGGAAAAACCACGGGCTAGTAAGTAAGCCACACTCGAACCTCGAATCCACTAAATGTGTAAAACGATTACATCCTAATCCCGGAAGTAATCACACACCTACCTAATCCCGGTATGAGTGAACCTAGTCCGATTTGCTTGCGATCTAAGCAACCTAATCCCGGAAGCTATACACAAGACTTACTTTCTCAATGAAGAGAATAACACCCAAAGTGAATATATGAATATCCAAATGCAACATAGAGCTAGGGAAACCCTATATGCTTATCTAAGATGATTAATATACAATTAGAACAATCCTAGATATTAAAACTAAATGACATGTTCAATCAAATAGTTTAGCTAATTAAGATTAAGCACAAAACCTAATTAGCTATCACAATACAACTTCTCAAACATACAACACACTAATCTCAATCTTGTATCAAAAGATATATGAAAATCATACAAGTAATAAATTGAGATTGCTTGTTAAGAAAAACACAAAATATATAAGATATTAGTGAAAAGCTTACCAAGCAAAGTGTGATGAAGAATCCATGCAAAGAGACATCTAGATGATCTAGGATAATGCTAGATGATGATTGATGATCATGAAAAAGTGTTTGAGTGAATAAAAATTGAGTTCTTGGAATTTTTTCTTCTCTTGAAAAATATCCTAAGTATGAAATCTGAATATGAACTCTCTTGATTGACCTAAAGTCAAAGTGGCATATATATAGGAGGCCAAAACAAAGTGTTGTCGTTTTGAATAAGTTGGCCTGAAATTGCCTTGGGTGCTGTACGTAGAGCGCTTCTGTACAGCGCATGTACAGCGCCCCAACTCTGTTCTCTCGGGAAAACAGAGTGGCGTTGTACAAACAGCGCTTCTATACAGCGCCAACCCAAAATGCATCAGACCTGATACATTTAAAATACAATTGCAATCAGGTCTTGATCGGGCGCTGTACGAACAGCGCTTGTGTACAGCACTCATACAACGCCTCAACAAAATGCACCAGACCTGATGCATTAAAATGACCATTTTTGCATCAGGTCATTTGGGCGCTGTTCGAACAGCGCCTTGTAGAGCGCTTTGAACAGCGCCCTTTGCAATGCAAGAAATCCAAGGTTATGCAAGACAAGGCAATGGACAATGCAAGATGCAATCATGAAAACAAGCAAGAAGAGATGTTAAAGAACATTAATGCACAAAAATAAGACACACAACATGCAAGTATTAAACATATGCATGAGTTGTGAGTGTGTGCAACTATCTCTTCAAGACAAGTAAGCACATAGACATTTACCTTCGGTGCTTATCAAGACGAGGTCTTCAAAGGGCTTCGAACAATAAAACCAACACCTAAGCTACCCTTACAAAGAACCCCAACATGTGGTTTGACCACGAAATGAGCCAATCAATAAATATTAACCTTACAATCTCCCCATTTGGCTATTTCGTGACAAAACCACCACTCACATTGATTCCTCACAAAGAAATAGAAACTACGGGACTACAATGATATTCTACATTACAAAGAGATAAAAAAATGCAACTTGAAGTCTTCAACCTCTTGTAGAATAGTCAATCCCTGAAAATAAAGTTTCTAACATTTCCAATACAAGTAAAAAGTGAGATTAATCAAGTGAGAACAAAAAACAAGCATTTGCATTTGTAAATTATTAGGCACAACATTATGCAATGTATGTGTATGCAATGCTCCCCCTCAATTGAATGTTCTCCCCAATGTGCACAATTGCTTCTATATTTTGCAACTCCCCTTACCATATCCTACTCCCCATTTTTGTCATGATATAGGCAAAGGAGTAGTCCCCAACCGAGTCACTCATAGCAACGAGAGATAGTAGCATGCAAGATATTTGCATAATCAATATAAGTCACTTGATGCATCTCAATTAATTGAAGAGAAACAAGGAGATTTATTTGTAAAAATGTGTGAATCAAACATGCTTTGCATACAAGACATGTAGCATTCAAGTCCAAAATACAATGGTATTTGGCAAAGCAAATGACAAAGGTTTCTAATAAGAATTCAAACCAATTTCACCAATGTCATGAGAAAAACAAGGATATAGAGATTTTATTGATTTCAATTGAAGAGCAACTATATCCAACTTTATAAGTGAAACATGACATGAGCGACTTTGCACCCTATTTGATTTTTCCGGATAAGATATCCGTATGATAGTAGCCATGTTCAACCAATAAAGAAATAGAGACATTTGGATTTTTTAAATCCTTTGAACGGATACAAGATCCTTTATTCATTTTGAGTCTCATAAGCTTTCACACAAGTTTTGCATTTTAAGAATATGCAATCATCAATTCATGCTTTTCATGTGAGCATGGTATATGAATTTCATGCTTTTTCATTTGACATTAGCATGTTATTAAAGAATCATCATGTCATGGAGATAACCATTGGTCATTCAAATCATACTTCCTATATACATCTCCTAGTCCAAAAATGCATGTTTGAACATAAATATGACATGGATTGTAAACAAGCAAGGTTCACACTTATTGAATAGAAAACATATATACATATGTACAACCAAGCTTACTCAAACAATTAAAAGAAAAGGCATAAGTTATTTCGAATTTTTTGCAAGATACAAGAATGCAAAAAAGCTCTCTTTGCTTGAGTTCCCCATATGGGGTCAAATACAAAACACATCACTCCACAAGACATATCCCAATAGATCTACTTAGTGTTTTAAATCGAGTAGAATCTAAGGGTTTAGTAAATAGGTCCGCAAGTTGATCATTAGTACCTACATGTTCAAGTACTATGCATTTATTTTCAACAAGCTCTCTAATGAAATGATGGTGGATGTCAATATGCTTAGTTCTAGAATGTTATACCGGATTCTTGGAAATATTAATGGCACTCATATTATCACAAAAGAGAGTGAGTGTACCTTGGTTGAATCCGTAGTCTACTAGCATTTGCTTCATCCATAAGAGTTGTGTGCATCCACTCCCCACGGCTATGTACTCGGCCTCGGCCGTGGACAAGGAAATTGAGTTTTGCTTCTTGCAAAACCAAGACACCAAGTTGTTGCCTAGGAAGAAGCAACCGCCCAATGTGCTTTTCCTATCATCACAATTTCCTGCCCAATCCGCATCACTAAAGCCTACAAGACTAGCATTAGTGTCAAAAGAATACCAAATCCCATAGTTGGATGTCCCATTCACATAGCGAATGATTCTCTTTACGGAAGAGAGATGGGACTCCTTGGGATCCGCTTGGTACGTAGCACACACACCCACACTAAAAGATATATCGGGCCTACTTGCGGTCAAATAAAGCAAGCTACCTATCATGCCCCGATATAGAGTTTGTTCCACACTTTTACCACTAACATCCTTGCTTAGCTTCAAGGTGGTACTCATGGGTGTATCACAATGTTTGGCCTTTTTTAGACCAAACTTCTTCACTAGGTTTTTGGCATATTTGGCTTGGGTTATGAAAATCCCATCATCTAATTGCCTAATTTGCAAACCTAGGAAGTAACTAAGCTCACCAACAAGACTCGTCTCAAATTCATGAGACCTGACATCAACAAATTGTTGGACCTTGGTGTTGTTGGTGGAGCCAAAAACTATATCATCAACATATATTTGAGCAATGAAAAGCTCATCATTGTCTTTCTTGATGAATAGTGCCTTGTCAACACTACCTCTTATGTAGTTATTGTCAACAAGAAATTGAGTGAGGCGCTCATACCAAGCCCTCGGTGCTTATTTCAACCCATACAGAGCCTTCTTGAGGCGATAGACATGGTTGGGGTGGTGTGCATCCACAAACCCCTTGGGTTGTTCAACAAACACTTCCTCTTGCAAGAAGCCATTGAGGAAGACACTCTTGACATCCATTTGGTGCAATTTGAAGTTGTGCACACAAGAAATGGACAAGAGAAGCCTAATGGACTCTAAACGGGCAACGGGAGCAAATGTCTCCTCAAAGTCGATACCCTCAATTTGAGAGTATCCTTGTGCTACAAGTCTAGCCTTATTCTGCACTATGTTGCCATCTTCATCATATTTGTTCCTATAAATCCACTTAGTGCCTATCACATTAGTGCTTTTAGGCCTAGGAACTAGAGTCCAAACCTCATTCCTTTCGAATTGGTTTAGCTCTTCTTGCATGGTAAGAACCCAAAATTCATCATTCAAGGCTTCATCAACCTTTTTGGGTTCAATTTGAGAGGTGTAGCATGTAAAGCTGATAAGATTAGCTATTTGACGCCTAGTCCTAACACCCTCATTCACATCTCCAATAACATCCTCTTTGTTATGGAGTCTTCTAACCCATGGAGCGGGTTCATTAGAGTCCAAGAAATGGACTCTAGTAATAGGTTGTGTGACTACATTATTGTCATTGGACGTCCCAACATTGGGAGTCACCACAACCCTCTCCAAATGAGAGTCATCATCTAAAACTTCATCATCCTCATGGTCATTAGACTTGAGCCTTGTATCATCAATAACAACATTCGATGATTCCATGACGGTTCGAGTCTTCAAGTTGAAAACTCTATAGGCTCTACTATTCAAGGCATAGCCAACAAAGATACCCTCATCACTCTTAGCATCAAACTTGCCAAGTTGATCACGGTCATTTAAAATGTAGCATTTGCTTCCAAATGTATGGAAGTAGCTAAAATTTGGCTTCCTACCCTTCCATAACTCATAGGAGGTGTTTCTAGATCCGGGCCTTAGGAAAACACGATTCCCTATATAGCAAGCTGTATTGACGGCTTCGGCCCATAGGTTCCTAGGGATCTTGTTGCTAAGCAACATCACTCGGGCCGTCTCTTGAAGGACCCTATTCTTCCTCTCAACAACTCCATTTTGTTGAGGTGTCCTAGGAGCCGAGAACTCATGGGAGATGCCTAAGCTATTGCAATAGCTTTCAAAACAGGCATTCTCAAATTCTCTCCCATGGTCACTTCTAATCCGTTTAATGCTTTGTATTAAAATACAAAATGTTAGAATTCATTTCATTTTGTATTTTAATACAAAGCATTTTAAACTTATCAAAAGTTTCGGATTTTTCTCTAAGAAAATATGTCCATGTAAATCTAGAGAAATCATCAACACAAACAAAAATGTATCTCTTTCCACCTAAACTCTCGGTTTGCATAGGACCCATGAGATCCATATGGAGAAGCTCTAGAGACTCCTTGGTGGAGAGATACTTGCCCTTTTTTGTGCATGCTTTTGGTTTGTTTTCCTTGTTGGCAAGGTCCACAAACACCATTGGCTTTCTTCCCAAGCTTAGGGAGGCCACGCACACAATTGAACTTTCCAAGGGTTCGTAAATCCCTAAAGTTCATGTGGCCAAGTCTTTCATGCCACAACTCAATTTGCTCATCCATGGACACATTGTTTGAGACTATTCTAGCTTCAAGACAATAGCAATTGTCACTAGATCTCATACCTTTCAACAAGGTTTGTCCATCGGGTTTTAGGATAGAGCAATCATCTTTACAAAACAAGACGGAATATCCTTCATCACTTAGATGTGAAATACTTATTAAATTGGCTTTCAAGCCATCAACAAATAAAGCATCGGATAAGGAGGGTAATCCGGGAACGGAAATGGTTCATTTTCCTACAACTTTTTTTTTTGATCCATCACCAAAAGTGACATATCCTCCTTCCTCCATAACAAGAGTCTCGAAGAAACTCTTGTTTCCCGTCATGTGCCTAAAGCATCAACTATCTAAATACCAAAAATTAGAAGAATTTGCCTTCAAGGCTATTTGAGCAACAAGGCAAACATTTTCATTCTTTCTAATCCACCTAGAAACAATATTTGCTTTCTTAGTGGTCTTTGCTACATGGGCTCTAGATGTCCTAGGATCATGCATAACAATTTTATCATTCCTAGGAACATGCATCTTGGCTCTATTCTTTCTCTTCTCAATCATGCTTCTAGTTTTGCACGTTTTAATATACCGAAAGCAATGTGGTCTAATATGACCATCAAATCCACAAAAATGACATATAGTAAAATAAGGAATCATACCTTGTCCTTGTCTTTGTGGATGAATGGGTTCAATCCATCTTCGTTGTTGAACCGGTCTAGATTGCTTCCTAGCTTGAGGTTGCATGATTGGTCTCTTTCCTTTGTGAGCCAATTGTGGAGGAATGTTGGCTTGAGGGACCCTAGAGGGTTGAGCTTAGGGTTGCCTTCTTGGCACCATCTTCACTTGTGCATTTGAACATTGTCCTAGTTATAACTTCTTCCTAGGAATTTGCACAAATGAGGCTTCTTCGATCCCCGAACTCTTGACAAACATGGTCTTGTTAGAGGTTGCGATTTTCTTGCCATCTTCATACCCAAGACCCCTTTTGTCACATGGACTCTTTCCAACCCCAAGCATATGGTCAAGTTTCTTGATGCTAGAATCCAACCTAGCCATAGACTCTCTTACTTCTTCAAGCTCCCTCTTTAGACTTTCTTCATTCCTCCTAGATAAGACTAACTCCTCTCTTAGCTTATCTTCCATCTTCTTGAATTTTTCCACTTGTTCACTTAAGTGGTCATTATGAGATAAAAGCTCAAGATTCTCTTCTCTCAACATCTTGATCTTTCTAGTGATCTTGATTGCTAAATCATTAAACTCGGCATGGTATTTAGCAAGCACCTTTTTCTCCACAAATCCATTTATGGAGTTAGAGGATGAATCACTTTCTTCTCCACTTAAGTCATTTTCCTCTTGACTCATTTCCTCTCTTTCACTAGCACTTTTGCTTTTATGGGAGGAGGCAAAAGCTATGAGATTAGCCATGAGTTCTTCATCATCCGAAGACTCATCTCCCTCAATAGAGTCATCACTACTTCCACTCCAAGTGGCGGCCATCACTTTTCCCTTTTTCTTCTCATTGTGATTTGCACATTCGGGGGCAAAGTGACATATCCCACCACACTCAAAACAACGGACCCCTTTCCTTTCGATCTTCTCTTTCCTAGGCTCAAACTTGTTATAGGAACCTTTTTTCTTGTAGTTCTGACCTTTGGAACCAAAGTCCTTTTTCCCGAACTTCATGACCCTCTTGAATCTCTTCACAAATAATGCAAGGTCTTCGTCCGAGTCATTCTTCCTTGCCTCATTTTCATCCTTGGAGGTTTTCAAAGCAATTCCTTTTTGCTTTTAAGGAGGTGTGGAGATAGGACCCTTCCTAGACTCATAAGCTAGAAGTCTCCCAATCACCTCACTCGGCTTCATATCCTTATATCCACTATTTTCTTCTAAAGCCATTACTTTTAATTCAAACCTATCCGGGAGAGATCTCATAATCTTTTGCTTGATTCTCCTATCCGAATATGGATCACCAAGTTGATGACTTTGGTTGACTATGTCCATCAACTTGATCTCGAAGTCGTTGAAGCACTCATTCTCCTCCATCTTAAGCATCTCGAATTGAGCTTGGAGGACTTGAAGCTTAGAGTCCTTCACCACTTCGGTTCCCTCATGTGCAATCTCTAGGATGTCCCATGCCTCCTTAGCTATCCTAGTATTTTGAATCAATTTATATTGATTTTCGTCCATTACACATAGGATGGCATGCATCGCCTTCCTATTCCACTTTGAAGCCTCAAATTCTTGCGCGTTCCATTGCGCCTTAGGCTTCAATACTTCTTCTCCTCCACCACTGGGAGTCATCTTGGGTAGATCATATCCGTCTTCCACCGCCATCCATGCACGGTCGTGAATTTGACATATGTAGGATTCCATCTTCCCTTTCCATTGGGAATAGTGGAGGCCTTGTGCTAGAAGCACCTTCGTTGCCACCACTATTTCCACCGTTTCCACTCATAGTGTTTATGAATGAATGAAATGAATGCAAATGTATGAATGATCAAAAATCACACAAAATGCAAAACACACCAAAATAAGCAAGGATCACCTATGTATATCTAGGAACCTGCTCTGATACCAATTGAAACAAATTATAGCACGGTGTGTATAAAACTATCTAGAGGGGGGGTGAATAGATTTTAAACTTATTACCCAAATTTTTTCGTGTTTAGTCAATATTACGAAATTACCCCTAAATAGATAAAACAATAAATCAAGTATAAAATGCGAAAATTAAATAACACTTGATTTTTACGTGAAAACCCTCACGGGAAAAACCACGGGCTAGTAAGTTAGCCACACTCGAACCTCGAATCCACTAAATGTGTAAAACGATTACAACCTAATCCCGGAAGTAATCACACACCTACCTAATCCCGGTATGAGTGAACCTAGTCCGATTTACTTGCGATCTAAGCAACCTAATCCCGGAAGCTACACACAAGACTTACTTTCTCAATGAAGAGAATAACACCCAAAGTGAATATATGAATATCCAAATGCAACATAGAGCTAGGGAAACCCTATATGCTTATCTAAGATGATTAATATGTAATTAGAACAATCCTAGATATTAAAACTAAATGACATGTTCAATCAAATAGTTTAGCTAATCAAGATTAAGCACAAAACCTAATTAGCTATCACAATACAACTTCTCAAACATATAACACACTAATCTCAATCTTGTATCAAAAGATATATGAAAATCATACAAGTAATAAATTGAGATTGCTTGCTAAGAAAAACACAAAATATATAAGATATTAGTGAAAAGCTTACCAAGCAAAGTGTGATGAAGAATCCATGCAAAGAGACATCTAGATGATCTAGGATGATGCTAGATGATGATTGATGATCATGAAAAAGTGTTTTAGTGAATAAAAATTGAGTTCTTGGAATTTTTTCTTCTCTTGAAAAATATCATAAGTATGAAATATGAATATGAACTCTCTTGATTGACCTAAAGTCAAAGTGGCATATATATAGGAGGCCAAAACAAAGTGTGGTCGTTTTGAATAAGTTGGCTTGAAATTGCCTTGGGCGCTATACGTAGAGCGCTTCTGTATAGCGCCTGTACAGCACCCCAACTCTGTTCTCTCGGGAAAACAAAGTGGCATTGTACGAACAGCGCTCGTACAGCGCCTACCTAAAATGCATCAGACCTAATGCATTTAAAATACAATTGCAATCAGGTCTTGATTGGGCGCTGTACGAACAGCGCTTGTGTACAGCGCTCGTACAGCCCCTCAACAAAATGCACCAGACTTGATGCATTAAAATGTGCATCAGGTTATTTGGGCGCTGTTCGAACAGCGCCTTGTAGAGCGCTTTGAATAGCGCCCTTTGCAATGCAAGAAATCCAAGGTTATGCAAGACAAGGCAATGGATAATGCAAGATGCAATCATGAAAACAGGCAAGAAGAGATGTTAAAGAACATTAATGCACAAAAATAAGATACACAATATACAAGTATTAAACATATGCATGAGTTGTGAATGTGTGCAACTATCTCTTCAAGACAAGTAAGCACATAGACATTTACCTTCGGTGCTTATCAAGACGAGGTCTTCAAAGGGCTTCGAACAATAAAACCAACACCTAAGCTACCCTTACAAAGAATCCCAACATGTGGTTTGACCACGAAATGAGCCAATCAACAAATGGGAACCTTACAGGGTGCAAAGTCACTCATGCCATGTTTCGCTTATAAAGTTGGATATAATTGCTCTTAAATTAAAATCAATGAAATCTCTATATCCTTGCTTTTCTCATGACAATGGTGAAATTGGTTTGAACTCTTATTAGAAACCTTTGTCATTTGCTTTGCCAAATACCATTGTATTTTGGACTTGAATGTTACATGTCTTGTATGCAAAGCATGTTTGTTTCACACATTTTTCTTCAAATAAATCTCCTTGTTTCTCTTCAATTAATTGGGATGCATAAAGTGACTTATATAATTATGCAAATATCTTGCTTGCTACTATCTCTCTTTGCTAAGAGTGACCCGGTTGGGACTACTCATTTGCCTATATCATGACAAAAAAGAGGAGTAGAATGTGGTAAGGGGAGTTGCAATTTGTAATAGCTGTAAGTTCTTAATTAATGCTCGGTGTGTTTATCAATATAAAGCTAGAGGGGGGGTGAATAGATTTTATCTAATTATTACCCAATTTTCGCGTGCATGTCAATTTTACGAAAATACCCCTAGCAAGTCAAAGATACATACAAGTGTAATAAGATGCGGAAATAGTAAATGACACTTGATGTTTACGTGGAAAACCCAACCACTGGGAAAAACCACGGGCTGTATAGTGCGCCACACTCAGAACTCGAAATCACTAATTGAAATGAAGTTTACAACCTATGTAGACCTAGTCTAACACTCCGGTCTGTAACCCCTCACTTCTACCCAGCGGGCCTTTATTAGCAACCCTATTCCAATTTACTCGATCCTCGTAGTCACTACTTGTAATGATGTTTACAGCCTAATCCCGATCTGTAACCCATCACTACTACCCGCAGGCCTGTAATAGTAACCCTAGACCAAGACTTCAATCTCTCAATAGAGATGCACAACCCTATGTGAATATGTATGAATATTCAATTAACAAACAAGGCTAAGGAACCTTAGATGCTTATCTAGGATGATGAGATAATCAATTTAAATCAACCCTAGATATCAATTGCTAAATGACATGTCAAATAGCTTAGCTAATCAAGATTAATTAAAAACCTAATTAGCTATCACAATACAAGACTCAATCAATTCATCACAATTAATTCTCTTTTCTTGTATTTAGCATATGATCTAAAACATACAAGTAAATTAAAAGAGATGGCTTGGTAGTAAAAATATTACAATAAAATGAACTTAATCAAAATCTTACCAAGCAAGTTGTGATGATGCAAATCCATACATAGATGCACTCTATATAGACATAGAAGATGCAATATGAAATTTGATGCACAAAGGATTTGATTTGAGTGGTTAAAGATGAGTTCTTTGTATTTTTCTTTTCTTGAAAAATATTCTAAGTATGAAATCAGATTATGAACTCTTGTTATTGACCTAAAGTCAAAGTGGCATATATATAGGGTGTCAAGATGAAGTGTGGTCGTTTTGATAAGTGACACCACAATTTTGCCATGGGCGCTCTACGTAGAGCGCTTTGTAGAGCCCCCTTGCTCTGTTCTTGCGAGAAAACAGAGGAGCGCTCTACGTAGAGCGCTTTGTAGAGCACTTTGTAGAGTGCTTTGTAGAGCGCCTCCAGAAGGGTCGCTTTACGTAGAGCGCTTTGTAGAGCGCTTTGTAGAGCGCCTCTACAGCGCTCGTATAGCGACCGAATTAAATCGATCAGGTCTGTACAGCGCCCAAAAATAAGACACACAACATACAAGTATTAAACATATGCATGAGTTGTGAGTGTGTGCAACTATCTCTTCAAGACAAGTAAAGCACATAGAATTTTACCTTTAGTGCTTATCAACCTTGAGGACATGAGAGGGTCTTGAACTTGAATATCCATCACTTAAGCTACCCTTACATACAATCCCCAACACGTGGTTTGTCCACGAAATACAACAAAACGGGAATCCTTACAATCTCCCCCTTTGGCTATTTCGTGACAAAACCACCACTCACATTGATTCCTCACAACATAATAGAAACTACGGGTCTACTATGATTTTCTACTTTACAAAGAGATAAGATAAATAGTCTTGAAGTCTTCAATCTCAAGTAGAACAATCAATCCCTGAAAGCACAGTTTCTATACTTTCCAATATAAGAAAAGGTGAGATGAATCAAGTGAGATAAAACAAGCATTTGCATTTAAGAATTTAAGAACAACATCATGCAATGTATGAATGTGCAAATGCTCCCCCTCAAAGGGTTACTCCCCCTCAATTAGTATTCTCCCTAACATGCACAATTGCTACTACAATTTGCAACTCCCCTTACCACAACCTACTCCCCCTTTTTGTCATGATATAGACAAATGAGTAGTCCCCAACCGGGTCACTTAAGGCAAAGAGAGATAGTAGCATTCTAGATATTGCATAATCAATATAAGTCACTTTATGCAATCTCAATTTATTGGAGAGAAACAAGGAGATTTATTTAAATAAAATGTGTGAATCAAAAAATTGCTTTGCATACAAGACATGTAGCATTTAAGTCCAAAATACCATGGTATTTGGCAAAGCAAATGACAAAGGTTTTTAATATGAATTCAAACCAATTTCACCAATGACATGAGAGAAGCAAGGATATAGGTTATCATTGATTTTAATTTAAGAACAACTATATCCAACTTTATAAGCCAAACATGTCATGAGCGACTTTGCACCCTATTTGATTTTTCCGGATAAGATATCCGTATGATAGTAGACATGTTCAACCAATAAAGAAAGAGAGACATTTGGATTGTAAAATCCTTGAATGGATACAAGATCCTTTTTCATTTCAGTCTCATAAGCTTTTTCACACATTTTTTGCAGTTAAGAAATGCAATCATCAAAACATGCTTTTTAAGATTAGCATTTAGCATGTCATTTTACAATCATCATGTCATGGAGATCAGTATAGGTCATTCAAATTTTATCCTATGTATATATCTCCTAGTCCAAAAATGCATGTTTGAACATAAATATGACATGGATTGCAATACAAGCATTGATCACACTTATTGAATAGAAAATATATATACATAGTGTAACCAAGCTTACTCAAGCAACAAAAAGAGAAGCATAAGATATTTCAAATTTTTTGCAAGTGACAAGATGCAAAATAGCTCTCTTTGCTTAAGTTCCCCATATGGGGTCAAATTTCCATACCACTTCAAAGAAGGGCATGAGGTCCTATGGACCTACCAAGTCCTTTGGACTTAGTTGAACCTATTTGAGACTTGTTAGTCTTGTAGCAAGCGGGTTCATTCTTTTTATTCCACTTAGGTGACACTAAGTCAATCCTAGTGGACAGAGGTTCTAGAGTACAAGATGAAAAAGGATCATGCACATGATTTTCTTCCTTTTTATGAAACATCTTAGCTCTAGCCTTTTTCTTGTCAAACATGCTTTTAGCTCTACACATTTCAATGTAATGCAAGCAACTTGGTCTAATATGACCAACAATACCACAAAAATGACAAGTGGGAATATAGTTAGGAATCATACCATTCCCTTTAGCATGGATAGGTGCTTTCCCTTGTCGTTTTGGTTGTCTTGGTTGTTGGATAGGATCTCTCCTCCTTTATTGATCACCAAGATGAGGTTGCTTGCTTGTCTGAGCTTGCATGAATGAACTCTCCCCATGTTGTTTTTGAGTTTGAGGGAAGATAGGGTGAGGAGCCCTTTGGGTGTGAGCTTGAGCTTGACCTTTTGGTGCCTCAAACACTTGGGCACTTCTTGAACACTCTCCTAGGTCACTCTTCTTCCTAGGGTGTTGAGGAGGAGGGGACATATTGAAGTCCATGTCGATGGCACAGGATGTCTTGCTTGTGGAGGAGGCATCCATGTCATCAATGTAGCTAAGACCTCTCTTGTCACTTGGCTTTCTTCCAACTCCCAACATGTGGTCAAGCTTCTTGGTGCTTGAAGTCATCTTAGCCATTAAGACCTTAACTTCTTCAAGCTCTCTTTCTAGCTCTTCTTCTCTCCTCTTAGATAAGGCTAAGTCATCTTTTAGCTTATCTTCATCCGCCATGGATCTCACCACTTCTTCACACAAGTGGTCTACTAGTGTTGAAAGCTCTAGATTCTCTTCTTTTAATCTTCTAATTTCTTCATTGTTCCTCATCATCGATCTCTCAACTTTGACTTTGTAGTCATTAAGATCCATACACTCCACACTTCCATTTGTGGAGTTAGATGACAAATATTCAACACTTGTGTCATCTCCTCTAATCTCCATTTCACCAATGGAATCATCTCCTTCATCAAGATCATCAAATTTTTCTCTTGATGAGAAATGAGCCAAATCCCGATGAGTAGCTACACCAACTACTTCTATATCTTGTTCTTCTTGGGGATCACAAGGAAAAGCAACTTTGCCATCTTCTTCAACTTCTACACTCTTGGCTCCAAATTCCGTGTAGATGATGGCAAGTTCTTTATCACTTAAAGGATTTTCGTCATCTTCATATTTATCCCATAAGGTGGCCAACGCCTTCCCTTTTCTTCTATCCTTCAAGTTTCCACACTCCGGGGAGAAATGCCTGAATCCTCCACATTCGTAGCACTGAATCCCCTCTCTTGAAGACATTCCTTGGTTTGGCTTGTCATTGAGTCTCATGATTTCAATTGAGATACCCTCCTTCTTGTCATGCTTCGAAGTCTTCAAAGCAATTGTCTTCTTCTTCTTAGGAGGTGAGGTGGTCAACTTCTTCTTAGGAGGTGAGGTGGTTAATTTCACAAATCTCCTAAATCTCTCTAGTAAGAGAGGCATCTCCTCAACGGAGTCAATTTCTTCTCTCACAAAATCACTCATAGTGTTTGCGTTGAATGAATGCAAATGAGAAGAATGCAAAATGTATGAATAAATCAAACAAACATACAAAATACAAAAACACACCAAAATGAGCTTGGATCACCTAAGTATATCTAGGAACCCGCTCTGATACCAATTGTAAGTTCTTAATTAATGCTCGGTGTGTTTATCAATATAAAGCTAGAGGGGGGGTGAATAGATTTTATCTAATTATTACCCAATTTTCGCGTGCATGTCAATTTTATGAAAATACCCCTAGCAAGTCAAAGATACATACAAGTGTAATAAGATGCGGAAATAGTAAATGACACTTGATGTTTACGTGGAAAACCCAACCAATGGGAAAAACCACGGGCTGTATAGTGCGCCACACTCGGAACTCGAAATCACTAATTGAAATGAAGTTTACAACCTATGTAGACCTCGTCTAACACTCCGGTCTGTAACCCCTCACTTCTACCCAGCGGGCCTTTATTAGCAACCCTATTCCAATTTGCTCGATCCTCGTAGTCACTACTTGTAATGATGTTTACAGCCTAATCCCGGTCTGTAACCCACCACTACTACCCGCAAGCCTGTAATAGCAACCCTAGACCAAGACTTCAATCTCTCAATAGAGATGCACAACCCTATGTGAATATGTATGAATATTCAATTAACAAACAAGGCTAGGGAACCTTAGATGCTTATCTAGGATGATGAGATAATCAATTTAAATCAACCCTAGATATCAATTGCTAAATGACATGTCAAATAGCTTAGCTAATCAAGATTAATTAAAAACCTAATTAGCTATCACAATACAAGACTCAATCAATTCATCACAATTAATTCTCTTTTCTTGTATTTAGCATATGATCTAAAACATACAAGTAAATTAAAAGAGATGGCTTGGTAGTAAAAATATTACAATAAAATGAACTTAATCAAAATCTTACCAAGCAAGTTGTGATGATGCAAATCCATACATAGATGCACTCTATATAGACATAGAAGATGCAATATGAAATTTGATGCACAAAGGATTTGATTTGAGTGGTTAAAGATGAGTTCTTTGTATTTTTCTTTTCTTGAAAAATATTCTAAGTATGAAATCAGATTATGAACTCTTGTTATTGACCTAAAGTCAAAGTGGCATATATATAGGGTGTCAAGATGAAGTGTGGTCGTTTTGATAAGTGACACCACAATTTTGCCATGGGCGCTCTACGTAGAGCGCTTTGTAGAGCCCCCTTGCTCTGTTCTTGCGAGAAAACAGAGGGGCGCTCTACGTAGAGCGCTTTGTAGAGTGCTTTGTAGAGTGCTTTGTAGAGCGCCTCCAGAAGGGTCGCTCTACGTAGAGAGCTTTGTAGAGCGCCTCTACAGCGCTCGTACAGCGACCGAATTAAATCGATCAGGTCTGTACAGCGCCCAACGGGGGCTATTCGTAGAGCGCTTTTATAGAGCGCTTTTGGGAGCGCCCAGTGCAAAAATGCAATCCTAAATCTAAGCATGACAAGGCAATTGGATATGCAAGATGCAATCAAACTAACATGCAATAAGAGATGTTAATGAACATTAATGCACAAAAATAAGACACACAACATACAAGTATTAAACATATGCATGAGTTGTGAGTGTGTGCAACTATCTCTTCAAGACAAGTAAAGCACATAGAATTTTACCTTTGGTGCTTATCAACCTTGAGGACATGAGAGGGTCTTGAACTTGAATATCCATCACTTAAGCTACCCTTACATACAATCCCCAACACGTGGTTTGTCCACGAAATAAGCCAATCAACAAAACGGGAATCCTTACGGTGTGTTCTATATATAAAGAATACGGTGTGCTCTGATACCAATTGAAAAGAATACGGTGTGTTCTATATATAAAGCTAGAGGGGGGTGAATAGATTTTAACGATTATTACCCAATTTTCGCATGCAAGTTAATTTTACGAAAATGCCCCTACTAGGCAAAAATACAAACAAGTGTAATATAGTGCTGAATTTAAATAACACTTGATGTATACGTGGAATCCCAACCACTAGGAAAAACCACGGGCTGTATAGTGCGCCACACTCGGAACTCGAAATCACTAATTGAAATGAAGTTTACAACCTATGTAGACCTTGTCTAACACTCCGGTCTGTAACCCCTCACTTCTACCCAGCGGGCCTTTATTAGCAACCCTATTCCAATTTGCTTGAGGCCTAAGCACACTTAGCCCCAAGACTTACTTCTCAATGAAGAGAAACAACCTAAGTGAATATGTATGAATATTCAAATAACAAACAAGGCTAGGTAACCTTAGATGCTTATCTAGGATGATGATATAATCAATTTAATCAACCCTAGATATCAATTGCTAAATGACATGTCAAATAACTTAGTTAATCAAGATTATTCAAAAACTTAATTAGCTATCACAATACAACTTCTCAAACATACATCATACTAATCTCAAACTTGTATTCAAAGTATATAAAATAACATACAAGTAATTAAATGAGATTGCTTGTTAAGATAAACACAAAATATGTAAGATATTAGTGAAAGGCTTACCAAGCAAAGTATGATGAAGAATCCATGCAAGATGACATCTATATGATCAAAGGTGATGCTAGATGATGATTGATGATCATGAAAAAGTGTTTGAGTGATTAAAAAAGAGTTCTTGGAATTTTTCTTCTCTTTGAAAAATATCCTTGAAAAATATCCTAAGTATAGAATCTGAATATCAACTCTTCTTATTGACCTAAAGTCAAAGTGGCATATATATAGGGTGTCAAGATGAAATGTGGTCGTTTTGATAAGTGACACCATAATTTTGCCATGGGCGCTCTACGTAGAGCGCTTTGTAGAGCGCTTTGTAGAGCCCCCTTGCTCTGTTCTTGCGAGAAAACAGAGGGGCGCTCTACGTAGAGCGCTTTGTAGAGCACCTCCAGAGGGGTCGCTCTACGTAGAGCGCTTTGTAGAGCGCCTCTACAGTGCTCGTACAATGACCGAATTAAATCAATCAGGTCTGTACAGCGCCCAACGGGGGCTGTTCGTAGAGCGCTTTTGTAGAGCGCTTTTGGGAGCGCCCAGTGCAAAAATGCAATCCTAAGTCTAAGCATGACAAGGCAATTGGATATGCAAGATGCAATCAAACTAACATGCAAGAAGAGATGTTAATGAGCATTGTTGACGGTGATTTTTGGATTGCCACACACTCAACAATTATATCAATTTAATATAAAACAAGAAAATTAAGAACGCATACAAAAGACAGATTTTACGTGGAAAACCCTTGAATGGGAAAAAACCACGGCGCCTCTGAGGGCAGAAAAATAATACTAGGTTTTCGTTGCCTTATTATACGCTTAGATCTCTCTTACAGTTGCTCTCTTTTCTCTCGAATTTTCTGAACCCCCTTCTCGAGGGATAGGTGGTTCTATTTATACATGATATTTAGGGTTTTTCCCTTGATTTTAGTCCTACTCGTAGTAGGATCTCCTTTCAGATTCGTACTGGGAATCCCACGTTGTTACGGATACAGATAGGTCTTCACCTTTTCCTCCCTTGATTCCTTGTTGTTTATGGGTTTTCTAAAGTGTAGGGTTTATTTCCGTGTTTCTGCCGAGTCGGTTTAGGCCCAGTATGCTGGTGCAGCGAGTACATTTATTTCTGGGTTTCGTTTCTTCAGCGACCATATATCTAGATTTGGCGAGTACATATCCAGTTTCGACGAGCGTGTTTCTGACTTTTTTGGTTTCGAGGTACTTTGACATTGACTTGTCACATTTCCTTTATTGACCCGGTCAATTAGTGACGTGGCAATCTTTATTGACTCTTTTTGATGACGCGTCGGGTTGGCGAATTTATGCATACAACAATACCCCCATAAATACTCCGAGCTGGGCGAATGATTTGTTCTTCTTACTTCGTTTGTCTCTGCGAGTAGTATTTATTTTTATACTTACAAGGTTTCGATGCATTTTGTAATACCTCCTTCTTTCCTTTTTGTCACGCGCTGTATTGATTAATTGATTCTTCTGGTGCAAGCTTTCAACTTGGTCCACGTAATTGTTGACGCACCTATTTACCTGACGGATGAAGAGACATTTTGACCGCTTGGCTTTCCCCGAGATGCCACGTGTCTGTTTTCTGATGGTGGCTATTGCGGCTGGTCACTGTGGCTGTCATTCTCATTAATTGCATATCTTTTTACTTGATTTTCTTTTTTGAATTTCGAAACTCCCTCTTTTTAAGGCCCGATCGTTTCTTTTCTCCATTTCATTCTTTCCATTTTATTTCTCCACTGGTTTTCTCAGAGCAAAAAAGAACAGTTTGATTCTTCGTTCTTATCTACCTTGTTCCTTCGAGTGCTTGCTACAGTCCTTTCCCTGTGTTTTCTATTTATCAGACGGTTCACCGGAATCGATTATTCCTGCCTCTCTACGAATCTTCCGCGAATCTAGGGTTTTCCGGTGAGTTCCCATGGACCCTTCTTTACGCTCTTCTCTTTTTAATCGAATGATGCAAGCCATGGAGCTTGGTGATAAAAGTACCGCGGACAAAATTGAATCTCTGATTCGTAATTTTCATCCAGATTCTCCGGTCCCAATTTCTGTTTATGTTCCGTCTTCTGGAGATGTTTTTATCCCTAACATCTCTCCTTCATCTTCTAACAGCGGTTCTCCAACAATGCCGAAATCTTCTAGACCAACAAGCAGTAGACGACGCGCTTCTAGGGTTCCACGTGAATCTCTGCTGGATGCGCAGACGATTGTCGACTCCGATGTTGAAGACCATCAGAGGGATAGGCTACGCTTCTCGCCAAACCATCCGTGTTCTTTTGATACGGAGGTAAACGTGGTCGGCGAGGTTGAGCTTTGTAAATACAAGAGTCGTTTTGACCTGCCAGACTCAGTGAATCTCATTTTACCTAGCGACCGGGCTGTGTGGAATCCTCCCGAAAATGCAGTCGCTATTTACGGGGCCATGCTTAGCTATGGGGTGACTCTCCCTCTTCAGCCTTTTATCGCCAGATTTCTTGCGGAGGCTCAAATTGCGCCGGCACAGCTCGCTCCAAATAGCTACAGAATATTGATGTGCCTGTGCCTCATGTGGAAGTTGAAGGGTTACGGGCCCCCTACTCCTCGTGAAATCCGCCATTTTTACACGCTAAGGCAGGCGGGCCATGGTGGTACGTATTTCCTTATCTCTTCGCCCGTGGAGAGCTGGATTCCTGAGGGTGTGGCGAACCCCGGTCAAGTAGAAATCTCCGGTGATGAGAAGAAAAAGGGGTTCATCTGGGGTTTTCCTACTTCGAACAAGAGGTGGAAGAACAGCTGGTTTTTCGTTGATGGCGAGTGGGGTCGTGATTTGCCTGCCAGTAGTCGCCACAATTTCTTGGCGAAGAAGGTTCCCAGGCACTTCACATCGCCTGAAGCTTGGTTGAAGGCGACCCCTGTTTTACTGAATAGAGAGGTTTCTCACCTCGCCGCAGCAGCTGTCCTCCCTTTGAGAGAAAGGGATAGGTCCTTCCTCTTGGATGAGGAAAAAATGATTTCCGAGGGGATTTTCACACGCCTACATGCAAGGCTTCCTCGCTGTAAGTCTTTGTCCACTCCTTCTTTGTTTTACTATCTTATTCTGTTAGTTGATACTTTGTTTATTTTTCTTGCAGTGTGCGATTTTGACACAGTTTGCGATCAACACGCCCGGGCAGTAAAGAATTCTGAGGCAACCAGTAGAAGACATGCTGCTGGTTTGGCCAAGGAAGGACTTGCTAGTCCGGATGGCGGCGATCCCTCCGATGGCGAGGAAGTTGGTGATATTCCTGAGGGTGGGGTCGAATCGGAACAACCCCCTGTGTACACAGAGGCTGCTGTGAACATTCCTGCTGCGAATACCTCTGCTGCGACCACTCCTGCAGCTACCTCCAGCCGCAAGGGAAAAGAAAAAGTTGGAGTTTCAGGGCCAGTCCGTGATACTCCTATTTTTGACGCGGATGTCCCTGAAATTCCTCTGGATCCTGCGAATGATCTAACTCCTAGGACTAGTATAGGAAAACGCCCGGCTGAGGGTACCCCTGACCATACTACTCGACCTTTGAAGCGGGCATCAAGAGTCGTGCAGTATGTCGTTTCTTCTGACGAGGAGGGTGCTGATGGACCTGTGTTCGCCGGAATTCCTTCTACTCATCCAACTGTGCCTGAAGCCCCCGCTGAAGGGATGAGTGAGGTAGCGTCTCCACCTCCTGAAAGAGTTGGTGAATTGAATGTTCCTACTTTCTCTCCAACTGGTGCAGCTTCTCCTCCAGCGACTGTAGATGAGCCGAACGTGTCGTCTGCTGATCAGCCTGGGCCATCTGGTCAGCCGGGGCCAGCTGATAGGTCGGGGCCATCGAAGCAAACTGGGGCTTCTGCGTCAGTCGGGTATTGCCCGTGAAGTTCCTCCCGTGGATCCAACCGGAGTTGGTGAGGGAGAAGGGTGTGTGTCCCTTTCAGATTTCACGGCTGCAGAGATCTGCTCACATATAATGAACAACAATGTTTATATTGATGAGGGTTGGGAGCACATGAAGAGCAGATCCTGCAACAAGAAGATGGAATTTTTCTTTGATTGTCAGTCCCTGGTGAGTCTCTTGCGATATTCGTGTTTTGCGTTTTTCATTCGTATGTTTCCTGACTTGACTGTTTTTCTTTTTTAGATGATGTCTGAGTTGACCGACGCTTACAGGCGAGGGAATTTCCTTTCGAGGGATGTGAAACGCCTGCGGGAACAGACTTCTATTTTGGCCGCTGAGAAACTCTCTGCTGAGGAAATCCATACTCAGCATCTCGCTCAGATGAGGGAATCTGCGGATGGCTATCTTTCAGCTCAACTTGTCATTGAAGATAAATTAGCTACTGCTGAGGAAGAGATTCGTTTGCTGCGAGAGCAACTCTCCGCTAATCAAGAATCACTCGCAGCACATTTTGAGGCTGAGCAACTAGCTGAGGAGGCAAAGGAGAAAGCTGAGCGTGAAGCCTTGGACTTGCGCAACCAGTTGTCCTCGCATGAAGTTATTCTGAACGATCTCAAGGCTGTGCTGGAGGTTGAATCGGTTGATCGTTTCAAGAGATCCCCTGCCTATGATGCGCTTTTATTGCGTGAATTTGAAAAAGGCATGAGGCAGGCGAAGAAATTCTTCGCCATGAAGGATCACTCCAATGAGAAAGCTCTGGGGCGTTTCGACCGGTCTTTTCAACAGCATATGGCCATCGGAGTGGACTCGATTAAAGAGCAGATAAAACGTTGGAAAGCCCACTGTCGCTACAACATGACTGAACCTCACCCTATGCATTTAGAAATCCCCAGCAAGCGTACCTTCAATACTTATTATTCGGGTCGGAAGGGCAGCTTTTCTGGTTCTGGTGCTGAGCCTGACTTGGGTCCTGTTGCTGGAAGGGATTATGAGCGTTTTATGCCAGAAGGGGATGAGGAAGTCGCCTGGCCTTCAGACGAGGAGATCGAAGATGAGGAAGATAGCGAGGGCCCTCCTGCAGCTAGTTGACTTTTTTGTATTTTCATTCTTAATTCTTTAATTGTAAATAACTTTATTTATAAGAAGTTATAAACTTTTTCTTTGTTTCAGCTGCTTTTACTGAATTTTCGACTTACTCAGTATTTCACCAAGTTTTTTAGCATATTTTGTATTCAGCTGCCATTACTGGATTTTGGCGTACTTAGCGTTTCACTAAGTTTTTAACTTATTTTGTATTCAGCTGCCATTGCTGGATTTTGGCGTACTTAGCGTTTCACTAAGTTTTTAACTTATTTTGTATTCAGCTGCCATTGCTGGATTTTGGCGTACTTAGTGTTTGTCAGGACGTATCCGACCATACACCAAGTTTTTAACATGTTTTTATTTATTCAGCTGCCATTGCTGAGTTCTGGCGTACTTGGTGCTTATTCAGGGTGTATTTGCCCACACCAAGTTTTTCTCCGGAGATCTTATTCTCCTTGTGGGGGCGATCCCCAATTTCTGTAGCTTGGGCTATGGCGACTAAGTCGCTTTTGGCTTGCTTTTAATTTTGTTGAGTTGTCACTTATTCTCATTACTGCGAGTACGAAACTCGTCTTTACGCAATGGTATCGACATATGTCGGTGAGTGTCCTTTTATAATTGGCGAGTCAAGTCGCGATTTCTCAGTAATAAATTACTCTTTATTTGGATAATTCCTGCAACTTTGTTAACATAATCACAAAGAAAAGAAAACAAATACTAAAACGAAAACTGTTCTAAGAAAAAATAAAAGGCTCACACCAATTCTAAATTTGACCCCCAAGTTATGGATAATATATCTTCAAGTACTGCGCATTGCATGGACGGGGTAGTTCGCCAAAACCTTCTCGAGTAATGCGATATGCCCCGTGGCCAGCTATGCCTATAATCAGATAAGGCCCCTCCCATTTGTCTGCGAGTGACCCTGCAGCTTTGTCTTTTGTTCCTTGGTTCACCCTTTTCAGCACTAAGTCGCCCAGCGAGAACCTTCTTTCACGCACATGTGAGTTGTAATATCTGGCTACCCTATGTTGGTACGCAGTATTCCTTATTTGCGCGCGCTCTCTTCTTTCCTCTAACTCATCTAGGCTGCACTTTAGCATATCAATGTTGATTTCTGGCTGAAAAAGTTGCACCCTTGGGGAAGAGAAAGATGTTTCCACGGGAATGACAGCTTCAGCTCCATATGCCATGGAATATGGGGTCTCGCCTGTTGAACTCCTTTCTGTGGTTCGGTATGCCCAAAGTACCTGTGGTAATTCGTCTGCCCAGCTGCCCTTTTTAACTGCCAATTTAGCCTTCAGGTTATGTTTTATGATTTTGTTTACTGCTTCAGTCTGGCCATTCGTCTGTGGGTGTGCTGGAGAGGCATAGTAGTTGTTGATGCCGTACTTATCACATAGCTCCCTGAATTTCCTCCCGTCGAATTGGGTCCCATTGTCCGTGATGATGGTGTTTGGTATCCCGAATCTGTAAAGGATATTTTTCTTCACAAAGCTTACAGTGTTTGCTTCAGTTATGTGTACCAATGGCTCGGCTTCTACCCATTTTGTAAAATAATCCACAGCTACTATGGCATGTTTTGCTCCTCCAGTTGCTGTTGGCATTGGGCCGATCAAGTCAATTCCCCACATGGCGAACGGCCAAGGCGAGGTAATACTTTGCAAGAGTTCAGGTGGCTGTCGGATGTTATTAGCAATTTTCTGACAAGCCTCACATCTCGCTGCCACCCTTTTGGAGTCGGCGAACAGTGTTGGCCAGTAAAAACCCTGCCTTAATGTTTTGTGGGCTAGACTGGCGCCCCCAGCGTGGTTCCCACAATTTCCACTATGTATGCTTCTCAGGATACCTTCTGCTTCTTCAGGCCCAACACATCTCTGCAGTGCCCTCGAGTATCCCCTTTTGTACAGTTCTCCATTGAGTACTGAGTATCTTGTAGCTCTGTACTTCAGCCGCTTTGCTTCTAACGGGTCACTTGGGAGTACATCATTGATGAGATATTCTTTTATTGGTGTGATCCAGCTGTCCCTTTCGCCAAAGACTGCCCCAACTTCCTTTGTTTTAACTATACTCGGCTGCAATAAGCGGATCATAGAAATATTTTTGGGCCAGATGCTGATTGTGGCAGATGCCAGTTTGGCCAAGGCATCAGCTTTCTCGTTTTCTTCTCGGGGGACATGAACAATCCTGTATTCTTTAAATCTTTTTAATAGCTCCTTTGTCAATTCCAGGTAGGTGATCATGCTCTCATCTCTTGCTTGGTATTCATCTAGTACTTGATTGACAACAACTTGAGAGTCGCTAAAAACTTCCACTTCGTCTGCTCATAGGACTGTGCTAATTTTTAAACCTGCTATGAGTGCCTCGTACTCGGCTTGATTGTTGGTAGCTTTGAAGTCAAAACGCAAGGCACATTCGACTGAATCTCCTTCTGGGGTTGACACTACTACCCCTGCCCCGCTGCCATGTGTGTTTGATGAGCCGTCAACGCGGAGTTGCCATTTATATATTTTTTTATTTTGTTCCTACATCATTCTCGCTACTTCCACGTTTGGTTCGGTGAACTCTGCTACAAAGTCTGCCACTGCCTGGGCTTTAATTGCTGTCCTTGGGAGGTACTCTACATCGAATTCACTTAACTCGATTGCCCACTTTGTTAATCGACCGGATACTTCTGGTTTCTGCAGGATTAACTTCAGTGGGCAGTTGGTGTATACTCTGATTTTATGAGCCTGGAAATATGGCCTCAGTTTCCTCGCTGCTGTTATTAGAGCTAGTGCCAATTTTTCAGCCGGCGAGTATCTGGTTTCGACTGGCAACAGTGCTTTGCTGGTGTAGTATATTGGTTTCTGGATCCCATCTTCCTGTTTTACTAGCACGGAACTTGTGGCTGCTCCAGAGACGGACAAGTACATGTACAATGTTTCTCCTGTTTTTGGTTTTGATAGCAGCGGTGCTTGCCCCAGGTAATCTTTCAAGGCTTGGAAAGCCTTTTCACACTCCTCATTCCACTCGATTCCCTTTCCCTTTTTTAGAGCTTTGAAAAATGGTAGGCATCGGTCTGTTGATTTGGCTATGAATCTGCTCAGCGATGCTAAGCACCCTGTGAGTTTTTGAACGTCTTTCAGAGTTCTTGGCGAGACCATTTTTATTCCCCTTTGATGTACTTGATATCCGAGAAACCTCCCAGATGGTACGCCGAATACGCATTTTGCTGGATTCAACTTCATTCCATACTTGACCAGCACGTCGAATGTTTCCCTCAGGTCATCTGTATGTCTATCCGCTGTGGTGCTTTTTGTTAGCATATCGTCAACGTAGACTTCCATATTTCTCCCGATTTGTCTGGCGAACATTCTGTTGACCAAGCGCTGGTAAGTTGCCCCAGCGTTTTTTAGGCCGAATGGCATGACCGTGTAACAATACAACCCCTGATCTGTGGTGAACGCTGTCTTCTCTTCGTCTGGCTTGTGTATCTTTATTTGGTTATATCCTGAATATGCATCCATGAAGCTCAACGTTTCATGTCCAGCTGTTGCATCGACTAACTGGTTAATCCTTGGTAGCGGGAAGCTATCCTTGGGGCAGGCTTTATTCAGATCGGTGAAGTCGACGCACATCATCCATTGATTGTTTTTCTTTTTCACTAAGACCACATTCGCCACCCATTCTGGGTATTTAACTTCTCTGATTGACCTTGCGGCGAGCAATTTTGATACTTCCTCCTTTATCGCTGCACTTCTTTCTGGGTTGAAACTCCTCCTTTTTTGCACAACCGGCTTGCATTTCTCATTCACAGCCAGATTGTGCGAAATTACACTTCTATCAATCCCTAGCATGTCTTCGTGGCACCAAGCGAAAATCCCCCTATATTCCTTCAACAAGTTTGTCACATCTTTCTTAACTTGTTTAGCCAGCCTTGCTCCGATCTTTACTGTTTTGTCTAGAATAACTGACTCAGTTGGTTCTTCTTTCTCTCTGCTCGTTTTGTCCCTTGGGTCCAGTTCAAAGTTTCCCGGACTATCTTCCTGCACCTCCCTGTCCACTTCGAATATGTTTAAGGTTTCCATCCCTACTTTATCTTTGAAGATTGATAGGTTGGCGCGGCGAGCCATCTCCTGTGACCCCCTCAATTCTCCGACACCAAATTCTGTAGGGAATTTTATTTTCAATGCATGGGTTGAAGTGACAGCTCGAGCTTTGTTAAGAAACGGTCGGCCAAGTAAAGCATTATACGGCCAATTGTGGATGTCAACCACGACAAAGTCCAAAAGGATTGTTCGCCGGCATGGTGCTGTACCAAATCTCACCGGCAGTTTAACAGTTCCTAACGACCTAACTTCTGCGCCACCAAATCCCTTTAGTGGTACATGGAATGGTTCGAGATCTTTTCTGTCCAGCCGCAATTCATCATATACTCTGGCACTTAAGATATCGGCTGAACTTCCATTGTCAATCATCACCCGAAGGACATCCCTATGGGCTATTCGAACCCCCACGACGATTGCATCGTTAGGTTTTGCATCTATCCCGTCTGAGTCTTCTGCTGTAAATGTTATAGGGTCATGTCCTTCTCTTCCCTTCTTGGGGCTTCTCTGTACGGAATTGATCTCCATGCTTCTGCTTTCATACATTACTTCTCGAACTTCTGACATCCTTTCTCGATTGCTTCTCCCAGTATGAGGTCCACCGAAAATGGTGTTTATGGTGGCGTTAGGGCTGTTCCCCCTTGGACTTTTCCTTTCCTGCCCGTTTCCTTGGCGGCTATCCTGGCGACCACCATATTTATCTCCCTTCAAAGCAAAATCCTTCAGGTGCCCATCTCTGATCAAACTTTCAATGTGGTCACGCAGCTGGAAACACTTTGAGGTTTCATGCCCATGATCTTTGTGGAATCGGCAGTACTTAGTTGTGTCTCTCCTGGCATTCGCTGACTGCTGTCGAGGGTATTTAGCGAGTCCTTTGTCTTCCACCACAGAAAATATCTCCTCTTGATCGCCGGTTAAAGGGGTGTAATGGTTTTACCTTCCTCGAAACCTACTGGCTCGAGGATTTCCTTTGCTTTCTCTCGAGTGCCCATTTTGGCCTTTCTCGTCTCTCTGGCGATCACGTGATACCGTCTTCTTGTCATCCTTTCGATCCGATTTTGAGTCAGGTTTGTGTCCATGCACGTAGCTACCCCCTTGTGCTACTTTTTCTTCTTCTTCTGCTAATGCATAGTCGCCAGCTATTTCCATCATCTCCTCATAAGTTTTTGGTCTCTCTTTTCGCAGGTCAAAAGATAATCGCCCGCTTTGTAACCCATTGGTGAAAGCGGCGATCACAGCTACATCGCTGGCATCTTCAATTTGAGCAACCTCCTTACCAAATCTTGCTAGGTACTTCTTGATTGACTCATTGTGCTCCTGTTTCAAATTTGATAGATGAGCGAGTGACTTCCTTCTCTGCACGCTCCCCATGAACTGTCTTATGAACGCCTTGCTGAGGTTTGAGAAACTGCTTATACTTCCGGGCGGAAGTCTTCCAAACCACCTAGAGGCGAGATCGCCGAACGTTTGAGGGAAGGTGAGGCATAAAAGCCCGTCATTAGATGAATACTGGGCCATAATGTTACGGAATCGGCGAACATGCTCCTTCGGATCCCTGTTCTCCTTGTACTGCTCAATGGTTGGCATTCTAAATCTGTCTGGGAACTGGGTGCGAGCAATATCAGCAATGAATGGGCTGTCTGACTCATCATCTGAAGATACGTTACGGCCGTACCTTCGTGCCATCGCTGAAACCTTTCTTGATAGCTCTTGTAGGGTGACATCTCGCTGACCAGTTGGCTCTCCTGCTGGATCAAGTCTGCTCTTAATTGTCATTCTCCCATGGTTGTTCCTATTATCCGGGCTCCTTCGATCTTCTGTGCTTTCGGATCTCCTTCGCCGTGCTCTTTTGGACCGTAACTCTCTTTGTGGACGCGGACTCTTATCTTCAGACGAGATAGAACGGTGTCTCCGTCGGTTCCGTTGGTATGTGTCACTGGAATTGACCCCATGTGTCCGCGCCTGGTCTCGCTCCTCTCTGGATTCTTCATTCATCACACCTTTTCCTTTCCCTTGTTTTCTCCTTTCGAAATACTCTGGGTGGTCCTGGGGAGTCTCCTCGGCGGATCGTCTTGCTTGAGTATCAGGGATTGCGATGTGAACTTCTGATCGTAGCTTTCCGGGAGGATGGATTCCAGGGGTAGTTAACTCATAAGGGGATGAAACTCCCAAACCGATGGGAAGCGAAAGCCCTATCTTGTTGGCTTCGCTGATTAGGTTTACCAACGCAGCTTGGAAGTGCTGCAGAATCCCAAGGTCGGCGGCCCTAGTCCCTGGTGTTGCCGCCGATTGTTCCCCGATCGTTACTGCCCTATCTCCTGTCGGCGCAGCTGGTTCAATAACCTGATCTCCGCTGGAGTTAACGTCTCTGTCACTGTCATTGCTCATGTTCATGTTCATGTTCTTTAATTCGCAAGGGTTCCTCGAAGTTTTTTGTAAAACCCCCTCCTTCTAGCGCCAATTGTTGACGGTGATTTTTGGATTGCCACGCACTCAACAATTATATCAATTTAATATAAAACAAGAAAATTAAGAACGCATACAAAAGACAGATTTTACGTGGAAAACCCTTGAATGGGAAAAAACCACGGCGCCCCTGAGGGCAGAAAAATAATACTAGGTTTTCGTTGCCTTATTATACGCTTAGATCTCTCTTACAGTTGCTCTCTTTTCTCTCGATTTTTCTGAACCCCCTACTCGAGGGATAGGTGGTTCTATTTATACATGATATTTAGGGTTTTTCCCTTGATTTTAGTCCTACTCGTAGTAGGATCTCCTTTCAGATTCGTACTGGGAATCCCACGTTGTTACGGATACAGATAGGTCTTCACCTTTTCCTCCCTTGATTCCTTGTTGTTTATGGGTTTTCTAAAGTGTAGGGTTTATTTCCGTGTTTCTGCCGAGTCGGTTTAGGCCCAGTATGCTGGTGCAGCGAGTACATTTATTTCTGGGTTTCGTTTCTTCGGCGACCATATATCTAGATTTGGCGAGTACATATCCAGTTTCGGCGAGCGTGTTTCTGACTTTTTTGGTTTCGAGGTACTTTGACATTGACTTGTCACATTTCCTTTATTGACCCGGTTAATGAGTGACGTGGCAATCTTTATTGACTCTTTTTGATGACGCGTCGGGTTGGCGAATTTATGCATACAACAAGCATTAAGGCACACAAATAAGACACACAACATACAAGGATTAAACATATGCATGAGTTGTGAGTGTGT
The DNA here is from genome assembly GCA_008009225.1 of Acer yangbiense. NCBI lineage: Eukaryota > Viridiplantae > Streptophyta > Magnoliopsida > Sapindales > Sapindaceae > Acer > Acer yangbiense. Next base: position 26,696,882 of record CM017763.1, read on the forward strand.
GCAACTATCTCTTCAAGACAAGTAAGCACTTAGAGAATTACCTTTTGAGTGCTTAACACTTGCAAGGGCCTTGAGCTTGAACATTGTGCATGTTGGGGAGAACATTCATTGAGGGGGAGTAACCCGTTGAGGGGGAGCATTGTATACACATACATTGCATAATGTTGTGCCTAAACTTTTAATATGCAAATGCTTGTTTTTATTCTCACTTGATTAATCTCACATTTCACTTGTATTGGTAAGTATAGAAATCTTAATTTCAAGGATTGATTATTCTACAAGAGATTGAAGACTTCAAGTTGTAGTATTTAAAATATCTCTTTGTATTGTAGATAATCATTGTTGTCCCGTAGTTTCTATTTTTTTTTTTTTTTTTTTTTGTGAGGAATCAATGTGAGTGGTGGTTTTGTCCCAAAATAGCCAAAGGGGGAGATTGTATGGTTCTCATTTGTTGATTGGCTCATTTCGTGGACAAACCACATGTTGGGGTTCTTTGTAAGGGTAGCTTAGGTGTTGGTGTTATTGTTCAAAGCCCTTTGAAGACCTCATCTTGATAAGCACCGAAGGTAAAATTATAAGTGCTTACTTGTCTTGAAGAGATAGTTGCACACACTCACAACTCATGCATATGGTTAATTCTTGTATGTTGTGTGTCTTATTGTTGTGCATTAATGTTCATTAACATCTCTTCTTGCATGTTCTTTTGATTGCATCTTGTATGTCCAATTGCCTTGTCATGTGATCGCGCTCCAAATGTTCACATTTAGCGCTCCCTTTTCCTATCTTTTGTATTCATTTCTGAGCATTTTTGTGTATTTAATAGGGTGTAAATAAGTGTTTCAAGTAATTAGAGGAATTCAGGGGCATTGTGGTAATTATGGAGAAATCAGGGGCTAAAGTGCAATATTCGGAGAAATATTGAAGATTCTGTGAATATGCCAAAGATCAGGGGAGCTAATTGTAATTCGCCAGCCAAGGCAGGCATCAGCGCCACGTCAGCAAGCAGAACGGCGACGTTTTGGCCTCTGCACGCGTCAGCGTGACGTCATCATCTTCAACCTTCAACCGGGTAGCACAGACCCGCGCGCCAGCCCGGTTGACCCGGTTGCAACCCGACGTTGACCTGACCATTTTCGATCAATTTTTGACCATTTTTTTGGCGATTTCCTGCCCAGATCGGCAGCCCTACTCCTTCCAGCCATGGTGGACCCATTTTGGGCATTCCATGCACTAGTTTTGCCTCCCATCCAAGTCCACCAAACTCCATTGATGGTGCAAGCTTCAAGCTCACTTCCAGCGGGTTCTTGGCCGCCCAAACTCGTCCAAAACCGCTGGAACTCCGCGGTTTCATGCAGCGGCTTCTTTCCCACAGTCCAGAAGGTCCAAGCTCGTGGCCAAAGTCCAAAAATGCCCGACGACTTCCGACGGCGGGCAAGAACCCGCGAACTTGGTGGATTGAACCCGCGAACTTGACCGACTCAAGCTTCTTCCAAGCCCAAACCTTCCCTACTATATATATTCATCCTCTTGTAACCCAAAACACTCTCTCTAATATCCAAAGTCACACAAAGTTAGACTAAATTACACCCAATAGCTTATAATTACACTAGTATAGCTTAGATAACTTAGAAACACACTACATGGTTACATGTGAGCTTCATAGCTTGGAAGGAGTAGAATTGGAGCTTCATTGAAGACAAGAAGCTTACCATCTTGTGGTTACTTCTTATCTCTTACTTCTTTCCATTATTTTTTATTCATGTAACATGTATGTGTAATATACTCTCTATGTTGAGGGATTGATTTTCATAAGACTTCATATTGTAATTGATTAATCTTACTTTTATCATATCCATCTTTAGCTATTAAATGTTGAATTGAGTATGATTGAATGGATTCATGTTGTTGGTTAACGAATTAGTAACATGTAATCTTGATTAATAATATTTGATTAGTTATATTGGAGAGAACTTGGTTAGTAATTGCATGATTATGCTTATTGACTCAATCTTATGTTCTAGGTGTATTATCTCTATTATTGTCATTCTATAATCATAGTTGATAATATTTAGAGTGGTAGTTGTTGAATTACCTATGCCATAGAACTAGTGTGCTTAATTGTGATCAATTGATAATATCCCTTTTCATTATTCCATGCTCTTGCATAACCTTGCAAGAATTAGTTAGTTTAGTTAGTTGTAGTTAATTAGTGTAATTTAATTATAGTGACATAGTGTTAATTTACTTATTTGCTTTATTGCCATATAATTAGTTTAGATTAATTAGAATTATCGTGTGATTACGCATCTTTAATTTACTGTTGTAATTAGAGATTACGTATCCTTGACGTTAGGATATGCATAGCTTAATTTTCCATCCTAGCCATTAGTTTAGATAATTGCTTGCCACTCTCTCCTTTTACTTTTCTTGCTTGTAATTAGTGTAAATAGCTTACCTATAACATAGACGTAGAACCTACTTAAGTGTACCATACTTTCCCTGTGGAACGAACTGCACTTGCTGCTACGCGATCGTAACGATCCGTGCACTTGCGAATAAACACGACCACGCCCCATTATTTACGATAGTTTATAGAACTATCCCGTGGCGGATCATCATGCATAGACTTAGGATTGCAAACTTGCAATGGGCGCTGTCAAAAGCGCTCTACAGAGGTGCTGTTCGAACAGCGCCCATCCTGACCTAGTTGAAAAATGAATTTGTAATGCATCAGGTCTGATGCAATTTTGGAAGGCGCTGTACGAGCGCTGTACGTACAGTGCCTATCTCAGACCCGAGAAGAACAGTTACAAGGCGCTGTTCAGGCACTGTACAAAAGCGCTCTACGAACAGCGCCAATGAAGAATGTTCTTCATTTCCCTGGTAAGCGTTGTACAAGGCGCTCTACTTACAGCGCCCTGTACAGCGCCCAAGGCAAAATTGGTGTCACTTTTCAAAACGACCACACTTCATCTTGACACCCTATATATATGCCACTTTGACTTTAGGTCAATTAAGAGAGTTCATTTTCATATTCCATACTTAGGATATTTTTCAAAAGAAAGAAAGATACCAAGAACTCATCTTTGTTTACTCAAACACCTTTTCATGATCATCAATCATCATCTAGCATCATCCTTGATCATCTAGATGTCATTTTGCATGGATTCTTCATCACACTTTGCTTGGTAAGCTTTTCACTAATATCTTACATATTTTGTGTCTTTCTTAACAAACAATCTCATTTATTACTTGTAAGTTATTCATATATATTTTGGATACAAGATTGAGATTAGTGTATTGAATGTTTAAGAGTTGTATTGTGATAGCTAATTAGGTTTTTGCTTAATCTTGATTAGCTAAGTTATTTGACATGTCATTTAGTTTTTAATATCTAGGATTGCTTTAATTGCAAAATCATCATCTTAGATAAGCAGATAGGGTTCCCCTGCTCTATGTTGCATTTTGGATATTCATATATTCACTTAGGGTGTTAATCTCTTCATTGAGAATCAAAGTCTTGTGTGTAGCTTCCGGGATTAGGTTGCTTAGATCGCAAGCATACGAACTAGGTTCACTCATACCGGGATTATGTAGGTGTGTGATTATTTCCGGGATTGGTTGTAATTTTATCACATTTAGTGGATTCGAGGTTCGGGTATGGCTCACTCAACAGCCCGTGGTTTTTCCCGTGAGGGTTTCCACGTAAATATCAAGTGCAATATTTGTTTCACTCCTTCCCTTTGGAGATCATCTTCCTTTGAGATTTCACAAATCTCCTAAATCTCTCTATAAAAAGAGTCTTCTCATCGGAGTCAATTTCTTCTCTCTCAAAATCACCCATAGTGTTTGAGTCAAATGAATGCAAATGAGAAGAATGCAAAATGTATGAAAAACTCGAAAATCACACAAAATGCACAACACACCAAAATGAGCAAGGATCACCTAAGTATATCTAGGAACCCGCTCTGATACAAATTGAAACAAATTAATGCACGGTGTGTTCTAATATATTAATCGTTATTATCCAATTTTCGTGATTATTCAATATTATGAAAATACCCCTATCTAGTCAATACAATATATCAAGTGTAATATGTGCGGAATTATAAATGACACTTGATATTTACATGGAAAACCTCAACATGGAAAAACCACGGGCTGGTAAGTGCACCACACTCGAACCTCGAATCCACTAATGATAATGAAGATAACAACCTAATCCCGGTATGTAACTCACTACCATTACCTACTTCCGGTATGAGTGAACCTAGTCCAATTGATTATGTGAACACATAATCCTGGTGTACGACCTAATCCCGGTCATCACACAAGACTTTCCATTGCTTGTGACAAAAGGCAACCTAATCTCGGAAGCCACTGATCGCGCTGCAAATGTTCACATTTAGCACTCTCATTTCCTATCTTTTGTATTCGTTTCTCGGGTAAAAGAGGGATTATAATGGTTTAAATAAGTGTTTCAGGTAAATAGAGGAATTCAGAGGCATTCTGGTCATTTTGGAGAAATAGGGGCTAAAATGTAATATTCTGAAGAAGATTGAAGATTCTGTGAATAGGAAAGAGTTGAGGGGCCAGATTGTAATTTGCTGCCCAAAGCACAGCGTCAGCTACCACGTCACGCGTCAAACGACGTCGTTTTGACCTGCTCGCGTCAGCGTGATGCAAGGCTGACATCAGTCGTCTTCTTCATACATGCAACCCGACCCGATTGCCCGCGAACCAGACCCTACCCGGTTTCAGACTCAATCTGAAATTGACCATTTCCAGCCATTTTCTGACCTCTTTTCCGATCGTTCTGCCCAAATCGGCAGCCCTCGTCCTTCGGGTCATAATGGACCCATTTCCAGGTCTTCATGCACAAGTTCTCCTTCTCCTTCAAGAAGCCAAATCTTCATGCCCACCAAGCTTTAAGGTCACGTTCCAGCAGCTTCCTTCATGCTCAAATACTTTCCAAACTCGCGGGATCTCCACAACTTCATGCAGCAAGAACATTCCTGCTGTCCAGAAGGTCCAAACTCGCTGGAAAAGCGCCAAAATGCACCGTGACTTCATGCGGCGGGAATGAACCCACGAGATAGGGGTTTGGAACCCGCGAACTCAACATTTCAGAGGAGAAACTTGTCCTTTTCACGTGGAGATATTTCCCAAACCCTTTCCTCTATAAATATACCTCTTTTGTGCACAAAAACCACATCCCTAATATCCAAATTACACCCAATACCTTAGTAGTTTACACAAATAGCTTACAATAACACAATCACCTTAGGAATAGCTTAGAATTGCACCTAAACCAACCTAGCTCACTCTCAACACCTCTTGACTCCAAGCTTGGGAAAGACAAGGAGAAGTCTAGCTAACTTGAGGACTTCACAAGAGATTGGTTGTCTTTTTTATCTCTTTGTTTACTTTAGCTTGTTTGTTGTATTTTGATTACATGTTTATGTTGGGAATATTGGGTAGATTGTAATAATATTCATATTTTGGTTGATGAGTTTATTTGCTTGAGCTTAATAGATGCATGTTAATTGATTAACCAATTAATTGATATGTAATATGATTTAGACTATTTGAGATATCAATAACATGCATCAATGATTATTTGTGTATGTGTCTTATCCTAGTGTAGATTGATGAGAACCAATCTTGTGAGCTTATTGCCATCAACTAGGAATTGGATTTATTGCATGAAAACCATTCTTAGCATTTCCATGCCCTTACCACCTCACAACTACACTTTCCCATGACCATGCATGAGTGTAGTTGGTAATTAGTTTAGTTTAGTTAATTAGTGTTTAATTAGTTAATTGATTTGGTTAGCTTGTTAGTTTAGTTAGTTTAGTTGATTAATATTAACTTAGTTGTAGTTTGATTATTGCCATCTTAGTTTAATCATAGTGTAATCATTAGTTTAATTTGCTTGTGACCATTCCCTTTTACTTTCTTGCATGTAATTAGTGTAATTATACTGTATATATATATATCTAAGACTTAGAACCAACTTAAGATAAACACCTCTTTGTTGGGAACGATACCCTTACTCGTAACCACTATACGTGGCCAACGATTCGTATACTTGCGAAAGGGTACAAACACACACGCCATATCATTTACCGTAGTTTATTAGAACCGATCATTGCGCCGATCAAGTTTTTGGCGTCGCCGGGGATATATTTTAGAACTACCGCTTGCATATCAGACACACAAGTCTTACTTCTCAATGAAGATATAAAATTGCCTATGTGAATATATGATAATATTCAAGGAAAAAATAAAGCTAGATAACCCTATATGCTTATCTAGGATGATAATATGACAATTAACACAATCCTAGATATCAAGAACTATATGACATGTCATAAAGCTTAGCTAATCATAGATTAAACAACCTAGATATAGCTATCAAAAATACAACACTCAATCAAAACAACACACAATCTCTATCTTGTATAATAGCATATGAACTAGAACATACAAGTAAATAAAGAGATGCCTTGATAAATAAAACACTAATTATATATGATAATAGTGAAGAACATACCAAGGGAAGTGTGTTGAGCAAAACCCATGTAAGCAAACATCCTAACTAGGCTAGAAAATGCTAGATGATATTTTGATGCATATGAGAACGGTTTTTTAGTGTTAAAAATGAGTTCTTTTAAAGATTTTCTCTCTTGAAAAATATTCTAAGTTAAAGAGATGATTTTTTACTCATGTGCTCGACCTGAGAAGAAAGAGGCATATATATATGGTGTCAAAAAGAAGTGACATCGTTTTGAAAAAATGCACTCATTTTCTTCTCTGTCGCCATTGGTCCTCAAGGCAACACAAATGGCGACAACATATTTTCTTCTATATCGCCATTTGTTCTCAGGGCGACACAAATGGCGACACCTGATTTTCTTCTTTGTCACTCTTTGTTCTCATGGCGACACTTCATAGCGACGTCATACCTGATTGATTTTTTCAGGAATAACACTTTCTATCGCCATGGCAACACCATCAAAGGGCGACAATGCCCTGTTTCCACTTTGTGCACAATGTGCAAGTGTGCAAAGTGGTGAAACCAAAGGAGAAGCCAAGGGCATTCTCCGAAGGCGATCTTCGCGCTAAACCAAGAACACCATCGTGCATGCGCGGATGTTTCTGAACATCCTTCGGGAAACGAATTACACCACACTTAAAAGCTAACAAACATGAAGTGCAAGTGTGGGAATTGAATGCATCCTAATGCCTAACATGTCATGGCATTATCATAGAACAAGATGCAATCAATTCAACATGCATGAATAAAATTCATGGCTTTGCATCCTAATGCCTAAACATGTCATGACATTTTAATAAACTAGATGAAATCAATTAAAACATGCAAGAAGAGATGTTCAAGAACATGCATGTACACAGATAAAAACACACAACACACAACATACAAGTATTAAAAATATGCATGAGTTGTGAGTGTGTGCAACTAGATCTCTTCAAAGCACGTAAGCACTAGAATACACCTTTGGTGCTTCTCCTCTTGAGGTCTTGAGAGGGTCTTGGTTGTGCAAATCACCAACCATCAAAAGCCTAAGCTACCCTTACATCAATCCCCAATATGTGGTTTGTCCACGAAATAAGCCAATCAAAATATGACACCTTACAGAAAATCAGTAGTAGAAACGAAAAAAGAACAGAGAAAGGAGAAGAGGGAAGAACACCAAGGGTTTTATCGTTGTTCAGCCAAGAATGGCCTACATCCACATTGAGTCAACCAGTGAGACTCACTTCACTATATTATTGTTGATTACAAGCCAAGAACTACCCAAGTAAACCTAGAAATCCCAAACTAAACAGATCGGTTACAAGACAATCACACAAACCCTAAACCCCTCACTTTTAGTGAGTACAACCAACCAACAATAACTCTCTCAACAGATAATACAAGTAGCAAATAAGATCCTCACTCACAAATACACATGATCTCACAAGAAATCAACAAACTCTCACAAGAAATCAGTTGGATCACTCAAGAACAAGCAGAGAGTATTTTCGGGAGAGAGAGAGAGCTTTTGGAAACCTAAATGAATTCTGATCTGAAAACTGAGGCTTCTCTCTCTATCTTTTTCTTTATATACTCTTATCGGTACACGTGTAATGTAATCCACTGCAGCCAATCAGGTCACGCCATTTCAGATTTCCTTGTGACTCAACAACCTTATCTGCTATCTTCAGATACCATTCAAATACGCACCGTTTTTGAATGTGTTGACTTTGGTTAACTGCAACACTTGATCAGGTCAGTATTTAGGCATCATTCTGGGCTTCAACTTGGGCTGAATATTGGCTTATAACTAGACTGCACTTTGGGCCTTTAGATGAACTTAGGATGGACTAAAAAATATCCACATTTCACAATGCATCTTGGCATGATAATTTGCTTTCTCTTGAAAGCCAGATCTCCTAAGAAATTTGATGTCCAGTCTATGATCAGAAAGCAGAAGCTTTGTATAGAAAAATTATAGGGAAAAGTAAAAGAAGGGAAACAATATATCGTCAAGATAATATGCCTTGTGACGGAAAATCAATTAAGAAATTCATAGCTAATTTTGCCTATAACTAATGTCAGTATGTCACACACCAACACTTGATATTGAATTTTCATTTTATATAGGAAGTTTTATTCCATCAGTCGTAACATTGTCAGAACTTTTGGCAGGCACTGATGTGCATTCTTCAATGATAATATCCTTAAGTTAGGAAAAACTCTTAGGTGAAGATCTAAAAACAAAGAAAGCAATAAGATCATTGTGTATTAATGTGCCAGCTTTGAAGAACAAATATCAACCTTGTAAAATTAAATGGTGATAATTAGCAAGCACATTAATTTGAAATGATAGAAAATGAATAAGAAGTCTACGGCCAATTACCTAGTTCATGTTTTAGGTAAGTCGTAACATCACTGCATCAGACATGAAATCATAAAGAAAACCATGGCTTACGATGCAAGACAGTAAACAAAGTTTCTGCTTCAAATGGGTTGAGAAGACCTGATTCAGAACAATTAATTTAACAATAAGATTAAGTTTATGCTTAAACCATGCCAGATTATGATATACCTGCAGGTTGATGTCTGAGAATATTATGACGGCTCTCTTTCCATGCAAGTAAAATCATGAATAAAACAAGTTATTAGGGATGTGAGAGATGTCGATCCAGTTCTCTCCTGTCCCCTTTGCATAATGTTCTGCTAAGATAGGACAGTGATTGATGCATATGCATATGCATGTCATGCATGGATACTAGCATGGGTGGTCATGTGATTGACCAAGGTCACGTGGTTGACCAAGTCTTTATAGTTTTTGACAAAGTCTTTATTGTTTTATTGTCAATTGAATAACGGCCCACCTTCCCCTGTTTAGGTGAACAAACTGTGGAACATGAGTCCTTGATTTATGCTTATTTGTTGTTAGTTGTTGATGCACGTTTGTTAGTTGCTATAGTTGCTTATAACTTTCATTTTGCTTTTGTATTAGATGGCTATTTAAGGCCTTGTTATGATGAATAAAGGTAGATTAGTTTTAGTAAACTCTGTTATTTATTGGAGAGATTCCAACTAGTTCCCTCAAGGTTTTTGGTGAGATTCTGAAATCCTGAGAGTTATATTATTATTGTTTAAAGTGTCATCAATTTGGTATCAAAGCCAAGTTTCGTTGATAGCACTTCTTTTATGCCAGAAACCAGGAGTGGTCACTCTTACAACTTCATGGAGCAAAGTTCTAACAACCCACCAAGTCTAAACACCCTTCCAAACCCAAACACCAACACATCCCAAGCTTCATATAATTTTCAACAATAAATTGACCAATTATCCCAAACTCTGAATGTGGTACTGTGCCATTTGGATGTGATAGACGAATGTAGCAGCCAAGAGTGGGACGATTACCTAGGGAAGTACAATGCATTCTTAGAGGCAGGGAAGGGATTGACGATAGTGATGACGAGTTTGAGGAAGTGCAGCTGGGCGGGGTCAAACATAGGGAGCCCAGAATTTTTCACAGATGGCCACACGATGTAGATGCTCAAAGAAACTCCATAGACAAATTGACTAAACGGATGAAAGTTGAGGTACCAGACCTTTTGGGGAGACTTGATCCAGATGCCTTTTATGATTAGATTACTGCTCTTGAAGACTATTTCGATTGGTTTATGGTACCTGATGATCGTAAAGTTTGATTTGTTAAGCTCAAGCTAAAGGGGTCAGCCCGTGCATGGTGGAGTAGCATGGAAAAATGACTCAAGAGGACTCATCAAGCTCCTATCATAGAATGGGATGAAATGAAAGAACGTTCGGAGTCAAAATACCTTCCCCTCAATTACAAGCAACTCATTTACGAAGAAATGATTCAATGGAGTTAGAGCGCTAAGATTATGGTGGATCAATATACAGAACGGTTCCATGAGTTAACAGTTAGAAGCAAGTCAACTGAAATTGAAGCCCAAGTATTAGCTTGTTATCTAAAGGGGTTGAAACCCGATATTCGAATATAAATGTTGTCTGCTTGCCTTTACAATGTGAAGGAAGCGTATCAACTTGCATTACAACTTGAACGACAACCATCATGTAACTCTCGTCGATATTACAATACTGACTTGGGAAATTTTTGTTTTCTAGCTCCTACCAGCATAAAGCCTTCTGTTGAAACACCAAAAGGAGCGATGGTTAGTGATAGCAAAGGTAAGGGTAAGGCTTTCGGAGAAAGACCCCAATGCTATAAATGTAAGGGGTCTGGCCACTTTGTAGTAGTTTGTCCAACGCGAGACCAAAGAATAGCATTTGTGTGCGAAAAGGACTTGATGTTCGATGATAAGACAAACAGCACTCAAGCAATCAGTGACTAAGAGGAAACCAAATCTGTAGAGGAGTGGCTACAAGCCACAGACCTACCCCTTTGTGTAATTCAACATATGTTGACAGGTTGCAAAAAGAACGCGGATTGCTTGGATCATGACTGGAAGCGAACCAATTACTTAAATGAAAATTTACAACCTAGGTTGACCTCAAGTCAAACCATGTCTGGTCACTAACCCTTCCATTTTACCCAACAAGCCTTTAATAGCGATTCTAGACCTACATGCTTATGCACTATGCAACTTAGTCACAAGGCTTCACTTTTCAAAGAAGAGGTCAACAACCTATATGAATATTATGATAATTTTCTAAATGCAAATAATGCTAGGCTACACTAAATGCTTATCTAAGAATTCAAGATGTCAATAAGAGCAATCATAGATATCATGTGGCTACATGTCATATAAAACTTAGCTATATTAGATAAAAGCAATCCTAGATGCAATAGCTATCACAATACAACAACTTAATCAATCAACACAAAAATCTCAATCTTGTAGATAAAATCTATTCTAGATGCATACAAGTAATAAATGAGATTTCTTGCTAAGTAAGAACACTAAAATTTATTAAGATGGTGTTCAACTTACCAATTCATATGTGTTGAAGAAGATCCATGCAAGAGCACATCCTAGAAGAAGCTAGATGATACTAGATGATGTTTGATGGATATAGGAATTAGTTTGAATGATCAAAGATAAGTTCTTGGATGATTTTCTCTCTTGGAAATTGCTATCTCTCAAAAATATGATTTTGAACTATTAAAAATGACTTAGAGAGAAAACAATATATATATATATATATATATATATATATATATATATATATGAGGTCAAATTGAAGCTACATCGTTTTGATCATTTTTAAAACATTTTGCCTTGACCGTTGTACAGCGGGTCACTTGGGAAATGAAGAACAAGTTCTTCGAGAACCGCTGTTCATGGGGGCGACTCAAGGGCGATTGCTCTTGGGTTTGGAGAGCCGCTGTTCACCCGCTGTACATATAATGGCTGAACAACAATACACCAACGATTGGAAATCTAATCAGGTGTTCCGCTGTACATACAGCGACTGTACAGCAGGTAAGAGCAAAAAGCTCATAATGTCCCAATAGGTGTTGTACGTACAGCGAACCACCAATGGTTGTACATCGCCTATTACAAAAGCATGCATCCTAATACCTATGATGACATAACAATTATCAAACAAGATGCAAGCAATTATAATATGCATGAAAAGAGTTTAAGAACATGAATGTGCACAATCATGAAAACACACAAAACACAAGAAGTATGGAAATGCATAAGTTGTGTGTGTGTGTGCAACTAAGCCTCTTCAATGAAATTAAGCACAAGTGATTTACCTTTGAAGTGCTTATCATCTTGAGGTCTTGAGAGGGCCTTTGAGCTTGATCACCAACAATTAAGTGCCTAAGCTACCCTTAAATCATAACCCTAAAATATGGTTTGTCAACGAAATAAGCCAATCAAAAATGAGGAACTTACAATGAGTGTTCACCTTGGATAATAGATTCAAGGGCAACTAACCATGTTTGTTCTTCTTTACAGTGGACTGATTCTTGGACAAAGCTAGAGGAGGGGGCCTTCTCAATGTACGTTGGAACAGGGGATGTCATTTTAGCAAGAGCAGTGGCAGTAGTTAGACTAGCTTATAATAATTGTTTTCTTTTATTGGACAATGTTTATTATATTCTTGGATTTACCAGAAATGTGATTTCGGTATCCAAATTATTAGAACAATTGTATTCATTTTATTTTAGTAATAAATCAGTTATTATTTCTAGAAACATATTGAATATTTATTCTAGTTTAATTGAAAATAATTTGTATGTTTTGAGACCATCATTTCATACATCACTGCTTAACATTGAATTTTTTTAAGTTGAAAAACATAAAACAAAACTACAAAAGATTTCTACAAATAATGAAACGTATCTATGGCATCTAAGACTTGGCCATATCAACCTTAACAAGATAGATAGACTAGTAGAAGGAGGATCTTTAAGTCAGTTAGAGATCGACACTTTACCTGTCTATGAATCTTGTTTAGAAGGTAAAATGACCAATAGCTACACAACCACTAGAGCTTATACATTTAGACGTCTGCGGACCTATGAATGTTAAAGCTAGGGGTAGCTATGAGTATTATGTCACCTTTAGTGATGATTACTCAAGATACAGATATGTTTATCTAATGCAACGTTAGTCGGAAACATTTGAAAAGTTTAGAGAATTCCGAGCTGAAGTTGAGAACCAATTAGGCAAAACTATCAAAGCTAGTGATCAAATATATAGTATTGTGATCACTTTGATTTGTAACTGTATTATTTTATTTTACACAGACCAAATCACGTTTACATTTACTATTTGATACTTACGTCGTTTACAGTATGATAACACAACTTTTGAATTGGAAACATTAAAGGGTGTGTACATATGATCGTAATAAGATAATGTGATCACTCTCGTCTTTAAACACATTAAAATTTATTAGCCAATCCAAATATTGTTTACTGGTTCGATAGAATAAACACAAGATTCGTAAATACATTAGACATGCATGCGAGGTCTCCATAAATTCATCATGCATGCATGAGAAGTTTGTGGTGATCGTCCATTAATTTAGCTAATAAGGCTGCGTTTTCATTTTGATATTGAAATGATTGCCTTTCAAATTTAAAACGAATGGATTTATTACCTCAGGAAACAAAAAGATGTAGCTGAAATTTGAATTGGAGAGATCCAATAGTGACCGGCTATATAGGTTTGTAGGTGGACAACAAGTTAAACTATCATGTGCAGCTCATGTGCCATGGATTTTTTTAAAAAATTGTATGGTGCAATGTAGCACCGAAGGGCAGCCTTATAAATATATATATTGCCTAGGGGTTTTTCAGTATATAATCTTCTGTGATGTTTTTTCTCCTTAAATCAGTCCAATTTTAAAGGAAAAAAAATATATCGAGGGTGCTGTTTCTTGTTTCCAAACCGGGACTCATGATCATTTTCTTTTCTACCAAACCAGCAATCATTTTCCCTTATTTTCTAACCGACTTTACTTCTAGTCTACTATTTCTTCCTTCCCAACAGGCACCAGCAGCTTATAACATCAAATTTAATTTATTGTTTTCATTTACAAATTTTATTTGCTATAGCACCCTCCCTGCCAATGCAACTTATTGGCACCTTAATTTACTTAGATTTTATTTTCTTTAATAAAAACTTGGGTGGGACGGTTTTATGCGTCCCACCCACTTGTACCATCACATAAATTTGGCATGAATATCATACACAAAGTACTTTCATGCAACATGATAATCATTTTACCCTCTCGGTTTTCAGAAATAACAATTTACCCCCCTACCGTTATTCAAAAGTTTAAAAAAAAAAATAGTTAGACTATTAAATGCAAGGGTATTTTGGAAATTGGAAAATTTAATTTAGTATTTAATTTTATAATATTTAAGAAATTAAAAAATTGTATCTCTAGTCACTGTCCCTCTCTCTCTAGTCACTGTCGTCTCATCTTCTCCACCACTTCTTCATTTTCTTCAACAACACGTACCCAACAACCATCAACAATCTTAAAAAATAAATAAATAAATAAATATAAAAATAAAAACAGATCAACAACAAAAATCTTTAAAAAACAAAACATGTCACCACCCAAAAAAAGTCTCAGATTTATCACCACCCAACAGCCATCAATAATCTTTAAAAAAAAAAACATGTCACCAACCAAAAAAATCTCAGATTTATCACCACCCAACAACCATCAATAATCTTAAAAAAAAAAAAAAAAAATTTAAAAAAAAAAAAAAAACGTCACCACCTATAAAATCTCATATTTATCACCACCCAACAACCATCAATAATCTTTAAAAAAAAAAAAAAAATTTAAAAAAAATCCAACAACCATTAATCAATAAAAAAATATATAAAAAAAAAAAAAACTTCACCATCAAATAAACCCAGATTTGTATCATCAACCAAAAAAGAAACCCACATTTTTCGAGCTCCTAAATTTACAAAGTTGTTTTGGCTACCTGATTCGAGCTTCTATATTTTTATAGATGGGAGTGATGTCGGTTCCATATTTATACTAAACAGTAAACAAGCTATCTAAGTTGAAAAGACATAATTATCAATATTCAATGGTACTGCATTGTTTAGTAATTTTGCATTTCTTGATTTCATTTTGGTTATTAACTTTAAAGACAAGAATAAGATTGCCATTTTTGTTAAAAAAAATAAAGTGACAATAAAAAGGATGCTATGTACATTGGATTCCCAATCCCATCAATTGTGAACCCACAAACACTTTAGAATAAACTTTAATTCAAAATATATGATAGTTGAAGGCGTGAGCAAAGGGCTATGGGTCGGAGGTGGTTGTAGGGGGGGTGATGTATCTTTTCCACTCACTTTAATAAGTTTACTTCAATGAAATCATTTTTATTTTTATTTTTTTATTTTTTTAAATCTGATTCCAAACCGGGTGTGCGACCAGATCAAACACTACATATACGGTCTAAATATCTATCCCCATAATCAATATCTACTCCCATTAAATACAGAGATGTCTTCCCACACTTTGAAGACAATAAAATCATAAATTGACTTGATTTAATTCCTTGTTTTCGAAACAATTTATTTAAAAAGTAAAGGAAAAATTGAAAATAAAATTAGTTGATTTTGACTGTATCCAACACTCTAAATTGGCACACCATATATTTGATTATATTGGACTGTTTTAGATTGTATTGTATTGTATTGTATTGTATTGGACTGTATTATCATTAATATAAACATGTGTTTGGTGATGTACCGTATTATATCGTATTAAATTATTCCTATATGACTTTATTGTATTTTATTATATTATAAAAATATAATATTTTTTAAAAAATAGTTAATAGTTAATTTTAAATATCCTTACCATGAATAAAAAAATAAATATTTTTATATAAAAAATTAATAAATATTTATTTTAATTGAAACAAAAAATTTAAATAAATAACATTTTTATAAATAAAATAAATATTTCCTATATGTGAAATTATAAAAAAAAAAATATTAACAACAAAACACATATTTTATCAATATTCCATATTTATTGAAAGAAAAAAAAAATGTATTTTCTAATACAATACCACATAATATCACGAAATATAATATATTAGTTAATAATACTGTACTAGATAATTAAAATGTACTAAAATAATACAATACATACCAAACACCATATTGTATTATTTTAATACATTTTAATTGACTAATACAATACAATACATAGTAACAAACATGTATTTAAAAAAAAAATTAAAAAATTACAATAACAAACATGGCCTTTTGATTACATTGTATCAGAAACCATAAACAAAATAATTTCTTAGTTTCTAGAAACAAATTATTGACGGCGAAGAAAAGGTGTTTAATTGATTTTTTGGTTATATTTATATCAATCAATCAAGTTGAATATATCTTGTTAATGTCTTCACTTAAATGAATAAAAACTATTAATAGAGTAGGAATCCCCACTTTTTCGATTTAAACCCTAACTATAAATACTTTCATTATTTACATTTGTATTGGTATTGTTTTTTATATGTTATGACTTATAATTTTTTTTTTTTTTTTTTTAATATGTAACCTTAAATCGAACAGGAACAGAAGAAACTTGAAAAAGAATTGAAAAATAAATAAAAATAAAAAAAATAATGTTTGGGTATTGACCTGTCAGTACCTAAGTTAGACTAGTCATTACCCAAGTTACTGACCCCATCAATGAGGTGTTGGCACATGGTCCATTTTGGAAAAATACAAGGAGATAAATATAAAAAGTGAAAGAAAAAATGTCATGTGTCAACACCCCATTGGTAAGTCAATATCTTGGGTACTGACCGGTTAATACCTAAGTATTATCCTTTGAAAAAAAAAAAAAAAAAAAAGGTGCAATTTAGAAATATGGGCTTCACATGAAGGCAGCGTGAATTATGGGTCAACTCCAATTAAAATTACTTCAAGTGAAGACAAGAAAAATATATAAGTATTATTGGGCTCACCTAAGACCTCTACCTTTTAACGACACTTGAATTAAATACAGTTACAATTGAGACCTGTGGTTGGACGCTCCCTAGGAGCCTCTACCACCACGGTTCAAAGTCATGTGTGTACATATATTTGTATATATATATTCTTTGTCCCACCTTGGTCTTTAAATCCCAAATGTGGGTTGTCCTCTCTGTGAATATCCATTTATTTATATATATAAAAGGGTGCAGTGAATTGTCATAATTTAATTGCATAGACATCTTTTTTTTTATTACATAAAATACTACTGAATGCAGCTAGTCATATATTAATATGATTTTTGTTATAAAAACTCAAATCAATAGAAGTCCTTAATTTAAGTCCTACTCACACCATGGTCATGGGAGGGATTTAGTTTATTTTATTTTAGAAAATTTCATTTTTATCTAATAAGTCTCGAAAATTACAAATATACAAAACAAGTCTCGGAAACTACCTAATAAGTTTTAGAAAAAACAAAATAAGTGTCAGAAATTAGAAAATAAGTCTCGAAAATGCAAAATAAGTTTTGGAAAAACAAAAAAGCGCGAGACTTGTTTTTGTGAGTGTGTTTTAAGGGTTTTTTCGTCAGATCCACACTTTAGGTGTTATTAAAACTTAAGTTATTAACAGTACATTTTATAACTAACATATAGTTTACAAGAGAAAAATATAACTAACATATGTAACATTACATTTTATCCTAATTAAAGAGAAACAAATACATCCAATAAAGTTTAAATATAAAAATTAATAATAACTTATATAATTAGAATTAATAATTACATAATATATTTTTATATATTTAAAATATTAAAATCTATAATGGATCCAGATGGGGATGGATATCCATAGATGATATCCATCCGCATCCCCGAAAATAAAATCGATATTACGATGACATATATCCCCGCTCCATCCTCGAAATAATAGTATCCATCCATATTTTAAATGGAACGGATTCTTACGGATATCCGTATCCGTGGATAATTTTACCATCCCTACACTTAACCAAATTAGATATACTATTATTATTATTATTTTGAATTATAAAGGTATTTAAGTTTATGACTTGAACCCGATCTCATCTTGTTAAATAAATCAGGTCTTAAGTAGAATAAAAAACATAATACATTTTTATTTATTTAAATATTACAATAATTTGAGGTTTGGGGAAAAGGGACATATCACAATCTTATAGTATAGATGTGATGGATATATCATTGGATCAAACCTCATCTTGTGACTAAAACAGAACAGCTGATTCAGAAATATTTTGACAAATTAGGACTAACTTGATAAGATCTTGACAGTTCAACCAAATCAGGTTATGGCAAGAACCGAAAGGCTGAATCAGATATACCATAAAACTTGAACAAGGTTGTTGAGAATATATATATATCCATCTTTTAATTTAAGGAAATTAGACAGAGATTTTCGGTTCCTTTACATCAATCAATTAAAACTTTGATTTCTGAGCTAATTAAGACAATTTGTATTTTACTTAAGTTACAAGTCAATGTGGACAATCATTAATCAACCTACCTGTCACAATATGCTAATTAAATTTATTTATTTTTTTAAATATTTATTATTATTATTATTTGGCTAAATTAGTTGGCATTGGTTAAAGATCTTCCAGCTCAATATTACACTATAACCAAAAAGCAACATTAATTCATGAACAAAAAAGAAAGAAGCAATCATACAATCATTAGATCTATACTAATTATTATCATCACTTTCCCATCATTAATTAATCGTGATTAAGTTTACTTAATTAGTAGATAGTTAATTAGCATATTGATTAAGAAATTTAGGATCTCGCAACTCAAACTCACCACGTATAGGTATATCATATATATAAAGGAAAATCTCAAGTCAACCGTTCATAATCTAATATTCTAAAATTTTGTGATCTCTGATCTCTGATTACATATTCTAATTAATGAGCATCCAATTTCCTTTATGCAGAATTGATCAATAAGCAACATTCCACTGAACTAATAATTGATAGACTGAAATTGATGTAAGAACCTGAATGCAATTAAGTTCATTTATCTCTC
Organism: Acer yangbiense; assembly: GCA_008009225.1. Lineage (NCBI taxonomy): Eukaryota > Viridiplantae > Streptophyta > Magnoliopsida > Sapindales > Sapindaceae > Acer > Acer yangbiense. The sequence continues at coordinate 26,715,952 of CM017763.1, forward strand.
AATCTATGTTGGTGTGTTTTCTATTATACAAAAAGAGAAATGAAAAAGATCTGGGTTCCATTCTATAGTCTATACACTTTGATATATAGGAAACAATTTCAATTGGGAATAATGGAATCATTTCCACTCTTGCTAGCATACCTTGTGAAGATGAATCTGCCAGTTGAAATTGATCTTGTGAATGCAAGAGGAGTGTTCCTGACCAAATTCAACACTCTTTTGCTTCTGCTCTTCTCCATCTGATGATCATCATCTCCTTCTTCCTCTTCGTTACCGCGTAAGATATCAGCAACTAAAACAGGCCCTTGACACATGACTGAAGAGTTCATTGAAACTGATCTTGTAATTGGCACAATTTGATGATCTTGACTAATTGTGGTCTGTCTTTCTCCCAAATTCTCCACATGATCACCATGATCATGGTGATGATTAACAACATGAGCTTCTTGTTGTCCAACAACATTAGCAATTACCAAAACATGAGTCTGATTTGTATGCTGGTACTGATTTACAGAAACAGTTTGTTGAATATTGGAACGACAAAGAGGACAATTAGAGTGAGACTTGAACCAGGTATCGATACAAGGAAGATGAAAAGCATGGTTGCATTTGGGCAAAAGCCTCAAGCTCTCATCTTCAACAAACTCACTGAGACAAACTGAGCAATCAGTTCCTTCAACCAAACCATCACCTTTCTTGTACTTGACAACTGTAATGGACTTGATGAGAGCCTCATCCAAACCACCAATATTACTATTGTTATTGACAGCATCACTGCTATTGACAGCATGATTGTCATGGAATTCAATAGTAGCATCATCATTGTTTCTTCTTCTTCTACAGTATTTAGAGATGATAGTGTAGTAACTTACCAGAATAAAAGCACTGGCAAGGATGCCAATAACAGCTATAATCAGAGGAGAGAAATCAGTGGGAGACTCATCTTCAAGACTGAAAGGAGGAGGAGGTGGGAAAATCATGTAGCACCATTGAGGGCAGTAAATACTGCAGATTCCTTGAGAACAATCTTTGTAGCTATCGTAGGGTGCCCATGGATTTGGGTTCGAACCAGAAGAACCTGCTGCTGCCATGATCGATAAGATCTGATTAATCTACCAACAACAGCTTCTTCTACTTCTTTTTTGAGTCGATGATCAAAAGAAGTGGGTGGTTGGAGAAAAAGACATAAGAGTCTGGGAAGGGAAGCAAAGCAGAGGAGATGGCAAGTTGATGTATCTCTCTCTTATCTTCTCTGCTTTATTTATTCTCTCTCTTTTTTTCTTAGGGGCTCTTTGTTTTTGCTTTTGCTTTTATTTTTGTTTTCTTTTTTCCTTATTATTATTATTTTTTGGCGATAGTGCTTTTTTGAAAGTTTAAAAGCAACACCCGTACATATTTGTAAGACTCAAACCCCAAATCATATTTTACGGTATAAACTTCATCCAATTCCTCCAAAATAAGCAAAAACATTATTTATATCAAGGTATAAAGTTTAGTATAATTAGGGACGGCATTTTCCCCTAATTTCCATAAAATCCCCAAACCCTATCCCCATTTGGGGGAAAAATGTATAGTAATGATTCATTTTCCTAATTTTAACCTTAGGTATAAATACTTCTTTTAACTCTTGAATTTATTTTAGTAAACTTTTTTAGTTAAATAAAATCAAACGAGAGAAATGTTGTAAACATGTGAAACTTGGATATTGGGGATTGGGAAAAATGGAGAGGGATAGGGATACCCCCAAAACTCCCCCATCCCCATTTTCCTTAAATGGGGAAACGAGGAAGGATGGGGTAAGGGGTTGGGATGAGAGAACCAATATCCCTACTCATTTCGCCTATTGTCATCCTCAAGTATAATACTATTAATTCCCTTTACAAAATATATTTGCTAAAAAACATAATGAGAATTTTGCTTCTTCTTTTTTTTAATCAAAATGGTTTTTAACAGATTTTAGGAAACAAATTTTTTTCTGTTGACAAATTGAAAAAAAAAAAAAATGAGTTTATGTTTGATAAAAGTTTGAATATTGTAAAGATCAAAGTGTTTAATCAATTGGTGAAGTAGCGTCGAAGCTTAATCGGTTGGTAAAATGTAGGTGATCAGTGGACTCGACTTTTTTTTTTTTTTTGTGAGCATTTTCATTTTTCTCCACAAAACTCACCCCATCGCACTTTCAACTAACTCCCCCAATACCATTAGTGCCTCCTCACGTTTCCTCAAGTGGCATAAGCCAATGTGTGAATAATGAGAATGTTAGTACTTCACCGATGTAAATATGTATTTTTGAGTTTCTAAATAATGATACATCAGTATTTCTATTCATTAAGGATCCATTTTGGTAAATAAATGGGAGAAATGCATATTCACATCTCCAATGCAACCATATAAAGAGTAATATGCTTCAACTTTAAATCAATCCCTATAAAACATTTGTCACATATTCTTTCCTATTTAATTTTACAGTTAAAAAATTTAACTTACCAAAATAGATTATTTTTCAACAAATCAAACATCATGATCAGTTCCGATAAGTTTATTTATTTTCAATTTCAATTTCCTTTTACTTCCTTAATTTCTCAATTAATTTATTCTTTATTCGATTTCTTCTTAATTAGTGTATAATAGGAGTTGTTACACTAACATACGATATTTATTAAACGATACTAGTTTTAGGTGTACGAAATTAGTACATTTGTAAAATCATGCTAGTTTCACGTGTATGAAACTAGTGAAGGTGTGATATTGGCTTCATTAAATAATATGTAACTTAAAATATCTATTTTAAGGATCTGATTAAAATAAATTAAAATATCATTTATTTTACGGTTAATATCATTGGTGGTAAAAAGTTAGAAATCTTAGTCAGTAATTTTAGGAGAAATTTTAGAATTAGAAATCCAACTCTATTCTCTAAAATATATATATATATATTGCCACATCACCTTCATAATCAAGTTAAAAAATTGCATTGGAGAGATTTTTTCTACCTCATTATCAAACTATCTTATATTGCAACACATTTTCTCCAAATGCATAATAGCATTGGAGATGATTTTAGAATACATCAGGAAAGACAAAATGAGGATGTCCCAGTTGTATATCCCAGCCCTTATGGCTACACCATTGACATTACAAGTTTGAGTCATGTGTTCTTCTCCGAATCCTGAATTTGTTGTAATAGTTTAAAAAAAAAATAGTAATATCACGTGAATATAAATTGAACGCACGCCCACATGGATCACCTATTCAACCATGTCATATATTATGTTGGATTTGGATGTTTTGAAGAGAATTCAAGAGGTGAGACTTGGCACTGCGAGATGCATGTTGTACTGTTTCATATATAGTAGAATAAAACAGAGGGGGAATTACACAAACTTACCCTGGTTATATGCATAATAACACAGAAATCCATGAAAAAATCATAATGGCACTTACATCCTCTTGACTTGTTGACTCACGGTTGACCACCTGTTGACCACCATTTCTATCATTGACAATGTGTAATGTTGTCTTTTTGATACAGTATTCATTAAAACAAAATATAAATAATAAAAAAAAAACATTTTTTTAAAAATAAAATGATTGATCTCCACTGTACATAACTCCATATATAAGATGGACAGTGGAGATAAAAAATAAAAAAATAATAAAAAATGAAAATTAACAACAACAAAAAAGAAAGGAAATGCTGAGAAAGATCTGGAAATTTTCAAGATCTTTTCCTAACTCCATCTTAGATAGAACGGTCTACGACGGAGCTCCATCGCAGATGAAGACCCATTCACTGCCTTCATCTCCGAAAGAACATCGTACCACTCGTTTAGTTTCTTCTTTCAACTCTCTCTTCGAGAATCAGACTTCCAAGCTGCTCTCTCTTCCCGCTCCAACTCTCACTTTCTACTAGTAATTATTCTCTCTCAATCTCTCTTACTTCACTAAAAGAATTCGAGTCATCGCTTCCGGTTTTGTTGTGTAGGGACTAATCGGATCCAATTGATTCTAAATTTTACTTGTTGATGTTCAAGTCTCACCTAAATTTTATTATATTGTAGCTATTTATTATCATTTATTTGAGGAACAATATTCACCGGGTGTTCATGGGTTGGAAAATGTGTCATTTATTTATGTTTGTTCATAGATGATGTTACATTTTGATTCAGGAGGTTGGGTGCGTTGATTGCAAATATCGCAACACGATTAAATACTTAACACGCAACACGCAAACTGGGTGATTGTTATTGTTGTGTTTTGGATATTTCGCCTGTGAAGATTATTAGCTTGAGAAGGGAATATCACACGGCTTGAATATGATTTTTAACAGATTAAAGATGGATTTTTATCGATGAATGTGTGTTTCAGTATTTGGATTTGATTTTTTTTTTTTCTAAATTATTTGGGTTTTTTTCTTGGAATTGATTGGAGAAGAAGATATAATTGTCGGATGAGATCTGTGGATTTTGTTTTTGGGATTGATTTGTGATATTTTTTTTTTTTTTTTTTAGTCGTCCTTAACACTAAAAAGTTGTGTCTTTTCATAAAAGAGTTGCAGTCATTTCCCCAAATTGCGTATTTGCCAAGAGAAACATATGGAATTATAAATAGGAAATGCATTCATTCCGTAAGCAAAAGAATTCATAGAAATCATTTTGCACAAATTGTTCACACATTCATGTGAGAGGAAAATATACAAAGTTCACTAAGGTAACTTCAAGCACTAAGAATAGGTGAAATACAGTTCTAGGACATTACAAGTTTGCATGCCTTATCTACGAATCAAGTACATTTATTTTTACGTATATTTTTTCTGTATATTATTTTGCATTAAGTACAACTTTTCAGTAATTGTTTGATATACAATTATATCTTTTTCATCTCTAATATATATATCTCACTAGTTGTTGTGATTCCAACACATTAGAGTAAATGTGTGACTGGTTAATACATCGAGGATATACAATCTGAGGCACTCTAGACTTTTAGGTGACCATTTCATGACAATGTATTCCCATACAAGGTGCACGCTCTGAGCTATCTGGCGTGGCACGAAGTTGTTGAAGAGCATAATACACATAAGATGCAATCATGTAAATAAACATATACTGAAATGAAAATGTAGATGCAAATTGGCTAACTACATTAAAAATAAATCAATGAATAATTAATGAGGAGAAGATATCTACCTATGGATTTTTCAACATATGATCGCTTGTGATATTTTTTCTCCTTAGGTCAATCCAATTTTATCAAAAAAAAATACAATAATACAACATTTTTAGTTTTTTACACACTACACGATTTGATCAACAGCCATTTAGAGAAAAGTTTCAATGATAAGACATATCATTCCATGAAAATTAGATGATACATCAATTTTATAAAAGTTGTTACATATTTTTTGTTTTGTTTTTTTAGTAGTAAAAATGAAAAAGAATTCTAAAAACCTATATTTGTTTGCAAATAACAATCATGTGGCACCTAGCACCAATGTTCTAGTAAGCGTTAGGTGTCAGTCATACGCTAGACTGGTGCCTAGCGTCTAGACCGCCTAGACGGTGAAGCTGAATTAACGGAAACGGCGCAATTTTAACCCAAACAGTATCGTTTCAGAAGAAAAAAAATTACCAGACAAAATTAACAGCGTTGACTCCACCTAGCCCGCCTAGACCGACGCCTACAATGCCTAAGAGCTGGTTGTCTAAGGTCTAGACGGCCACCTAGGCCGATTGCTAGACCATTGTCTAACACTAAAATTTAGACCTCACTCAAAGGTTGACTGATCCGATGTCATGGATTTCCTCATTTGGTAATTAGGCCGTTGATAACTGGTGTCATTTAATGGAATTTTTGTTATTGTTTTCTCGTTACAAGAGGCTTGGAAATTGTTTTTAGTTTTTTTTTTTTTTTTTTTTTTTTTGGTGAAAGGGAGGCAAAAAAGCCCAAACAAGAAGAAAAAAACTAAGAACTAGGAATCATCCTAGCAACCGCAGAACCTTTAGCGTCATCAGCTAAAAGACTCGAGACTTGAGGAGGGGGATCCTCAAAGAAAACAACCTCCAAATCTAAAGAATGCCCAAAATTGGCGAAACAACCCGCAACCTTGTTGCTTTCCCTGTAAATGTGATTAATAGAGCAAATCCAGTCCCTCTCCATCATGCGCTTGCACTAAAGAGTGACGTTGAACAGAGGGTGATTTTGAGCAATAGGACCAGTCACAAGTTGAACAGCACTTTTGGAATCACATTCCACCACAATTTTCCTACATCCTGTCCTCCAAGCCAGCTTCAAGCCCTCGAAAACCCCCCACATTTCAGCCTCCAGCACAGAACCAACACCTTTGTTGAGGGAAAATCCCACCAACCAGTTCATCCTCTCATCTCTAATAACACCACCAGCCGAGATCGAACCCACATCAGGGATCCAGCTGCCATCAACATTCAATTTCACCCAGCCTTGTGGAGGAGGAGGATCCCAAGCAACAAACAGATTTTCTTAGTAGTCGCTGTCTCCATAACAATATTAGCAGACATCCATTCATTCACATAGATCAAAATGGACTTACCAGGGCTGTTAGGCTGCTAAAACTTAAGATTAAAAATTTCATCACATCTCCACTTCCAAATGAACCACAGCGAAACCGCGAAAAGAAGGTAGCCGGGCACCTTATTCCAACACAGATTATTGCACTTCAGATTCTCAAACAGCCAATCCTTCCATTCAGATCTGTAAGAAGCGCTTGTGGTTAGGCCCTTGCAAATATCCTCCCAAATTCGGCAAGACCTACTGCAGCCCCTGAAAACGTGTTCAGTATCTTCACAACCAGCCAAACATCTACCGCAAGTAGTATCTGCCGACATACCTCTAGAAGTCCTGCTAACATTAGTCAAAAGTTTACCATGTAGAAGAATCCAGAGAAAATGGGTGATTCTAGGCGAAAGTTTCAACTTCCATATAAAGTTCCATCTCCAAAAATTATCCTCAACCATACTAAAGTGAATATCATAAGCACTCTTCACAGAGAAGTTTTCGTTCCTAGTCAGCCCCCAAATGACAGAGTCTTCACCAATACAGTGGCTACTCGTATGAATGCTAAAAATGCGGTGCACAATGGGCCAAGGCAAAACCGAGGCCAACTTTTGGAGATCCCACTCCCTATCCGTCAGGTACTCATACACCCTTTCATTAACCTGGTTCTCAGAGAGAGGACAAGAGGCATGATTAAGGAGAATCCCCAGCTCAGGAATCCAAGAATCCGTCCAAAACCCAACATTAAGACCATTACCAACTCTCCATTGCACCCCTTTCGAGAGGAGTTTGGCCCTAAAAAAAAAACCCCTCCAAGTACTCGAGCAAAGCTTCGTGTTGGAATTATCATGGGTGGCCATGTTCTCCCCTTTGAGGTATTTCGCTTTAATTAGTTTACTCCAGAGAACATTCTCATTCTGATACAATCTCCAGCCAGTTTTAGCCAGAAGCGCTTGATTAATCCCTTTCATCTTTCTAATACGAAGGCCACCTAAATTCTTAGGAAGACAGACGGTCTCCCAATTCACAAGGTGGATTTTCTTTTTCTCCATAGTACTACCCCACAAGAAATCTCTATTAATTTTATCAAGACTATTACAGACCTTTCTCTAAAAAAAACAATATACAGTAGAACCCTTGTAAATTAATCTCCTATAAATTAATATCCTCTCTAAATTAATAAAAAATCCCGGTCTCGACTCGGGCCATTGTAAAAAATTAATAAACCCCTCTATCGTAATAATTAATAATTTATTTTTGAAACCTAGTGTAAAATTTCGGTCTCGACTGTCGCATAAATTAATATTCCATAAAAGTATAAAATATATTACATGATAATCAAGAACTATAAAAGTACTTCAAGATGCTAGTTTGCACATAGCCACCATATTTGATATTTTTAACTTCATCCTTTATCTTTTGAATTATCCTCCTCTTATAACAAAGAAGATAGAAAAGAGAGAATTTTTAGGAGCTATTAGGAATAGAATTTTTAGGTATATCTTGAGATCTCTCTTGTGATATACAACCAAAGAATAAACCTCACTATTTATAGGGTGAGTATGCTTAGTCTCTAAGTAATCACATTCCCAAAAGGAATTGGAAATTTTCTTAATAAATCTTTCCTAAACAAGGAATCCTGTTAAAAAAAAAAAAAAAAAAAAAAAGAATTTCAATTCCGTGAAGAAGAAAACTAACTAAACAAGGGATCCTGAAAAGGAACCTTCCCTAAACAAGAAAATGACTTCCACACATTTTCTAAGATAAAATAACACTTTACGATGTAAAACCCTTCAAATTAATAACCCCTCTAAATTAATACCCCCTCTAAATTAATACTTAAGGGTAGGTCCCAAGAATATTAATTTAAGTGGAAATTGCCAAAACTGACCACTCTAATTATAGGAAATTCCTTTTTAACCACATGCATAATTTTAATTGTTAATAACCATCTTTTTGAGCAATTACTGGAATGCTCCCATATAAAAACATCCCAATCAGCTCTCTCTCTCTCTCTCTCTCTCTCTTTTTCTCTTTTTTCTTTCTCTCTCCTCTGCTCTCTCTCCCGACTACCTCTCTCTCTCTCTGATCTCCCTCTCTCTCGCCGATCTCTCTCTCGCCGGCGTGGGTTGACAGTCGCCAAGCTCCGGCGTGCGTCTAGGCGACGTCCGGACGGGATGGCGACACTGGTTCGCCGATCCCTCGCTCGCTGTTGGTTCGTCGCACGAACCACGTGCGACCAGGCGTCGTCGGCGGCTGGTTCGTCCGCTGCTGATTCCAGAGACGACCGGGGCTTCGTCCTGCGGCTAGGTGTGCCGGCGATGTGGTTTGTAAAAAAGAGAAACAAAAAACCTAACCCTAATTCGAATTTGAGGAGGAAGATGATATGAGGAAGAAGAAGAATCGGAAAAAACAAAAACCTAAGCCTAATTTCAATTTAGTCCATGTTTCAAGTTTGGTTATTTCAATTTAGCCTTGATTTCAAGTTTGGTCATTTCAATTTAGCCATGATTTCAAGTTTTGATATTTCAATTTATTCATGATTTCAAGTTTGCTTCGAGGTTTTTTAAAAAACTAATTTCAAGGGTACTCTAGTAATTTATGGTACTATACTGAATTTTTTTTTAAAAAGTGGTTATTAACAATTATAATTTCAAAAGTGGTTAAAAACAAAAGTATAATAATTTGGATGGTTATTTTCGGTTTTCTCTCTTACTTTAAAGGGGTTCTACTGTATTTATAAATAATAGATCTAAGTAGGTCCCAAGAATATTAATTTAAAGGTGTTCTACTGTATTTATAAAGAATAGATTGTGTTTTCATTTGAATATAATTTTTGTTTTTAAGAACAAAAATTATTCTTAACATTTATTTTTGAGGGCAGATTTTAACATTATCTAGTAATTTTAACGTAAGAAGATAATTTTGATATTTTTATAAAATTGACTTTGACTCAAAAACATTTTTTTTTACTCCCAAATACACACTTATGCTTCATTTGTTTCTCTTTATGTGACATTTGTAATTCAACATAAGAATAATTATTTTATTTTATTTATTTATTTTGCAACATATAGTACTTTAACATGGGAAGCGTCATGAAATCCACGAACCATGATTTAAATTGATTTGATATTTTTTAAAAAGCAAATAAAAATGAGCAATAGCCGGAAGAAGAGTTTCTTTGGAATTTAAATTGGACATGTATGATTAGCTTATTTTCAAAACCACATAAGCAGCTTAAAAATCTATTGCAGCATTTCCCACTACACCATTATGTGCTGCCAAGACAGTAGTTTTATGTTGTATTTAAATAATGTAGCTACCAAGTCTTGTTTGCCCTTGACTCCCACTTTAGCCCATTAAATCCTAATTGTGAGGAGAGCCCTCCTTGTAATGGGAATTGTATCTCATACCGTACTTGTAATGCTTGATCTAGTAAGGTTATAACAAACCCTCACTACGAATACAAATATTTTTATTTATTTAATAAATAACTAAATGGAAGCTGAGAGTAGAGGTCCTCCAGAAAGAAAGTGGATAAGGATTTACTATTAAGGGGAAGGCAAAGGGGGATAATCTAAAACATCTGATCCAAGCAGACAAGTAAATTTCTTCCCCAATGAAACAAAAGGAAGACACTGCAACTGATGATCTTGAGTACTTATGGCAGTCGATTCAATCTTGCAACACAACACATAATTAACAAAGAAAACATAAAAATGAATCGGCCATTTCTTTACGTTGAGTAAACGCAAAAATTTACTTACACCATGTTACTCTTCAGCTATCTACTTGCTACACATTTCTGTGATCTGAGGTCTAAAAATGAGTGGAGTTATATTTGTATAACAAAGAAAGTAAAAACTAACTATAGGAAGTGTTTTCTTTCGCTAAACACCACCTTTATGCTAATTTATGATCTAATATTTTCTATGATGAATGAATGAGGAGTTGAAATCTGTACTAAGTTTAAGAATAAGGAGCTTATGCTCTACCCTTTCTCTTGTCATCCAACGCCTGCTCCAGAAATAAGAAAATACATTAGAACATGTTCAATTCAAAACAATGGAAAACAAAAATGCAATGTTTGTTCATAAGTACAAAATTGGATATTTAGAAGAGAAAAGTTTATATGGCAATTTAAAAGAATATAGTTACTATAGCCCTGCCATTTCATTTCAACATGTTCAATCACACAACAACACCCAGGACAAACTTTTATGATTCAATCATCTTGCACTAAATATTGTTGGAACATATATTCTTTCTTTTTAGCTTTATGACAACAACAAAAATAAGCATACCATCAAAATTAGAATTTCAACTCTAAGGATATCTAATCCACATTATCAGTTTTGAATATTTTCTCACACAAAAGATATATATATATATAAATTATAAAAAATTATAAAAAAAAATTATAAAAAAAAAAAGAATCTTCATTATTTCCTCGTATCTTCTACTGCTTTTACTGTTATTAGTTACTGAATATCCTATCATACCCATGTCTAAGACTCTCTCAAAACAGTCTTTTGTTGGAAAAATTTCCTTCTTTCCCTTCTCTTATTTCGTCAATTGAAAAGAGAAGGAAAAAAAAAAAACGATTTGAATTCCCATTATATCGGTCAACTTCTGGGTATTGCACTTTTTGGAAGGAAATCTTGTTACTTGAAGCATAAAGCAGTCGGTGGTAGCTAGATCGAGTGCGGAAGCTGAATTTGGATATATGGCACATGGGATTTGTGAATTACTTTGGCTGAAAATCATTCTCCCAGATTTTAGGATAAATATGACAGACCAATGAAATTATATTTTGATAACAAAGCAGCCATCAATATAGCTCATAATCCAATGCAACACGATCAAACTATGTATGTAGAACCGTAGAAGTAGACCGACACTTTCATAAAAGAGAAGTTGGATAGCAGGTTAATTTGCACTCCTTATGTTACTTCTAATGAGCAGCTGGCTGACATTTTAACCAAGGGGATACCAAGTTTATCTTTTATATTTCTAGCCAAGCTGGGAATGGAAAATATTTATGCACCAGCTTGAGGGGGAGTGTTTAATCTAGTAAATTCCCTCCAAAGAGGGAAAGTTGATCTAATCAAATCTCACATTTATGTGAGAAATTCTGTAAATAATTGTAGTATCTGCCTAGTTTCCTATTTGTAATAGTTGACCCGTAACTTATGACCTAGGATTGATAACTTTACAGTTGTTAGGTGTTTAGGAGAGAGTTTGTTTTCTGCTGCCATATATTTGTTTCCTATACTAGAAACAAAAGTAAGTGGAAATATTATTGTTTTTCTTCAACAAGAAACAAAATTTTATAAACAAATTGAAAACATATACATGGGTGAACAAGCAGTCCACAAAAGGGAAAAACAACCCAGAGTACAAATAGAGGACATACAAAAATCCCTACAAAAAATCAAAGATGCAAAAAGAACCCCCAACCCAAGACTTTACGCCAACACTGCTTTCCAATTATGAATAATGAAAAAAAGAGAAGTATCCCTAAATACAATTGTTACAGGAGCCCATAGGGAAGCCCAAAATTTGATCTTATCCCATAAAGCCTCTACCCCTTCACTTTTGAGATCCTCAAAGATTCTTGTGTTCCTTTCATTACACAACACCCTAAAGAAAGCCATCCTGGTATATTCCCAAAGAACTTTACCCTTCCTACCTCCACCAATACCAAACAATTTTTCCGATAATCACATTCTACAAGAAATGGAATTGTACAGCTAATATTAACTTCTTGAAACAGTTTGCACCATAAGGACCAGGCCACTGAATAAGAAGAAAAAGGTGATTGGAAGGTTCAAGATTTCTTTTGCAGATGATGCACCAATTAGGAGCAAGGCCATCCCCGGTCTCTTCTTTTGCAAAAGATCATTAGTATTAACTCTACCTCAAGCAATTAACCAAACAAAGAACTTGATTTTATTAGGGACCTTGGCTTTCCAAGTAATATTAATCCAAAAACCATATCTAAACCTTAAAACAGAACAGTCACATACCCAGATCCTAGCATCAGTCGAACATAGCATATGCACCTACCTCAAAAATATATGGGATGGACACGAGGATTATTAATCAATCTTGCAGTTATGGAACCAAAAGCTACGAATTTCCAAGAATTTTATCATGGTGATGCTTAAGTCAAAGCTGACTGCTTGGAAGATAAAGATCTAATGCTATAAAAAGTGAACATCTGCTCTCATTTCTAACTGCTTGAAGCCTCAAATCACCTAGACGGGGTAATAGCATTCTTTTGAGGGCCAGACAAGAGCTATGATGCAATAATACATGCATAAGCTTTGAACTTTGCCAAAATGCTTTTACTGCTTACTTTGGTATCTTATAATGAAGTTGGAAACAAGGCTTTATTTTATAAGCCAAAATACCTTTCACATCTTCAGTACTATTTTTAATTACAATCATGATTAACAGCAATAAAAAAATGATAGCTGCTTTAATAAAGATCGCGAACTTAAATTTTGACAGTATATAAAATAGGTTCTATCAAAAAAAAAAAAAAAAAACAACCATAATTGAAAACAAATCTCTCACACACACACACATGCATGCAGAAGTTTGGCATAATCCTTGATACATTCTGATGAGGAAGGAATGATACCTTGCTTTGGAACATTCTCATGGTCAGCACAAGAGTATCACGCATTCTGCAAACAAAGAAATTCAAATCCATCACCTTAGAAATCATTACAATAATATACAAAAGAAAACCATTTAGGTGTTTTTTGAGGAAAAACCGTTTAGGTGTTATTCTAGTACTTTTTGATGTGAAAGAGTAGTTAAATAAATTTCAAAACAATGAAGTTTTCATTTTATAAAGACTCAAGCTAGCAAAAAACAAGACTGAGGTGAGGGGGTAAATTAAGGACAAAACTATATAGCCTTACAAGCCAAAAAAATTAAAATTGATATGTTACCATTAGACCCAAAAGCTTTAAGCTTGTAGGTTGACAAGATACCAAGTTTAAATACAAAAGTAGATAACAAATACAAATACAATATCATGGTGAGACTTAAACCAAGACCTCTATGTAAAACTGCCAAGTTACCACTAGACCAAAAATTAAAGCTTTGTAGTAAGAGCCGCAAGAATAATACTAAACTTAAATTTATAGGGCTTCTGCATTGGAGGTTAACATAAATATTTGAGCTTAAGATTTGCGTTTGGAATCTTTCAAATCTATTAAGCACTTAAATACTATTGTTGGGTCATTTCCAAACAACTTAAGCTTTTGGATCGGTTGGTTACTAACATAAAAAACAAAGAAAGGCGGAAAGGTAGGAATGGCATGAACAATTCCTTTTCCCATAACAACAGTTCCAGCCACATGGAAAGCTCACTGGTCCTGCATGTAGAGATGACAATGGAGCGGATTGGGGATGTGTAAGGAAATACATGATTTCAGCCATGATTCTAGCCTGCTGTGAATTAATTAGTTTCCTATTCTAATTGTAAATTGTGTGTTCCTAAAGATTAGGGATTAGGTGCTAGACAATCCCTGGATTCAAGGGATTAGCCTTAGAAAGAGTTAGTTTCCTATTTTTAGTTTCTAGAGAAAACCGCATATAAAACCTAGAGGTCTATATCAATGTAATTAAGTCCTTTTCTTAATAATATTCAGAATTCACCATGGTATCGGAGCTTTCATAATCTTTTTTTTTTTTGGCCTTTATTGCCATCTTCTTGTCCGGTCTTCATTGCCAGCTACTACCTTCATAGCCGTTATTCTTTCCACGGTTTGGTCTTAAGCATCCCAAGTCCTTAGTTCAATACTCAACCTAACCCTAACTATGTCCAAGACAACTGAAAATCTTGATGCCACCACAACTGCTCAATTAGAGAAGATAACAAAAGATAACAACCGGCGGCAATGGTAGTCACATACCTGGAGAATTACAGAATCTCCAAGCTCCATACAGATTGAATGGGAAGAATTATTTGAAGTGATCGCATATGGTCCATACTTTTCTGAAAGGGAAAGGCAAATCAAGTCATCTTCTTGGTACCGGGTCTCTCAAAGGAAAATCCCAAGTTTGACGAATAGGATGAGAAGGACTCCATGGTTATGTCATGGCTGTGGAACTCAATGACACCAGAAATAAGTGATACCTGCATGTTCTTGACTACCGCCAAAGACATTTGGGAATCCATTCGATAGACATACTCTAACATGAAAGATGTTGCCCAAGTTTATGAGATCAAAGTCGAGACTTCTGCTACGAAACAAGGAAGTAAGTCAATCACAAACTATGCAAACCATTTAAAAAATCTTTGGTAGGAGTTAGATCACTATCGGTGCATAGAGATGAAGTGCAATGAAGATTCGGCGATTTTAAAGTTTATTGAAGAAGACCGGGTTTACGACTTTCTCACAGGTCTTAATGCTGAATTTAATCAAGTCAGAATTCAGATCTTGGAAAGAGAGGAGCTGCCATCTTTGAATGAGTCTATTGTTGTGGTTAGGGCAGAGGAGAATCGAAGAAGTGTGATGCTTGAACCAACCATACTCGAAGAATCCGCTATGGTGTCTACAGGTGGAAAATCTTGCATCCCTTAGCAGCCTGATGTGCCAAAGAACTCTAACCGCGAATCTGTCTGGTGTACTTATTGCAAGAAACCAAGGCACACCAAGGAGCGCTGTTGGAAACTGATTGGGAAACCCTCAACATCAAGCCAGGAATGGGGTTATAAAGGAGGCTAGCCCAAGAATCAGGGAAAAACCAACTTGACTACAGCCCAACCAAGTCAAGAAGCCATACGGGATGAGGGAGAATTCAACCGAGAAGATATCGAAAGGCTGAGAAACCTATTGGGATCCCTAGAAAAACCAACTAGTGCCTGCTCTTTGGCACACTCAGGTAAGTCCTTTGGTTCTTATGGATTAAATGTCTCAGATAAGTCTATTAAGAGTTCTTGGGTCATTGACTCTGGAGCTAACGATCACATGACCCATTGTTAAGGTCAACCGTTAATCTAGTTGTCAATCAGCTACAATCTATTAGATTATTCTCAATTATGGTTGTGATTATATAGTTGACTTTAGAGTAATTAGCTATAGTTGACTATAAAGTAATTAGTTGATTAACACCTAATATTTCTGGGGCAAGGTGGTTAGTTTCTTTTATTGATGATTGCACTAGAGTTACTTGGATTTTTTTTTTACCAAAAACACAAGTCTGATGTGAGTAGTGTGTTACCTAATTTCCATAACATGATTCAAACTCAATTTGGAGTAAATATTAAAAGGATTCGATCGGATAATGCTAAGGATTAATTCAATTAAACACTTTCTTCCTATTTCACAAAAGAAGGCATTATTCATGAATCCTCATGTGTTTACACCCCACACCAAAATGGGGTGGCTGAGAGGAAAAATGGTCATTTGTTGGCTACAACCCGATCCTATCTTTTTCAAGGAAATGTGCCTAAATCCTATTAGGGGGAGGCTGTTCTTATAGCCATACATATTATCAATAGACTACCTTCTAAGACCCTAGGTTTTAAAACTCCTATGGAAATACTTTCCCGGTTTTATCCATACCTCAAAACCGACAACAATCTCACACCTAGAATATTTGGTTGCACTTCGTTTGTTCAAGTTCATAGTCCTTGTAGAGGGACGTTGGATCCTTGCGCAATCAAGTGTGTTTTTGTTGGGTACTCCTCCACTCAAAAGGGGTATACATGCTTTCATCCTCCAACTAGAAAATTTTATATGTAGGTTGATGTTACTTTTGATGAAATCAAACTGTATTTCCCTCGCACTTATCTTCAAGGGGAGACTCTTATTGAAGATAAGGTAGGGAGTCTTTCTATTGAATTTGTCATCACTTGATTTGTCCTCTTCACAACCCACAAAAAGTCCCTCTCAGCGGCCCACAAACAGTCCCTCACAGCTCACAAACAGTTCCTCTCAGCTTGAAATAGGTCCTCAATCAAACACCGAACCAGCAAACACTGAACCTGTACCGGCAGACATTGAACTAATGCCTTTACCTCACTACAAAACAGAAATCGATGACCTAGTTCCTAAGGATAACACAAGTCTAGATACTATGAAATATCTGCATGTGTATTCTAGACATGTTCCAGCTTCAGAACCAATGCAAGTCCAAGAATCTAAACCGGACTTTGGAAATGAGGTAATTACAACTTGAGTCTGTTAGTGATTATGATTTACCTATTGCAAATTGAAAGGGTACCAGAGAATGTACTAAACATCCCTTCTATCCACTTGCTTGTTTTGTGTCATTTGAAAAATTCTCACAATCACACAAATTTTCTTGTGAGCCTAAACACTAATTCTATTCCTACTAGACTATCTTAGGCTTTATCTAATGAGAATTGGAGGCAAGCTATGAAAGTTGAAATGGAGGCCTTGGAGAAAAATCAAACTTGGGAACTGGTAGATTTGCCTAAAGGAAAGAATCCGGTTGGGTGCAAATGGGTGTTCACCGTAAAATACAAGGCGGATGGTACTCTTGAAAGGTATAAGGCAAGGTTGGTAGCTAAGGGCTACACTCAAACTTATGGAGTTGATTATCAATAAACATTTGCTCCCGTAGCCAAGATGAATACAGTAGAGTTTTATTGTCTTTGGCTGCAAACTACAATTGGCATCTCCAACAATTCGATGTTAAGAATGCTTTCCTCCATGGGGAGTTGGAAGAAGAGATTTACATGGAAGATCTAACAAGCTGAAAAAGGCCTTATATGGCTTTAAACAATCTCCAAGGGCCTGGTTTGGGTGATTTGCAAGAGTGATGCTAGCTACGGGATATAAGCAAAGTCAAGGGGACCACACTTTATTTTTCAAACACTCAAATTCAGGGGGAGTTACAATTCTTTCGGTGTATGTAGATAAGATAATTGTAATAGGTAGTGATGAGAGAGAAAGAGAAACTCCAAGGCAGTGTTTAGTAAGAGAATTTGAGATAAAAGAGCTAGGAAGATTAAAATACTTCCTAAGGATAGAAGTAGCTCACTTGCAGCAGAGTATTTTTATCTCACAACAAAATTATGTGACTGATCTATTGAAGGAGACCGGGAAAATGGTGTGTAAACCCGCAAGTACTCCTATAGACCCTAATCACAAACATGGTAAAGCTAGTGAAGATATTCCGGTGGACAAGGTGATGTATCAAAGATTGGTTGGAAAGCTGATTTATCTTTCACACACAAGGCCGGATATAGCCTATGTTGTGAGTGTAATAAGTCAGTTCATGCACAATCAGATGTAGGACAAACAGTAGAAATAGAGAGACTAATACAGAATTAAGATAGAAATAGAGAATTAGGGTTTAGAAACATAGATTGAACAGAAAGGGGAGAAACTCAGAAGAACATATGAGACTAGAGGAACACAATAGTCATTCAATTCACTAATCAAGTCTGATTACAAAAGGCTCTGAAGGGGCCTTTTTATAGCTAACAACATAAAAGAGATAAACACCTAACTCCTGATAAAGATAAATAAAATCTAAACTAATCTCTCAAGGAGATAATTATTCTAAACAAAGTATGATAATTACTAATATCTAGATAAATAATAATGCTTATCTAATTCCCCATCACAATCCTAAAGAGAAACACCTACAGGCTGCCTATTGTGTGCTACATTACCTAAAAGCCAATTCTGGGAGAGGAATTTTATTTAGAAGAAGCACGGGGCTGACTCTAGAAGCATACATAGATGCTGACTATGCGGGGTCGGTAGTTGACAGCAGGTCTACATCAGGTTACACTTTTCTAGGCGGTAACCTTATGACATGGAGAAGTAAGAAATAGAATGTGGTGGCTAGATTGAGTGCTGAAGCAGAATTTCGAGCAATGGCTCAAGAAGACTGTGAACTACTGTGGTTAGATTATTTTAGAAGACTTAAAGGTCAAGTGGGATGGACCAATAAGACTCTACTGTGATAATAAATCAGCAATTAAAGTTGCACACAACCCAGTCATTTAACATGACAGAACAATGCACATTGAAGTAGACAGGTATTTCATAAAGGAGAAGCTTGATAGTGGATTAATTTGCACACCTTATGTCTCTACCAAAGGACAACCAGCAGATGTATTGACTAAAGGTCTTGATGGGGGAAACATTTCAGACAAATATTTCCAAGCTGGGAATGGAAGATACCTATTCTCCAGCTTGAGGGGGAATGTGAGAAAATACATGATTTCAGCCATGATTCTAGCTGGCTGTGAATTAATTAGTTTCCTATTCTAGTTTTAAATAGTGTTCCTAAAGCTTAGGGATTAGGTGCTAGACAATCCTTGGATTCAAGGGATTAGCCTTAGAAAGAGTTAGTTTCCTATTTTTAGTTTCTAGAGAAAACTGTATATAAAACCTAGAGGTCTGTATCTATGTATTTAAGTTCTTTTCTTAATAATATTCAGAATTCAACTGCATGGATACCCCAATATCTATCCTCGTATCCATTTAATATATATATATACCCATATCCCCATATCCATCCTCAATTCTAAGTAAGAGGGGCGGATTTGGGCAATCCCCAAATTGAGGTAGGGAAATCCATCCCCGTCCCATCTTTCCCCGTATCCGACGAAAAAAATGTAAATTTTTATACTTTACATAAGAAAAATGTAACTAACATCTAGAATGATACATTTTATGGTATTTAAACAAACAAATATTGAAAGATATTTAAAAAATTTCCATATTTTAGATAACTCCACAAAATATTATCCTACACACAAAATTTTATTATATTTTTAAAATATTAAAATTGATAATGGAGTTGGATGAGGAATTGGGGATGGATATCCATAGACGATACCCATCTCTATCTCCGAAAATAAAATGGATATTAGGATTGTATCCATCCCCACTCCATCCCCAATATAATAGCATCCATCCCCATTCCGTCCCCGATATAATAGTATCCATCCCCATTCTAAATGGAGCGGATCGTTACAGATATCCGTATCCATGGAGCTTGCTTATATTCGTCTCTAGTCCTACTCCACTTCGTCTTCCATTAAGAAAGTCCAATTATTGTGACTATACTCTAGTATCTGTGACACAAATAAGTAAAGATAACAAATAACATAAAACGTGTTAACAAATATCGAAATTATTATGCAGAGTATATGCTTCCATTCTTATTTTATTATGTTTGATTTATTACCATTCAAGTTTTTCATATCTTATGTTACCATACTTATCCAATCATATAAGATAAATCCTCTTATGTATGTGTAATATACACACTAATATAATAAAATCCTCTTTTTATTATTTTACATGGTATATGTATGTTCAATTTCAACCTCATCCTTGCACATTTAGCTTTTTCAGTGCCCATGGAACATGTCCTTTTTCTAAGTTATTATTAGGCAGGGGATACAATGGTTATGAACAATGGACAACAAAATGCAAGACCCAATGACTTACTTCATTGTAACCAAAACGGCAAAACGTAATATAAAGGAACACAATCAAGAAGATCAAAAAAAAAAAATCATGTAAAACTTAAAAAAGAAAAATTTTTAAGTATTACCTAACATTGTATGTGCTGAAAGGACGTGAAGAACCATCAAAACATGTTAAAACAAATTGTGTTGAGAGCCCAGAAGGTATTTTGATCTGCAATATAAGTAAGATAGAAAATTAATGTAATGTTTTATATACAATTATAAATGTTATAGGACAATCAACTTCTTCTCACATAATCCTACAAGTTCCTGAATAGAATTTCAAATTGACAAAAAAGGAGGTCAATGTACAGATAATGTGTTCAAATTGATAAAAAGAAAAAAAATATACATCTTAATTATCATGGACAGTGTGCATCAAACGTAAGTCTCATACCGATAACTCCTTCACAGATAACTCCTTCGAGAATGTCTCTCCAATTTCAGATTCTGTGCTGTTGATCTTAATTTGGAAACTTGACCGTTTCAATATTAGAGTTGCTGCCTCCCAGTTTTCAGAAGAATCCATCTGATAAAAGAAGATGTGGCAAAACTATGTGTTACACCATAATTCAAAGTTCATACACTCTTGAAAATCTGTCTCACAATTAGTAAATCAATACTGGGATTTCCTACATATCACCGGTTACACTAATAGCAAACATTCATATATGATGCATTAAGAACATTGAAAATATGATCATTAAGGTATCATTTACATGATTTGCATGAGCATTGAATGTCATCGCTATTAGAATAATCATATATGCAATTGCATAGCAAAAAAGCAAAGGAACCAAAAATGAAATGGCTGAGATTGAAAGTCCAAATTTTAAAAATCAAAATGCCACTGACCAGATATTTTATATATGTTAGGGAGCTTTATATCTTGTTTGAGCCCTTCCCTGATAGCTTAAGCTTTTGGATTTTTGGATCTAGTGGTAACAAACAATATATACACACACTGTTTGTCTCTAGTCAAGGCGTCGTGACTTTAATTCCATTTGGTCATCAAATCTCAATCGTTGTATTCAATCCAACGTCTATTAGTGACTTTAATGCAAGTAATATGTATAGTGAAAGAGTCATTTCAAGGTAAGATTTAGATAACTCAAAACTATGCTTTACAAAACCATTGCGTAACAGACAACAAATGATATTGAATTAAGTAAATATTAAAACTTATTATGATTTGGTTTCGGCAGAAGTTTACTGCTCCCAAACACATTTTTCACCATGTTTTATGATGCTAAATATTAGAATTTATAGGGAAATTTATCAGTTTCACAATGGAAGAATAGAACTGTAACAATTTCTGTTGTGATGGTTGATCACAACAGAAATTTATCAGTCTCACTTCTCTTGGGTTTTTGGTGTCTTCTCTTTTGTTGAGTCAATGCTCTCTGCAACTGAATTCCTAGATCAAAACTTGACTATTAAAATCCTTGCAGATCCAAATGCATATAGTTGATCAACTCGGCTATATGGCATATCCACCACAATTACATAATCTTCCACCTGAAGCAGCCGTCAGGAAGGTTTATTGTAAAAGTTGCACCATGTGACTAAACGTTTCCAATATTGTCTAATTCACTTGGCTTAAAGAATTTCCATCTAAACTTTGCTAAGCTCGGGTTTCACCCGAATGATGATCATAAAAGAATAATATATCTGCCTCAACGAAATTATTTTGCTTAAGTGGGATAACTGGATTTGTGTGCTGAGAGTGTTGATAGATTTTCTCTGTCTTACAACTAGTGATATTTGATTATTTTCTATCAGGCAGGAAACTGATGGATAAATGGATGAACATATTCCCATATGCAGATTTCTTTCTTTATTTTAGCAAGGCGGTTGTTTAAGAAGAGAACAACACACTGATCATTTGGGAAAGGAAGAATACACAAGCCTTTCAGGATCCTGCCTCTTAAATTATTTAGCAAAGTAAGATCATGACATTGCAGACTTGCAGTGCATCGGTCTACATCAAGTCTTACAGCATCACTTGAATAGCTCATTCAATGGCCCTCTTTATCTCTTCTTACCTTGAAGGCCAATAATAAGGTTTGGTATAACAGATTTCCTTAAATACTTTAAAGAGCTCAAAATCAAATATCAATTCTCCGGAATCCACCAAGCACCACATTTCCTCATACCCTACTATTTTTGAGTTACTACTGGGTAAAAGCAATAGATGATAAACAAAATGAAAATCTTATGATATATCAATAAAAATTTGTAAAACTAAACCAAACCTACCAGCAATAGAACACTAAATGTGGCTTCACCTCTGGAAATATGTGAGTCAATCTCGCTCTGCATATCTGGGTCTGCAGAATAGCTCATCAGAAGACCATGGAAATAACAAAACTTTTATGGGATCAAAAACTCGATAAAAAAATTATTGTAATAATGTATAACCAGTGTGCATACGATATATTAAATTTCACAAATTTATATTTACAAAATAACCAGTGTGCATACATCAGTTGTTTTATTGAATTATTCAAGAAAGATGTCTATAAAAGTGGTATATTACTAAGTGGTATAAAAGTAACTCTCACCAAAATTATCAGATAAATGAAAGACATAAATTTTACATCAGATAAGGCTACAGCACAGAACTGCCACATTGGAGGCTTGAAGAAAATCTCCATAATATGAAAACTGTGACCATTGAGAAGACCAGTAACTTAACACTCGATAGAAATAGATAAGGGCATTTTGACCATTGTGAAGACCAGTAACTTCACACCAAACAGAAATTTTGTGAAGACCAGAAAACTATTTCTATTCTCTGTAAAATCTAATATGTATAAAAATAAAAATAAAAATTCAACATGCCACACTCCGAAAGGAATTTCAACATGCCACACTCCGAAAGGAGCAACGAAATTACAATTTGATCAGAAATGATGCTTGAAGGAAAAAAAAAAAAAAAGGATAATAACATTTTGACACACAAGGATAAATTGATAAACATAAATCCTATGTTTTTGTTTTAGACAAGGATCTTTAAGTCTAACAAGAATCAATCAAATCATGTACACTTACCACATCTTATTTTGTTCTGATCATTAGCAAAAAGCCTCACTAATTCCCCCTGATAGGATCAAGAAGCGTGACAGAGTAATTAGAATGACAATATTTTAATGCATAAAAAACAAAAACAAAAAAATTACAGCCTTTTTTCCCTTTAGGACTGCAAAGATTTTAGTTCAGCAAATTAAGAGACACAGATGCAAGCAAAAGATTGTATTCATTTAGGTTGGAGAAAAAAATGTTTAACAACTAATAATGCAACCAAAAAAAGAGGAAATGAGATACAAAATCATGTCATTCATAGCAAGCATCAAAGTACGTGTGTATTATGAAATAATAATGATTTTCAAGTATTGAACAAAATCCCACAATGAAAAAATGTAAACATGAAAAATGGTTAATATACAATTTGAACTTGCAAGCTAAGCTAGCTTTTTGGGTTGCATATTGATCTAATAAAAATTAACTCATTCCAAAATATTAATTTCTAGCATGGTTATCCGAGCTGTTGCTCTACGGTGTTTTAAAAAAAGAAAAGGAAATTACTAGGAGATAAATATACTATATAACCAAAAAATAAGTAACCTACAAAAACCCTGCCAAAAAGGGAGCTTCATGAAAAACAATCGCGAAAGCAAACCCAACTCACACACGTGAAGAAGTGTTAGAAATCACGTGTGAACAAAATCCAATAACAAAGAAAAATGGTTAATACACCAATTAGATTTGCAATCTCAGAGGCAGGCTTTTTGGGTTGATATTGATACAGACATACAGTAAATAATAACCCATTCCAAACTACTGATTTCTAACAATTTACAAATTTTAACTACACTTTTCTTACTAGCTGGTAATAAATCCTGAGACTGGAAAGAAAAGTATGAATATGTATACTCGATTTCAAATTCCCTAGTACAATGCAAAAGTTATAATTGATCAACTCTAAGCAAGAATCCAATTCACTAGTAACATTTAGCCTTAGCTTTATATATGTACGATAAGTACTGTAACTTCTCCTTTGCTCTTCATCACAAATCACAATGGAAACTACACAGACTACGCAGGTGCAACTGGAATTTGAGCAAAGCACATGTAAGATGTTTTGGGTGCTCTTATGTTTGTGATTTTAATTTGTTGCTTTCTCTTTTATTTTTGCATAACACATATTCTAGGTTTAAAGTATTTTTCTTAAGAAGAAAAAGACAGTGTCTCATACTCTCATTAACACTGAAAGAACCGGTACCACAACACACTTTGAAGCGTCATGGGCACATGCTTCGACAACATTTTTTCTAATTAATTTCACAGTTTCACCCAAATTGTGTTTTTATTTTGTTATTATGAAATAATTAAGTAAATGGGCAGGTGAAGAAAAAGAGTTCTTTTTCTGTATTGAGTGAATAATTTCTCTTTATAATAGAATTCCTAGGATTCAATCCCTAGTAATTAGAGATTAGATTTACAGAAATTACAGCCTATCTAAAATTGTCTAACATAGAAGAAAATAAATTTACATAAAAGTCAAACATAATCAAATCTCTAATTGCTCTAATTACTCCTAATAATCTGCCAACAGCAGGAGATGCTCCCCTTTGTGAGCTCTTTTCCTAATTTATACAGACTCTCTAGGCCTCATAATGCCCTAATCAACACAAGGATGGCTTTTTCTACCTCTACAATGGAGTAGCATTTTATAAACTTCAAAAGGAATTTGAATGATAGAGAGACACAAGAATTTGCTAGTCTTTCTGCAATTTTGGAGCACTTCTTTTAATGAAATCGCAGATAGAAGAATTTGAATGATAGAGACACACAGGAAACTTCTCTTGCAAATCTTTTTCTCTTCACTGATCGAAGATAGCTCTTGTACTAACTTCAAACCAGCTCAAACAATTTGGAAGGCTAAAGTTAGCCAAAAGATTCAAACTCTTGTTTGGCAGCAGCTCATAAGAGGCTGAATACTGCTGACTTTATTCAGAAAAGAAATCCTCACTTGAAGCTTTCTCCTTATTGGTGCATGATGTACAATAGAAGTGAGAAGTTGATCCTTTGTTTTTACACTACCACACAGGTTACACTTTATGGTTAAGGTTAGTTAAGACATCAAAATCCCAATGGGTATGCCTGATTTCTTAGAGAACTTTGTTGAAGGAAAGGTTTTAAGCTTTTGGAAAAGGGAGAAAGTCAAAGTTCCTCAGAAATGTGCAGCTTTGGCATTTTATTTTGTTTTTGGGTAATATGGCAGGAAAGTAACAGATTTTTTTTTTTTTTGAAGATTCAAGAGAAGAAAAGGTTAACTGTTTATGGAATACAGTTCAATTCCTATCATCCTTGTGTGCCTCTGTTATAAAAGAATTTGAACGCACCTCCCTTTTTGTTCATTTGTGCATGTGTGTGTGTCCATACTCACTTGAAAACACTTAATTGGCAAGGATCCAAATATTGTGGACACCATTGTGTCCTTCCATTGATATCATGAACAAGATAAAATGCAAATCTCCTTATAACTAATAAATACTTGGAGTCACTTTCTAGTTTATCCATAGTTATGAATCTTGTTGTCCCAAACGTTCCAGGAGAGAGGAAGAGACAAGAAAAGGAGTAAGAGGACAGGAACACTTTGCTATCATCAATGGCACCCTATAAATTTAATTTTCATCCTTCTTACCAGCATTAATTCTAATTGTAGCTGCCAAGCTGCTCCTGTTGCCTTATTCATTAATCTCTGCTTGGACTTACTGAATCTATGGTTTACTGTGTTATCATATATTTCTATAAGTGATATTTCTGCTTGTTAACTTTCTATTGCAACATATGGCAAGGAAACATGCTATGTAAAACACACAAAAATCTTAATTCCATACACATACCTGACGACCTTGATCATCCATTGGTATGCACTCAACAGCAATCAGTTTATCAACATCATCAGCAGTGACTACATATTCTGGATTTGTGGCTCCTGGACCAGAAATTTACAATAGAATTACGGAAGATATTTCAACAAGCCTATTACAATAAGTCAAAACATTTCAGTGCTTACCTTCGATATAATGTCTGGTGCCATCCTGAAGATGACGAACCCACTAATGCACAAGTCGTTAAAAAAATAAAAAGGTTAAAACTAATATGTAAAAAACTGCTTCACAGATGCAATATTCATACAAGTTAACTTCAAAGAATTTCACCTGAAACATACAAAGAGTGGTCCCACGTACTGGAAATCCACAGCCAAGAAGTTTTTCTCCAGGTGTAGCTTCGCCAATAATCTGAAAATTCTCAATACCAGGGCCTTCTGAGGAAAGAATTGTCGGTAACCGTTAGACTCAAAAGTTTAAACTGTCAGGTAAATCTCAAATAATGAAATTATGCTCTCTAACACACCCCTTCATGTGAAAAAATGACAAGCTTGCCATGTGGCCCAAGCCCAAACACAGATTCAAACCCAGGAACAAATTCAGAAACAAACACAAATTCAATCATGTGAGAGGACTCAAATCCAGGCACTCCAAATAAAACTTTCTTCGATAACATATTAGGTAACCACCATATGGTAAATGCCCAAAAAATGATATAAAGCCGTCTCCACAAGATTCACGTTATATTCTACAAAAGTCATGAACTAGTGTTAAGAGGCAAAAACATATACTACCTTCAGAAATAGTGGGGGCAATCTCATTGTCTGTCCTAGGAGGATAAAACAAGATGTTTGAAATCTCTCCTGCTTCCTTTCTTGCACCACCTTTATCTATTATAGGACCAGTGCTGACACCTTCTCTGTAAGAAGATGACTCATAGGTAGGTAAGAAGTGAAAATTATAAGAAGTCTTGTCACAATCAGGTAAAATAATTCATTGCTTCGAGTAATAATGTGCATAGAACACATCTTAGTTTGTTATATGCATAAACTCAGCCAATAGAAAATGATAGGAAAGAAATTACAATGCATGAAAATAAAGGAAGCAAAATTACCTGGAAGTTATTAAGAACTAAAAATTCTATAACGTAATTCAGATTTTAACAGTATGCAATGAAAATGAGTTACGGTGACAATTATCATGATTAAAATTTAAAATGCAATGGCACCTGCCACAGCTATGCATGGATAATTTTAAAGAAGAAAAACCATGGAGAGCATAGTTATAGAAGGAAAAGTCTACACATACACGCATACATACAAAAACTATTATTCACAGATAGGAAACAATTTAAACTGTCCAAGACAAGAAAAAAAAATGCTATTATAGAAGGAAAAGTCTACACATACATGCATACATACAAAAACTATTATTCACAGATAGAAAACAATTTAAACTGTCCAAGACAAGAAAAAAAAATGCTATTATCAGGACGATACTAGCTATTTGCATGATACATACATGGATACGTTATATTTATATGTATTAAAAACTTAGGAAGAATCGATCAATAAGTAGCTAAAGATGAGTTTCCTCATGTCTGAAGAAACAACAAATTAATAGTCAAATTATGATAAGAGAATTAAAATCAAAATGTGCAAGACAAAACAAAATGAATTGTACCAACCGGTGGAAATCGAATGAGAAACCCTGTAGATTATCATTATTTAATGGCTGCTGCATCTGATTATTGAGCAATAAATCTTTTGTTTCTGTAAGACGCTTGTCAGGGAAGTATCTCGTCATATCGTCAGTCTGTGTAATACGTTCATCTGCATATCCAGAACTATAGGGAGAAAATTGATGCTGGTCCTGCAACATGTGGAAAATTGAAACAAATAATAGAAACAGAAGAAAACTGTCAAATAAGAAATACTTATTGAAGGGAAAAACTAATAAATATCATGAAAAAGACATAATCATGTAAAGAAAAAGCAATAACAATGAGATAGAAATGTAGATTACATGCAAATAGTACTCAGTTGTGGCTTGAGTTCCTGCCACTGATGTTAACTCTCTAATTCTATCCTGTGATGAAAGTAAGTTGATGCCTATATTACTTGGCAAATTATGTTATAATTCACATACAGGTTTTAACTCATAATAAAAACCAAACCTCCATCTTACAAGGGTACAACTACAGAATTCATTGAAAGAAAGAAAAAAATATTTTAAGCTAAAGAAGCAAAATTTTGATTCAAAAATATAGCAGAATGTTCCACAGATATTTCCTGTGTCTATGTTTGCTTGTATGCTTGCAGTTGAATTAGGTAAATTATTATAAGCATTTGATATGTACACCTTACCAAATGGCAGGGTTCAAGGCAAAGTACAGAGAAGAAAGGTAATGAATGCATATTGAAGTCAGTAATATTTCAGGAAATACAGGTTTCATAAAACACTCAAAAGCCTTTAGGAAAGTTTTATTTATTTATTTATTTTTAATTTATTTTTTATAAGTTGCTCCAACTAGGATATATAAGTTATTTCAACCCCTTGATGTCATATCAACTCAAAATCCTTCCTAACATAAGCAAATGGTAGAAGTTGTCAACAAATCATTAACACATGCATGACACAATATTGTGATTGATTTTAGGTGACCAAGGTAAAATGGACTAGTGTAAGGAGTAACAATTATATAGAGAAAAAATACTTCACTATGTCGTAAAAGTATAATGGATAATAACAAACAAAGGAGGAATGAAATTTTGTGATAGAAAGCTTACGTAAGAAGTTCTAATCTTCCACTGCAATTGATCATGTAGGTGCTGCGGATAATAAAGAAAAGGAAAGGTAAGGGCACACTTGATAAAGCTTTATGTCCAATAAAAGACATAGGATAGATGTCACATAATGAAATTAACGGTTTTTTTTTGGTCTTCTTCCTGATCTAAAGCACTTGAGAATAAGACATTGCATTTAAAGATAACTAAAGTGAAATAAATAAAAGAAATAAATTCCGGCCATTGATTACACATTTACACATGTCATCAAATCTATATAGGTCAGGACACAGGATAAAGATCAACTCAGTAGAGGATCTAAATTCGTTTTTTTATGTGTTTTCAAGACAATATTAGAGCACTCCTCAGTACCCATTTCTAGCATGAAGTTGCCACTTCATTTTGCCAACTTCAAATCTTTCCTAGTTTTATTATGTCTTGTCTCTTGGGTCTTTGCTGTTGTTTTCATTTTTACATTTATTTCATCTTTCCAGTACAGCTTGTGTTCTACCCATCTACAAGGTTTCGGCCCCCTTTTTTTTTTCTTTTAATAGAGCATTTATTATAACCAACCAGAAGAGTGAGATATGTGGACCCAACTATGTACATTTTTTTTTTTAAAAGGCCCAACTATGTACATTAATCCCTTTATTCCATCATTTTTATCCGAGAAGGGGGCAGAGTAGCAGACCCACAAAAGCACAACTCAATGATCTCCCTCTTTCATATCTCTGACATACTATCTTCTCTAAACAGGAGCTCTTCATAATATTCGAGTCTCAAGTGAAATCACACCAATCAAGAGCCTTGATGCCAATAAAATGCCAATAAAATGCCACAAAAAGGATCTACACTGTATCTAAGGAAGGCCCTTTAAAACTTGCCAATATAAGAAGTTTCATCCTAATAATGCTCCTAAGAGCTAGAACTCAATTATTTTTTGTATAATTACTTCAATCAAAAACATTTGGTACCTAGGCTAAATGAATAAAGCCACATTTTAAAAGATAATACGGGCAACTTGGCACATAAAGGAATTGATATTTGGTCTCTATATATCTCTGTATAGCAATGACAAGCAATGCCAAGTTTTTCTTAATAATATTCCCAATCCCTAAACCAATCCTGAGGTTGAGAAACAATCTCCCAATTAATTAAATGAGCCTTCTTGTCTTCACCAATGCCATCCTAGAGAAAATCCCTCATAAGATTTTCAATTCTCTTTGCCATCCCTATAAGAATTCTAAACAAAGAAACATAGTATGTGGGTATAGAATGCAACACTGTTTGAATCATATCAAATCCTCCTCCCCTAGAAAAAAAGCATATTTCCACCCCTCTAATCTATGAAGCCCAAAAGCCCAAAGATCTTGAATTACCCCAAAGGCAAACCTAAACATCTCAAAGGTCAACAGCCAACCTCATAGCCAACAGAATTGGACAAATTAATCAAAATTCCTTCATCACAATTAATACCAAGCTACCAGCCAGTACACTCTTGGCTAGATTGATCTTAAGCCCGGACACAATTAAAATTCGAATAATTTTAACTAAATAATTAAATTTCTCTTCATTACCGGAAGAAAAGAAAATTGTATCAACAACAAAAGAGAAATCATTATGTCATCTCTCCCAACATTAAGACCTTCCACCAATTGACAATCCTCAGCTCAACTAGTCTACCCAAACAATCTGCCAGCAGAATGAATAAAAAAGGAGAGAGAAGATCTCCTTGCTTAAGACCCTATAAGCATTAAAATTTCCCTTAGGTCTCCCATTTATCATAATCAAGAAGTTTGTGGATTTTAAGCACCACATAATTCATCTCCTCCATTTTAATCCAAACCCTTTCCCTTCCAAAACAAAACCTAAGAAATCTCAATCAACATGATCATAAGCTTTTTCAAAATCAATTTTAAACAAAACACCCTCTCTTTTCTCTTTTCTACATTCCTCAAACACTTCATTTGCCACCAACTCTTTTCTCTTTTCTACATTCCTCAACCACTTCATTTGCCGCCAAGACCAATGAGATTGCCACATAGCACAAACTCAAACAAAACACAAGTTCAAAAAAAACACAAATAACAAATACAAATTCAATCACTTTAGGGGTTGGACCCAAGCTCTCATCGTAAAATTGCTTCTAATACCATGTAAGTAACCACTCAACCCAAAAGTTTAAGCTATTAGAAAAGGGTTTAAAAATAGTTTTTAAGCTCTTTAACATTAAGCATAAGATATTTTCAAATGGGACATAAAAATACTCCTTATTTCCAATAGACATCCATGGTAGTTCAGAAGTAACTCTGAATCTAATTTATTAAGCATATGAGATTTTCAAATGGGAGATAAAACATCAAATGGTACTTATTTCAAATTGACTATGATTCGACAATTAGACACCTTATGGTAAAGACTATGATTTCTAAAGATGAAATGATGAATCTCAACCACTACAGTTTTGGATTCTAAATTAATGTACTAGTGCAAAAGTTGCATTGATGGATCAAAAGAAGCACATTAATCAAGCCTCCTATGAGATTTTCAAATGGGAGATAAAACACCAAATGGTACTTATTTCAAATTGACTATGATTCGACAATTAGACACCTTATGGTAAAGACTATGATTTTTAAAGATGAAATGATGAATCTCAACCACTACGGTTATGGATTCTAAATTAATGTACTAGAGCAAAAGTTGCATTGATGGATCAAAAGAAGCACATTAATCAAGCCTCATTTAATGCGACTATATAATTGATAAAAGCAATAAGCTCTTAATCCTAAAAGAGTAGTTAATTAATTTTCTCCTTCTAGCACATTAAATCAAACAAAGAAGACGGTTGTCATTGCCATCTACCTTCTAATGGAGAACAAGATTGGGATTATTAAAATATTCATCTTATCAGAATTTGATTGGGTTTAAAATAAAAAGATCTATTTTCTAATGAGATAAGAAATTAATAGCTTTTAGTTTATTTTATCTTTATCTGAATTGTTTTTGGCCAATATAAAAGGCCTATCATTGTCATTTGAAGGCAGACTATGATTTGATGAAATAAAGTGATTGAATTCTCCTAATTTTCTCCCCTCTGTTTTTCCTCTGATTTCCTCCCTTTCTTCTAATTTTCTATCTTCCCAAACATAATTCTCTATCTATTCTCTCTTTCTTTTGTTGGTTCTACGTAGTTGATTGTTGCACCCAGTTCTATAACAAATGCATTTACGATGTTCTCTCTATACATTTCTTAGAAAGAGAGTGCGATCATCTTACTGTTGGTGCATCTGCACTCATACAAGAGGAAAACTATTCCTTGACTAGTCAGCATTCGTAAAACCCGGCTAAACAAAACAATCCAGGTCTTCATCAGTGCTAAATGTTGCACACAAGTAAATGCACTTTAACTATAGCATACTATAGACGAGATAAGGTTGGTCCAATGGTAAACCCTTCATACGTGCACCACGAGGTTGCGGGTTCGAGTCCTTCCCCCTCCCAAAAAACCCCGAATTTATGTAATTGTTTAATACTTCAAAAACAAAAAAAAAAACTATAGAAAATGCAGCTAAAAGCCTGTGTATATATGATAAGATCAGTTCCCATTCTGAACTCAGATATTTTCATTTTCCCTTTTGTAATGGTGATTAAAATTGTATGTTGGAACATGAACAAGATGCAAACTCAAATCAATAAACTATACACACAATGAGACACAACACATTCCACATTGTCCACTCATCAGACTTATGAAGCTTTGTTCCGTTAATACCTTTACAGAGTTGGATATAGCAGATGCATTTGTGACATCGGGCCAAAGACCATACTCAGCCAGTAAACCAAGCATGGATGACATGAAAATATATCTCTGATCCTCAGCAACCTGGAAAATAAAGCCTTCAATTTTTTGCAGTTTAACCATCAAAAATAGATTTATACAAAAACAGAAAGAGAGGAGAGTAATAATAGTTTGAGGACATCGCAAAGCATAAAACATATATATTTTAATAACAGTATTTTAAGACATCAAGAGAACAATTAGATTCAAAAAGAAGTTTATATCAAAAATTTCCACCACCAGCATGTTAATATATTGAATGCAGATTATCACTTTAAGAAGCTATGTTCATCAGATGTTCAAGTTGGACTATACATTAAAGTTTTTAACCACTAGGAGTCAACTTCAAAAACGATGTCATACATAAATAGCCAACAACATAACTCATGAAGCCTATTTGGCAGCAGAGCCATAGAACAAAGGTTATTCTCCTCAGGTTGGCATAATGTTATCACATGCCACCCTATGGATGAACCAGAAAAAGCAATTCTCTGAGTAATACTGATTTATATATAAATGATCATAATTAGACATGACGTTGTATTATCTTCATATCCTACAACTTGTGGACATTTTCTTTATCTTTTCAATGTTCTAGTTGAGCAATAAATGACTGCTGGTACGTAATGGAATTGAATTTTTCGATTGTGCTGTCAAAATAAATAAATTGCTAAAGGACCAATGAGTAACAAATCAGGGACACCAACTCAACTTAGAAAGCTGGTCATAAAAAATGATGACGAAAGAAAGTTCCTACGCCATATGTAAAGGATATTATATAAGAACAACTTCAGGTAGTGTACTTAATTTCTCATCTTTTGTAATAGATTTCACGAATAAAAAAAAAAACATAATGCCTAACAAGCTACAGTATGCATGAGAAGGTCAACATACTAGGATTGAATTTGTTTACTAAGAGGTCAAAATTTAAGTGAGATGATTGAAAGCAAGAAAATCCATATGATTGCCATCTCCCGGCTACAACGACACAACATTCAAAAGACAATTTTTTCCACCTATCAAAGAGGGGTTTGGGGGTCTTTTGTATTTGTAATGCATTCCTGTGTAATAAGAAGTCTCCATGAATTTGCAGGCAATAGTATGATCTCAAATAAAATCCCATTTAACTTACAAAATTACCATTCCTGTCTAAATTTTATGTTCAGTATTTATATGTACCTGAATATCATAAGTGTTGATTTTAAACTCCCTTATCCTACGTGCTCGTATGATCTCTCTTTAGAAATCACTAGCACTATGGAGAAAAACGTTTGGTTACAAGAAACTTATTGAAACCCCTTAGCTAATTCCCCAAAACATTGCTAGAATCTCTCTATCACTCTTGATTCTCTACTCGTGTATGCTTGATGATTTTGTGTGTAAAATAAATTCCGAGCAACCCTATTTATATGTATAGGACTTGGGTTGCATTCCTTGCTAGAATAGGACTCCTAAATCCTCTTAGAATAAGAAAAGCTAACTTATTTCCTTATCCTAGTTGATTTGGGATTCTTGAAAAAATCTTATTTCCAAATCGCAATAGGAAATTATGTGCACACTTTATTTTCTCCTTATCAAAATAGGAATCCTTCCTAATTGGGTTTTGATGAGCCAAAAAACACAACAATAAGAAACCTTTAAATTTTGCCTTTGATTTGGACCCTATTCATATGAAAATTGGTTGGTTTATGTGGTGTCATGTAGAATATATTGGGGGAGAAAAGCAAAGCTCCTTGCTAAGGGTCGCAAAGTAGCCGTCATTAAATACTAGGATTGAATTTGTTTACTAAGAGGTCAAAATTTAAGTGAGATGATTGAAAGCAAGAAAATCCATATGATTCCATCTCCCGGCTACAACGACACAACATTCAAAAGACAATTTTTTCCACCTACCAAAAAGGGGTTTTGGGGACTTTTGTATTTGTAATGCATTCCTGTGTAATAAGAAGTCTCCATGAATTTGCAGGCAACAGTATGAACTCAAATATTCCCATTTAACTTACATAATTACCATTCCTGTCTAAATTTTATGTTCAGTATTTATATATACCTGAATATCATAAGAAACCTTTAAATTTTGCCTTTGATTTGGATCCAATTCATATGAAAATTGGTTGGTTTCTGTGGTGTCATGTAGAATATATTGGGGAGAAAAGCAAAGCCCCTTGCTAAGGGTCGCAAAGTAGCTGTCATTAAATAGAGAACTTGTTCTCTTTTGAAAGGGTTAAGGTTTCAGATCATTATTGTGGCTGCCACTAGGCCCACTACATATAAGCATCATAATCTGAGTTCCTCTGTCTATGTGTCTAGACATATGAAGAAAGGGAAAAGCCAATATGAATTGTTCTATATATTCCATATTGTTCTGTTTCAATCATTTTTATTTTGTTCTGCCTGTAGAACCTCAAACCTGAGATTCTGTTATGAGACTAAAAGGCATTATCATTTTTGCATCTATTGGCGCAATACTTTAACTTTAAATTACAGATTAATATCTCTATCTAAACTTTACAAGGGTTTGAGAATCCAATTCCCATCTTCTACTTCCAGAATGTTCATATATTTGTCAATATCATCTATTTAATTCTTCAGCTATGCTAACAACACGATAGCAAACATGTCAACAATATTGTTGGAGAAGGAAAGAAAAACATAGAATCGAACATTACCTTCAAATCATGAGCCAATTTTAAATTTTCTTCAAGATCACCTTTCCTCCGAGCCAACTCATTTAAGGCAGAAGTGATCGCTTCAGTTTGCTTCTCATCAATCGCCTATCACTCAAAGAAATATTACTTTAGGCTGTACATCATGCAAACCGCATTTTTCAATCCTTGCGGATAGACCTGACAAGGTTCCGGTTCGAACCGTGGAACCGGAACCGGAAAAACCGGAACCGGTTTTCCGGTTACGGTTCCAAGGTTTTCGGAACCGGGCGGTTCGAACCGGATTGGAACCGGTGGTTCCGGTTCCGGTTTGAACCTCCGGTTCTAGGGTTTTTTTTATTTTTTATTTTATTTTATTTATTTTATTTTTTTTTATATATATATATATCCTAAATGATCTAAACCTAAACTAAACCTAAATCTTCTTCTCACTCTGCCATCATCTCTGAGGTCAGATTCTTCTTCTCATTCATCTTCTTCTTCTTCGATCTCCTCTTCTTCGATCTCCTCTTCTTCTTCTTCAATCCACTGTTTCCACCGATCCACTTCTTCTTCCTCTTCTTCTTTCTTCGATCCATTGAATCCACCCAAAATCCCTTCGATTCTTCTTCTGCAGCATCATCTTCAGTTCTTCTTCGATCCTGGGGGGTTCTTGGACAGTTGGAGTTTGGGTGATTTGGGGATGGCCGATTCAAAGGTGGTGGTGGGTGATTTGGGGTTGATTTGGGTGATTTGGGATTTTGGGGTTGATTTGTGTGAGAGAGAGAGGGATGATAATCGATGAATTATGAACTGGATTCTGATGAAGGTATGAACCGATGAAGTATGAAGTATGAACTGGTGGTGGTGGGTGATTATGAAGTATCCTGATCTGGATTCTGATGTACCATGTATGGGTTGTTTTTGTTTTAAATAAATTTAAAAAATAAAAAAATAAAAAAATAAAAAAAGGTTGAAAACCGTCGGTTTCTTCGGAACTAGAATCGGAACCGGTATAGGCCGGTTCTGGTTCTGGTTCTACATAACCGTGGAACCGGAACCGGAACCAGGTCTACTTGCGGACAATAAAAAGCACCGGTGAGAGAAAATGAATAATCACTTTTCAAGAGATGTACAAACCATTCTTAACTCGGAGAATTTCCTCTCCAATGTATATTTCTCATTCAACGACTGCAATTCCTGATACAATACATATAAATGAATTTCTACTTATGTGAGAAACATAAGAGGATGGAGCAACTAATTATCCATAATGATGCAAACAAAGGCATCTAGGAAAGTGTTAAACCTTCACACATGCCACACCAATTTGTTCACGGAGATTCCGGACCTCCTCTTTCTGTGATCTAGCCCTCGAATAAAGTTCCTGCTCATAAATTTTTGTATGTAAGAGAACAAGAAGCTTCATCGTAATTTCATAATGAAAGATGTGCATGAACATATTGGAATATAAGTACCATAGCCTCTTGATCTTGAAAATAATTGAAATTGTCTTCTTCTAACTTTTTCCTCGGAGAATGCGTTTCAAAATTTTGCTGTCTGAACAAAACATATATTAACTACAATCAAAATGTGCCACCAAATATATACACTTGTAGTGGAGCCACATAATTTGATATAAACCTCACATAAAAATTTGCATCAAGTAATTCTTTTTGTGAACCTGGTTCAGATGTTACCTGTTTAGGAAACCAGAGCTTTCAGTCTTGATCCCATCATTGTCAAGCCCGTTCATGGAATTCTTACTAGAAGACATTGTATTGGTACTCTAGGTCTTTTGCAAGATAAATTCCGATTGTGTGAACGCTGATATTTTCCATTATCACTAAATTGCAGTTGACCTCATTTTAACCTCCTGTTCCATACTTCATCATCATTGTACCAAATTTTTTGAACGAAACAACTACCACTTCCATATGTTATTGCATGACTACAAGAATAAATGTGCACTATCAAAATAATACTTTGAAAATTTTTTTTTTTTTTTTTTTTGTACAAAACAATTAATTACCCTGATAATAATCCAACATGAAGAAACCAAAATCTATAACATGCATTTAGAAAAGAAAAAAAAAAAAACAAAGAAAAAACCTTGAGCATGAAGGAATTAATGAGGAAATTTAGCAAGTGATAATCTTCTACAAAATCACTTTCAAGATTCTCTAGATAATTATATCTTTCTTGAATAAATTTTCAAGATACGAAACTTGAATAGTTCAGCAAGGCCAACTCATGATCATGTGCAGCCGCGCAGGTTTCGCTTGGGATGTACCGAAGATTGCATAATTCTTTTCTTAAGACTCGTGCATAATTCTCTCATCCTCTATAATCTATTTAGAGTATATGGATATTTTGCTCTCTGTTAAAAAAGTAAACTACGTGAAATGATCTTTCCTTCCAAAAATATTCAAAACTTGATTTGGAAGCTTATATGGATACTGATTGAGCTGGTTCAGTTGTAGATCGCCGATCAATTTCTAGCTATTATACCTTTTTGGGAAGAAATTTTATTACTTGGAGAAGCAAAAAGCATTCGGTGGTTAGCAAGATCGAGCATAGAAACTCAATTTAAAGTGGCACATGGGATTTGTGATTACTTTGTTGAAAATCGTTCTCACGGATCTAAGAATAAAATTGGATGGACCAAATGAAACTATACTGTGATAACAAATCAGCCATCAATATAGCTCAAAACCAGTGCAACACGGTGAACTAAGCATGTAGAAGTGGACCGACACTTTATAAAGGAGAAGCTGGATAGCGGGTTAATATGCACCCCTTATGTTGCGTCTAATGGGATGTTAGATGGCATTTTAACCAAAGGGCTACCTCATTCATCATTTCAATCAATACTAGCCAAGCTGGGAATGGAAAATATTTTGGCACTAGCTTGAAGGGGAGTATTTGAGAATCTAGTAGATTTTCTCCATAGAGGGAAAGTTTGGCCGAATCCATAGTGATATTTGGGGTAATCTAGTCACTTGGAAAAGCAAGAAACAGTCAGTATTTGCTTGAAGCAGTGCTAAGGCAGAATTCAGAGCAACGTGTGAACCTATCCAGAGACTTATGGAAGGATTGAAATTGTCAAGTGAGGTTTCTATGAAATTGTAACGAAACACATGGAGACAGACATTTCATCAAAGAGAAGATTGATCTAGGGATAATATGCATGATAAATATTCCAACAAAACAACAGATAGCGGATGTTCTAACAAAAGGATTGAATAGATCGAGCTTCGAGATTCTAGTTGACAAGCTGGGAATGACTATTATCTATTCCCCAGCTTGAGGGGGAGTGTTGAAAGAATCATTGACCAGCTTCTTTCCTAGTTTGTTGGACAGCTGTCTTTCCTAGTTTGAAAGAATCATTGTGGGATTTAGTTTATTGTTTTTAGAGATTTTTAGAGATTGTTCTAGGACTCTTTTACTGCAGTTTTGTATATATTAGTGTGCTACCATTTTTAATTAAAATAAAAAAATAAAAATAAAAAAAACATTAGAGTTTTAGTTTCAACTCTGTTTTCATTATTGTATCACCTAATTTCCTATTTGTAATAGTTGACCCATAACTTATGACCTAGGATTGATAACTTTCCAATTGTTAGGTTTCTAGGAGAGTTTTTCCTAAAATAATTTGTATTCTTCTGCTATATATATTTGTATCCTATACTAAAAAAGAAAGAGTGGAAATATTATCTTTTTTCTTCAGATATCACATGGAAAGATTTCCAAAGAATGGTATTAACCAATTATTCAAGTCATTTAGCCATAAATTTTCATCAAATTATCTGTGTTTAGTACCTCGTTTGTAAAATGAACATCAAAACTATATTTGCTTCAATGCTTTGATATAGTTAAATCTTGGTCTCCCACTTTTTAGTAAACTTGAGTCAAACCATTGCATAAATTACTCATTGCAAAGACTAAATAGAACATAGTAGTTCAAACTTCAAATAATTATAGCCCATATAGAAAGATCATTATTAGATTGAACCTATTGAAATAAAGTTCACGGATATCAGGATCCCACACATTAACAAATTTAGATTCAATGTCAGAAGTCATAAGAGATCACTTAGGCTAGTGGTGTTCGTGTTCCCTCCAATAAATATTTCCAGCGTTCAATTTTAAATTAATGCTAGTTGCACTTATTGTCGCTTCACATTCCCTATTATCAACTTAGTAATGGGAACAAAAAATAACGTGTAGAACGATAATCACTCAAGTGTATAAGATTCTGGTTAACAGGACTCATAATCAAGTATAACCTGACTCCACGTTATTCGCACAACATTGATCACAAATTTCTCCAATTTTCTAAGAGACCGTGTCAAGGAGAAAAAGCAACTAACACCCTATAAAAACCACAATTTCTTGATTGAAAACAATAATTGAAAAGGCAAGACAGAAAAAAAATCATAATACGTGCACACATACAAGCAAGTACTAACTCATACACGCCGTTTAATTTTCAAAAAAAAAAAAAACCACTACACTGCGTTTGGTTTTCAAGAAAATTCGATTTGATAAGAATTTGAAAACCAACCAACATTCCGGCAGCTGAGTTGTGCCACAAGGGAAAAAAAATCGCAGTAAAATTCAGCGAAAATGATTCTCCAGCAGATTGTTTTGGGATCCAAAAGATTCAATCATATAGTTAAAATTTAGATTCAAGAAAGCAGCAATTTCCTTTAAATAAAAACAAAAATAAATGAGGAAATGAATATTGAATTACCTGGAGTTGGAAGAACCAGAGAGAAGAATACGTTTGATTAGATCCAATGAAGGAGAGAGAGAGTTTGTTAGGAAAGTGAAAGTCAAGTGGCGGTCGTTGGGGCTGATTTCACAGTTCACATGATAAATCTCAGGTCGATGTTTATTACAATATAAAGAGCAAATTGCATAAAACTTACCTCAGGTTTGGCCTTTGACACACAAAATCAACTCATGCAAAAATTGACACTTACCTCCACTACCACTATTAAAACTAACAGTTGACTTAGTTTGACCATTAAAAATACGAAAATACCCCTACTATTAGAAAGAGAAAAATACCAAAATTCCCCTAAATGAATTATTTAAACTATTTAATTTTTAATATATATATATATGTTCAAGTCAGTGCGTACTGATATAACTTCATCGATGTGTACTGATATAACTTCATCGGTGTGTTAGATGTAGATCATTAGATTTATATACTTTGACTCAAAATGTATGCACTTATCAAAGCTTCTCCATAATCAGTGGTCCACATGCATTGGTACTGATGTAGTTACATCAGTGCGCACTGATGTAAACGGAATCGTATATATATATATATATTAATGAAGGCTAGCAATGGCGCGACTCCTCCGCAAATTAACACCACAAACTTGGGAGGCCTATTTTCGTAGCCACCACCGCCTTCACATCGGGAGAGGTTGGAGCTCCCCGTCGCCTAGTCTCCTCTAAAACCAAGCTTTGTGCATGAGGAGGTGCCTTCTCTGTAAAACCTCAACCTAAAAAATACAACTTCAACCTCCACAATACACCCAAATTCATCCACCAAATCAATCTCCAAATGAATATTTAAACCCAAAACTATCAACAACATAGTTTCATCTAGGCATTTTGTCAAACAAATTCAATGCATAATCTATGTTGGTAGGTGATTGGTTAAGTATATGTATAGTTGAGTACCCACTGTTGATTAACTGGGAATGAAGTGTAAGATTTGCCATGAGAGACAAACAAAAAAGAATTTGAAGAGAGGATTGAGAACTGATAATTTTTTTTGAAGAACTTTCATCAAATACATATCCATTATCACATCACATCCACCAATAAAGGTGTTGTATATATAATTTCGCCAAGCAGCCACATCATCAAATGAGTCAATAAATGCTGAGGAACAGGTTGCCACGTCACTCATTGGCCAGGTCAAAGAAGAAAACGTGGACCGATCAGCATATCAAGTCAAATAAATCAAAGATGTATTCGCCAGAGCTAGATATGTACTCGCCAAATATGGAAGCATAGTCGCCAAAGGGTAAAACCCAGGAGGGGAGATGTTCGCCACATCTGTGTGCTGGGCACAAACCGACTCGGCTGAAACATGAAAATAAACCCTAAACTCCCAGAAGACCCATGGCAACAAGGAGTCGCAGAAAAGGAAAGGGCCGAAAACACATATCCGTATCTGTTACAACATGGGAATCCGAGTACGAATCAAAAAGGAAATCCTACCTCCAACAAGACAGGATCACGTAGTAACCCTAGATTATCATATATAAATAGAACCACCTATCCCACGAGGAGGGGGTTCGAAATAACCAAAAGAGAGAAAAGCAACAATTCTGGAGATTTGAGTGTGTAATCGAAACAAGTAAACTATAGTGATATTTTCTTGTCCTCCGGGACGCCGTGGTTTTTTCCCATTCAAGGTTTTTCCACATAAATTGGTCTCTTGCATGCATTGAATTTCTTTCTTAATTAA
This sequence comes from Acer yangbiense, assembly GCA_008009225.1. Classification (NCBI taxonomy): domain Eukaryota; kingdom Viridiplantae; phylum Streptophyta; class Magnoliopsida; order Sapindales; family Sapindaceae; genus Acer; species Acer yangbiense. The sequence continues at coordinate 26,757,643 of CM017763.1, forward strand.
CGATACTTTTGATTTAATTGTTGATTGTGTGGTAATCCAAAATTCACCGTCAACAATTGGCGCTAGAAGGAGGGGGTCGCTTGAGCAAAAACTTCGAGGAACCCTTGCGAATTGAGAAACATGAACAACGACAGTGACAAAGATGGTAACTCCAGCGAAGATCTAATTGTTGAGCCAACCACGCCGACAGGAGATAGGGCGGTGACGATCGAGGAACAGTCGGCAGCAACGCTAGGAACTAGGGCAGCTGACCCCAGGGTTCTGCAGCACTTCCAAACTGCATTGGTAAACTTAATCAATGAGGCAAGCAAAATAGGACTTTCGCTTCCCATAGGATTGGGAGATTCATCTCCCTATGAGTTAACTACTCCGGGAATCCCGCCGCCCGGAAGACTATGGTCGGAAGTTCACATCGCAACCCCTGATGCTCAAGCGAGACAATCCGCTGAAGAGACTCCCCATGGTCACCCTGAGGATTTCGAGGGTAGGAAACAAAGGAAGGGAAAAGGTGTGATGAATGAAGAATCTAGGGAGGAGCGGGACCAGATAAGAACACATGGGATCAATTCTAGTGACACATACCAAAGGAACCGGCGGAGACACCGTTCTATCTCATCTAAAGATAAAAGTCCTCGTCCACGAAGGGAATTAAGATCCAAAAGAGCACGACAAAGAAGATCCGAAAGCACAGAAAATAGAAGGAGTCCGGATGACAGAAGCAATTATAGGAGAATGACAATCAAGAGCAGACTCAATCCAACAGGGGAGCCAACTAGTCAGCGAGATGTCACCTTACAAGAGCTATCAAGGAAGGTTTCATCGATGGCACGAAGGTATGGTCGCAACGTATCTTCGGATGATGAGTCGGATAGCCCATTCGTTGAAAATATTGCTCGCACCCAATTTCCGGACAGATTTAGAATGCCAACCATTGAGCAGTATAAGGAGAACAGGGATCCGAAGGAGCATGTTCGCCGATTCCGCAACATTATGGCCCAGTATTCATCCAATGACGGACTGCTATGTCTCACCTTCCTGCAAACGTTTGGCGACCTCACCTCCAAGTGGTTTGGAAGACTTCCATCCGGAAGTGAAAGTTCTTAAAATACTCGAGGTGTGTTTATCAATATAAAGCTAGAGGGGGGGTGAATAGATTTTATCTAATTATTACCCAATTTTCGCATGCATGTCAATTTTACGAAAATACCCCTAGCAAGTCAAAAATACATACAAGTGTAATAAGATGCGGAAATAGTAAATGACACTTGATGTATACGTGGAAAACCCAACCACTGGGAAAAACCACGGGCTGTTAAGTGCGCCACACTCGGACCTCGAAATCCACTATATGAAAAGACGGTTACACCCTCAAGTGATTCTCGGACCCTCACCCTAGATAACCTCAGGCTATGGACACTACCAATCGCCACTCTTGGTTCAATCCCTAGTGATATCCCCTGATACACTACTCTTGGCGTGAGCACCCTCTAATCTACCACGCGGGCCTTTTATAGCGGCTCTAGTCCAATTTGCTTGAGGCCTAAGCACACTTAGCCCCAAGACTTCAATCTCTCAAAAGAGATGCACAACCCTATGTGAATATGTATGAATATTCAATTAATGCAATAAGAGCTAGGGTACTCTAAATGCTTACCTAGGATTATAAGATGACAATATAATCAATCCTAGATATCACATATAGCTATATGACATGGCATATAACTTTAGCTAAATAAAGGATAACCAATCCTAGATACAAAGCTATCATATAAAACCCACAAACATTCAAAGGATTAACTAGTTGATTAAAAAACAATCTATCAACCTAGTTATCAATACATCACACAAGAATGTTCATGGCATAGCTTTTAGGCAATAATGACCTAATCAAATAAGCTATGAAAACTAATCTCAATCAATAAATGAGATCAATTAGCTAGATGGCATATGAACATTAAAACCTAGCTAACAAATAAAAACCCAATCAACACATAATCTCAATCTTATATGTAGAAATTAATCTAAACACATATAAGTAAATATGAGATAAAATTGATAAGTAGAAACACTAATTATGTAAGATAAAAGTGTTCAACAAATCATACCATGTGTGTTGAAGAAGTCCCATGCATTAGCATATGCTAGATGATCCTAGATGATGCTTAGATGAAGATTTATGCATGTGGGAATGGGTTTAGAGAGATAAAGATATGATCTTTAAGCTTTCTCTCTCAAGTCTCTCTAAATATCTCTCTAGGGTTCTTATCATCAAAGACTTGTATTCTGAACCAGAGATAAGGATGTATTTATAGAGACCAAAAACAGGGCAGGTGAAAATACAATTTTACCCTTGAAACGCACCGATCGGCAGTTTCATTCGGCGGCCAGGCCGCCGAAATGAACCGCCGAATGGCTCCCGTGTGGAACAGGGGAACTTCAGCGACTTCATTCGGCGGTTTGGAAACCGCCGATCCCAACCGCCGTTTTGGACCCGAGAGATATATTTCAATCAGGTCTCATTCGGCGGTTTCGAACGGCGGCCAGGCCGCCGAACGTAACCGCCGATTCACCAAAAATGGTGAAACCAAGGAGAAGTCAAAGGCATCTCCACCGGCGATCATCGCGCAAAACAAAGCACATTACCGTGCACGCGCGGACGTTTCCGAACATCCTTAGGGAAACGAATTACTCCACACTAAAAGCTAACATACATGAAGTGCAAGTGTGGGTATTGAATGCATCCTAATGCCTAACATGTCATGGCATTATCATATAACAAGATGCAATCAATTCAACATGCAAGAAGAGATATTGAATAAATCAATAAAGCACAATGCACACAAAATATAAACACACCATACAAGAATAAGAGTTATGCATGTTGTGTGTGTGTGTGCAACTATATCTCTTCAAGCCAATGTAAGCACTAGATATATACCTTTGGTGCTTGTCCTCTTGAGGTCTTGGAAAGGGTCTTGATCTTCAACAAACACCTAGACTACCCTTATAACCAAACCCCAACATGTGGTTTGACCACGAAATAAGCCAATCAATAATGGGAATCCTTACAGGAAGTATAAGCAGTTTCTCGAACCTCAGTAAAGCATTCATAAGGCAATTCATGGGGAGTGTGCAGAGAAGAAAGTCACTTGCTCATCTATCAAACTTGAAGCAGGAACACAATGAGTCGATCAAGAAGTATCTAGCAAGATTCGAGAAGGAGGTTGCTTAAATTGAAGACGCCAGTGATGTAGCTGTTATCGCCGCTTTCACTAATGGGTTACAAAGCGGGCGATTATCCTTTGACCTGCGAAGAGAGAGACCGAAAACTTATGAGGAGATTATGGAAATAGCTGGCGACTATGCAATGGCTGAAGAAGAAGAAGAAGTAGTGCAAGGGGGTAGTTATGTACACGGACACAAACCTGACTCAAAAGCAGAACATAAGGATGACAAAAAGATATAATCACGTGACCGCCAAAGAGATGAGAAAAGCCAAAAGGGGCATCCAAGGGAAAGCAGGGAAAACACTCGAGCCAATAGGTTTCGAGGAAGGTACAACCATTACACCCCTCTAACCGGCGATCAGGAGGAAATACTTTCCGTGGTAGAAGACAAAGGACTCGCCAAATACCCTCGGCAGCAATCAGCAAATGCCAGGAAAGATACAACTAAATACTGCCGATTTCACAAAGATCATGGGCATGAGACTTCAAAATGTTTTCAGCTGCGTGACCATATTGAGAGCTTGATCAGAGACGGGCACCTGAAGGATTTTGCTTTGAAAGGGGACAAGCACGGTGGTCGCTAGGACAGCCACCAAGGAAACGGACAGGAAAAAAAAAAGTCCAAGGAGAAACAGCCCTAACGCCACCATAAACACTATTTTTGGCGAACCTCATACTGAGAGAAGCAATCGAGAAAGGATGTCAGAAGTCCGAGAAGTAATGTATGACAGCAGAAGCATGGAGATCAATTCTATGTAAAGAAACCCCAAGAAAGGAAGAGAAGGACATGACCCCATAATATTTACAGCAGAAGACTCAAAAGAAATTGATGCAAAGCCTAATGATGCAATCGTAGTGGGGGTTCGAATAGCATATAGGGATGTCCTTCGAGTAATGATTGACAACGGGAGTTCAGCTGATATTCTAAGTGCTAGGGTATACGATGAGTTTCGGCTGGATAGAAAGGACCTAGAACCCTTCCATGTGCCGTTGAAAGGTTTCGGGGGCGCAGAAGTAAGATCATTGGGAACTGTGAAGCTACCGGTGAGGTTTGGTACAGCACCATGTAGGCGAACAATCCTGCTGGACTTTGTTATAGTCGACATCCATAATTGGCCGTATAATGCTTTGCTTGGTCGACCGTTTCTTAACAAAGCTCGAGCTGTCACTTCAACCCACGCATTGAAAGTGAAGTTCCCTACAGAATTCGGAGTCAGAGAATTGAAAAGGTCACAGGAGATGGCACGCCGCGCCAACCTGTCAATCTTCAAGGATAAGGCAGGGATGGAGACATTAAGTATATTCGAGGTAAACAAGGAAGTGCAGGAGGATAACCCGGAAACTTTTGAATTGGACCCAAGGGACAAAACGAGCAGAGAAAAGGAAGAGCCAACTGAGTCGATTGTTTTAAACAAAGCAGAGCCGGACAAAACAGTCAAGATTGGAGCAAGACTGACTGAAACCGTTAAGAGAGATGTGACAAACTTGTTGAAAGAGTACAGGGATATTTTCGCTTGGAGCCATGAAGACATGCTGGGGATTGAAAGAAGTGAGATTTCACACAACTTGGCTGTGAACGAAAAATGCAAACCAGTAGTACAAAAGAGGAGAAGCTTTAACCTAGAGAGAAGTGCGGCAATAAAAGAGGAGGTGTCCAAGTTGCTTGCGCCGCAGGATCAATCAGAGAGGTTAAGTACCCGGAATGGGTGGCGAATGTAGTTCTAGTGAAAAAGAAGAACAACCAATGGCGGATGTGCGTCGACTTCACCGATCTGAACAAGGCCTGCCCCAAGAATAGCTTCCCGCTACCAAGAATTGACCAGCTGGTCGATGCAACAGCCGGACATGAAACATTAAGTTTCATGGATGCATACTCAGGATATAACCAGATAAAAATGCACAAGCCAGATGAGGAGAAGACAGCGTTCACCACAGATCAAGGGTTATACTGTTACACAGTCATGCCATTCGGCTTGAAAAACGCTGGAGCAACTTACCAGCGCTTAGTCAACAAAATGTTCGCCAGACAGATAGGAAGAAATATGGAGGTTTACGTTGACGACATGCTGACAAAAAGCATCACAGCAGATAAGCATATAGATGACCTAAGGGAGACATTCGATGTGTTGGTTAGGTATGGAATGAAGTTGAATCTAGCAAAATACGTGTTCGGCGTACCATCTGGGAGATTTCTAGGATATCAAGTGCATCAAAGAGGAATATAGGTGAACCCTGAAAAAATCCAAGCGCTGGCCAAAATGGTCTCACCAAGAACTTTGAAAGACGTCCAAAGACTCACGGGGTGCCTGGCATCGCTGAGCAGGTTCATAGCTAAATCAACGGATTGATGCCTACCATTTTTCAAAGCCCTAAAGAAAGGAAAGGGGATCGAGTGGAACGAGGATTGTGAAAGAGCTTTCCAGGCCTTGAAGGATTACCTCGGGCAAGCACCGCTGCTATCAAAATCGGAAACATGAGAAACATTGTATATGTACTTATCCGTCTCTGAAGCAGTCACAAGTTCCGTGCTGGTAAGACAAGAGGAGGGGATCCAAAAACCAATATACTACACCAGTAAAGCACTTTTACCAGCCGAAACCAGGTACTCGCCGGTCGAAAAAATGGCACTCACTCTAATAACAGCAGCAAGGAAGTTAAGGCCATATTTCCAGGCTCATAAAATCGGAGTATACACCAACTGCCCACTGAAATTAATTCTGTAAAAACCAGAAGTATCCGGTCGATTGACGAAGTGGGCGATCGAGTTGAGTGAATTCGATGTAGAGTATCTTCCAAGGACAGCAATCAAAGCCCAAGCAATGGCAGACTTTGTAGCAGAGTTCACCGAGCCAAGCATGGAGGTGGCAAGAATGATGGTGGAGCAAAACAAGAAAGTATTCAAATGGCAACTCCGCGTTGACGGGTCATCAAACACACACGGCAGCGGGGCAGGGGTAGTGGTGTCAACCCCGGAAGGAGACTCAGTCGAATGTACCTTGCATTTTGACTTCAAAGCTACTAACAATCAAGCTGAATACGAAGCACTCATAGCAGGACTAAAAGTTTGCACAGTACTAGGAGCAGATGAAGTGGAAATCTTCAGCGACTCTCAAGTCGTTGTCAATCAAGTGCTAGATGAGTACCAGGCGAGAGATGAAAACATGATCGCCTACCTGGAATTAACAAAGGAGCTAATGGAAAGATTCAAAGAATACAGAATTGTTCAGATCCCCAGAGAAGAAAATGAACAGGCTGACGCCTTGGCCAAATTAGCATCCGCCACGATCAACATTTGGCCCAGAACTATTCTTATGATCCGCCTGCTGCAGGCGAGTATAGTCAAACCGAAGGAAGTTGGGGCAGTCTTTGGCGAAAGAGATAGCTGGATCACATCAATCAAAGAGTACCTCGTCAATGATGTACTCCCAAGTGATCCATTAGAAGCAAAACGATTGAAGTACAGAGCTACAAGATATTCAGTACTCAATGGAGAACTGTACAAAAGGGGGTACTCAAGGGCGCTGTAGAGATGTGTCGGGCCTGAAGAAGCAGAACGTATCCTGAGAAGCATACATAGTGGAAATTGTGGGAATCACGCTGGGGGTGCCAGCCTAGCCCACAAAACATTAAGGCAGGGTTTTTACTGGCCAACACTATTCGTCGACGCTAAAAGAGTGGCAGCAAGATGTGAGGCGTGTCAAAAAATTGCCAATAACATCCGCCAACCATCTGAACTCTTGCAAAGTATTACCTCGCCTTGGCCATTCGCCATATGGGGAATTGACCTGATTGGCCCAATGCCAACAGCAACTGGAGGAGCGAAGCACGCCATAGTAGCCGTGGATTATTTTACGAAGTGGGTAGAAGCCGAACCATTGGTGCATATAACGGAAGCAAACACTATAAGCTTTGTAAAGAAAAATATCCTGTACAGATTCGGGATACCAAACACCATCATCACAGACAATGGGACCCAATTCGATGGCAAGAAATTCAGGGAGCAATGTGACAAGTATGGCATCAACAACTACTACGCCTCCCCAGCACATCCGCAGACGAATAGCCAAACTGAAGCAGTGAACAAGATCATAAAACACAACCTGAAAGCTAAATTAGCAACGAAAAAAGGTAGCTGGGCAGATAAACTACCACAGGTACTCTGGGCATATCGAACCACAGAAAGGGGTTCAACAGGTGAGACCCCATATTCCATGGCTTACGGAGCTGGAGCTGAAGTTGTCATTCCCGTGGAAACATCTTTCTCTTCTCCAAGGGTACAACTCTTTCAACCGGAACTCAACATTGATATGTTAAAATGCGGTCTGGATGAATTAGAAGAAAGAAGAGAGCGCGCACAAATAAGAAACACTGCGTACCAACAAAGGGTAGCCAGATATTATAACTCACATGTACGTGAAATGAGGTTCGTGCTTGGCAACTTGGTGCTGAAGAGGGTGAACCCAGGAACAAGAGACAAAGCTGCAGGATCACTCGCGGACAAATGGGAAGGGCCCTATCAAATTACAGGCATAACTGGTCACGGGGCATATCGCATTACTCGAGAGGGTTTAGGCGAACTACCTCGGCCATGCAATGCGCAGTACTTGAAGACATATTACCCTTGACTTCTCGCTTACTTTTAGGATTTATTTCAATCTTTTTATTCTTAGACAGTTTTCATTTTAGCAGTTTTATCTGTGACTATGTTAATGAGTTGCAGGAAGTATTCAATAAAGAGTAATTTATTACTGAAGATTCGTAATTTGACTCGCCAGTCACAAAGGGCATTCGCCGTCATGCATCACTACCATCACGTACAGATGAATCTCGTACTCGCAGCAAACTGGCGAGAAAAATAAAATCCCAAGTTATAGAAATTGGCAATCACCATTACGGGAAAATTAAAATCCCTAAAAAGACAAGCAAAAAGCATGAAGGAGACGTCCCAATAATATGCTAAAACTCAGCAATGGCAGCTGACTAAATAACATGTTAAAAACTTAGTGTATGGTCGGATACGTCCTGACAAACACTAAGTACGCCGAAACTCAACAATGGCAGCTGAATAAAGCTGTAAAATATGCTAAAAACTTGGTGAAACATTAAGTAAGCCGAAAACTCAGCAAAGGCAGCTGAACAAAAATAGAGCTAGAGGAGTTGTAAAATAATTTATAGAATCAAAAAGTCATTTACACTCAAAGGTTCAAGAAAGATATAAATATTTACAATTGAAGACCTAATCTCAACTAGCTGCAGGAGGTCCCTCGCTGTCTTCCTCATCTTCGATCTCCTCTTCAGAAGGCCAGGTAATCTCTTCGTCCCCATCCGGCATAAAAGGTCCATAATCCCTACCGGCAACAGGACCCAAATCAGGTTCAGTACCAGAACCAGAAAAGCTGCCCTTCTGGCCGGAGTAGTAAGAGTTGAAAACACGCCTACTGGGAATTTCTAAATGCATAGGATGAGGCTCAGTCCTGTTATAATGGTAGTGGGCTTTCCATCGTTTTATCTGATCTTTAATCGAACCCACTCCGCTGGCCATATGCTGTTTAAGAGACCTGTCAAAGCGATTTAAAGCCTTTTCATTCGAATGGTCCTTCATGGCGAAGAACTTCTTCGACTGCCTCATGCCCCGTTCAAATTCACGCAGCAAAAGCGCATCATAGGCAGGGGATCTCTTAAAACGATCAACCGCTTCAACCTCCAGCACGGCCTTGAGATCATTCAAGATAACTTCATGCGAGGACAACTGGTTGCGCAGGTCCAAAGCCTCACGCTCAGCTCTCTCTTTTGCCTCATCAGCTAGTCGCTTAGCCTCAAAATGTGCTGCGAGTGATTCTTGATTAGCGGAGAGTTGCTCTCGCAGCGAACAAATCTCTTCCTCAGCAGCAGCCAATTTATCTTCAGCAACCAGTTGAGCTGAAAGATAACCATCTGCAGATTCCCTCAACTGAGCAAGTTGCTGAGTATGGACTTCCTCAGCAGAAAGTTTCTCAGCTGCCAAAATAGAAGTTTGTTCCCGCAGGCGTTTCACATCCCTCGAAAGGAAATTCCCTCGCCTATAGGTGTCAGTCAACTCAGACATCATCTGAAAGGAAAAACAGTCAAGTCAGGAAACATGCGAACGAAAAATACAACATAAATACCGCAAGAGACTCACCAGGGAGTGGCAATTGAAGAAAAATTCCATTTTCTTGTTACAAGACCTGCTCTTCACGTGCTCCCAACCCTCACCAACATAAACGTTGTTGTTCATTATATGTGAGTAAATCTCCGCAGCCGTGAAGTCTGAAAGGGAAACAGACCCTTCTCCATCACCAACTTCGGTTGGATCCATAGGAGGAACTTCACGGGCAATACCCGAACCTGACGCAGAAGCCCCGGTTTGCTTTGATGGCTCCGGTTTATCAGCTGGCCCTGGCTGACCAGATAGCCCAGGTTGATTAGCAAAAGATACGTTCGGCTCACCTACAGCCGTCGGAGGAGAAGCTGCACCAGTCGGGGAGGAAGTAGGAACATTCGACCTATTAACTCCTTCAGAAGGTGAGGACACCACCGCACTCACCCCACCAGCAAGAGCCTCAAGAACAGGTGTTTGAGTAGAAGGAGTTTCAACGAATACAGGTTCATCAGCACCCTCCTCGTCCGAAGAAACAACATACTGCACAACTCTTGATGCCCACTTCAAAGGTCGAGCAGTGTGATCAGGGGTGCCCTCAGCCGGGCGTTTGCCTCTACCGGTCCTAGGGGTTAGATCATTCGCAGGATCAAGGGGAGTTTCAGGGACATCCACGTCAAAAATAGGAGTATCACTGACTGACCCTGAAACTCCAACTTTCTCTTTTCCCTTACGGCTGGAGGTAGCTGCATGAGTGGTCGCAGCAGTAGTAGTAGTCATAGCAGGAATGTTCACAGCAGCCTCTGTATACACAGGGGGTTATCCCGATTCGACCCCACCCTCAGGAATATCACCAGCTTCCTCGCTATCGGAGAGATCGCCACCATCCGGGCTAGCAACTCCTTCCTTGGCCAAACCAGCAGTATGTCTTTTACTAGCAGCCTCAGAATTTTTCACTACCTGGGCTTGTAAGTCACAAACCGTATCAAAGTCCATCACTGCGAAAGATAACCAAATATCACTAACAAGATAAACAAAACAGTGATATAAAAAAGAAGAAAGACTGGCAAAACTTACGGCGAGGAAGCCTGGCAGGTAAGCGTGTGAAAACCCGTTGGGCGATCATTTTCTCCTCATCCAAGAGGAAAGATCTACCCTTCTCATCCAAAGGAAGGATGGCTGCCGCGGCTAGATGAGAGATCTTAACATCCGACAAAGCAGGAACAGCCAGAGAAGGAGAAATGAAGTGCCTAGGGACCTTCTTCACCGAAAATTATGGCGGCTGCTGGCAGTCACATCTCTGCACCACTCGCCACTAGCAAAAAACCAGCTATTCTTCCACCTTTTATTCGAAGTGGGAAAGCCCCAAATAAAACCCTTCTTCTTCTTCTCATCGCTAGAAACCTCCACCTGACCAGGGTTCGCCACACCCTCAGGGATCCAATTCTTCACGGGCGAAGAGAGAAGGAAATACATACTACCATTGCCCGCCTATCTTAATGTATAAAAATGGCGGATCTCGCGAGGCGTAGGGGGTCCATAACCCTTCAATTTCCACATCAGACACAGGCACATCAATATCCTGTAACTGTTCGGGGCGAGCTGGGCTGGCGCAATCCGGGCCTCCGCTAGAAAATCTGGCGATAAATAAAGGGATGAAGAGGGAGCGTAACCCCGCAATTGAAGCATTGTGCCATAAATGGGGACCCGATTCTCAGGAGGGATTCCATACATCAAGTGTTATTTAAATTCCGCACTATATTACACTTGCTTGTATTTTTGACTAGTAGGGGCATTTTTGTAAAATTGACTTGCATGCGAAAATTGGGTAATAAAAATTAAAATCTATTCACCCCCCCCTCTAGATATATTTATCATACACACCGAGCGTTATTATATTTACTTTCAATTGGTATCAGAGCGGGTTCCTAGATATATTTAGGTGATCCTAGCTCATTTTAGGTGTGTTTTGCATTTGTGTGATTTGTGCTCATTCATACATTTTGCATTCATTTGAATTCATTCATTATATACAATCAGTGGATACGGTGGCAACCATGAGGGTGCATCAAGTACACGACCTCCTCTCCTCACCGGTGTGAATTATGCCTCATGGAAATGCAAGATGGAAGCGTACGTGTGTCAAATCCATGATAGGGCATGGATGACTATTGAAGATGGGTATGCACCTCCTATGATGACTCCCACGGGTGGTGGAGAAGAAGTACTCAAGCCTAAGGCTCAGTGGTCACCTGAAGAGTTTGAGACTTCAAAATGGAATAGGAAGGCATGGCATGCTCTTCTATGTGCAATGGATGAAAATCAGTACAAACTGATTCAGAATACTAGGATAACCAAGGAGGCATGGGATATCCTAGAGGTTGCACATGAAGGAACCAATGTGGTTAAGGATTCCAAGCTACAAGTCCTTCAAACGCAATTTGAGTTGCTTAAGATGGAGGAGGACGAGTGCTTCAATGACTTTGAAGTCAAGTTGATGGATATTGTGAATCAAAGTCATCAACTCGGTGATCCTTATTCGGATAGGAGAGTTAAGTAAAAAATTATGAGGTCTCTCCCTGCTAGGTTTGAATCAAAGGTGACAGCTTTAGAGGAAAATAACACCTATAAGGACATGAAGCCGAGCAAGGTTATTGGAAGACTCCTCGCCTATGAATCTAGGAAGGCTCCTAGCATTTCACCTCCTAAAAAGCAAAAAGGAATTGCTTTGAAAGCTTCCAAGGTTGTGAAGGAGGAAAAAGGTGACTTGGACGAAGACATGGCATTGTTGCTTAGAAGATTCAAGAAATTCGTCAAGTTCAAGAAGAAGGGCTTTGGATCCAAAGGCCAAGACTTGAAGAAAAAGGCTCCCTTCAAGAGTCTTGAGCCTAGGTAAGAGAAGAATGAAAAGAAAGGGGTCCAATGCTATAAGTGTGGCGGTATAGGACATATCTCTCCCGATTGTGGGAATTTGAAGAATAAGATGGCAAAAGTGATGGCCGCCACTTGGAGCGAAAGTGATGACTCCGGAAAGGGAGACAAGTCATCAAGTGATGATGAGCTTACCATCGACTACACGACATTTGGGGCCACTTGTGTAGAAGATAAAGTTGTTGGTAAGAATGACTTGACTAGTGATCCCATAGAAGAAAAAGATGAAGAAGTAGCTCTAGAGGTGATAGGGGAAGCTACTCATTGGGATATGACTCTCATTGACTCAAGAGACCAAGGTGAAGGTCTTAATGAGAGAAATGACTCCATAGAAGAGATGGAGAGTGGAGGAGATAACTCTAGTGAAGATGACTCCTCATCTAACTCTACAAATGGAAGTGTAGAGAAAATGGATGTTAATGACTTTATAGTCAAGTGTGAAAGTTCATTAGAGAAGAACAATAGAAAGTTGAAGATTTTAAAGGATGAAAATCTAGAACTTTCAACACACAATGACCACTTAAGTAAACAAGTGGAGGCATCCAAGAAGATTAAAGACAAGCTAAGGGATGAGCTAGCTATGTCTAAGAGGAATGAAGAAGGGTTGAAGAGAGAGCTTGTTGAAGCTATAGAGTCATTGACTAGGATGACTACTAGCACCAAGAAACTTGACCACATTCTTGGTAGTGGAAAAAACCCTTGTGACAAGAGAGGTATTGGGTATGAAGAAAGCAAGGAGATCACTACTCCAACCAAGACCATCTTTGTCAAGAGTTTGGGCAAGAATGAAGCCTCACCGGTGCACACACCTAGGAAGAAAATCGATCTAGGACAATGCTCAAGAAGTGCACATGTGAAGGAAGCTCCAAGGAGACAACCTCAAGCTCAAAAAATTCCTCAACCTAACTTCCCTCACGCTCAAATTCATCAAGGGAAGAGGCCAATCATGCAAAATGAAACAAGGAAGCAAGCGAGACTGGTTCAACAACAAAGAAGATTTGAACCCGCTCAACCACAAAGTCATAGGAAGGCTCCTATGCATGCACAAGGACATGGTATGAATTCTAAATTTATCCCTACTTGTCACTTTTGTGGTATTGATGGTCACATTAGACCAAATTTCTTTCATTTCATTAAATTATGTAGAATCAAAAGCATGATTGAAAAGAGAATGACAAAAGCTGGAATGCATGCTAATAGGAAGGAAAATATTCATGTTCATGATCCTATTATTTCTAGTACTCTTGAACCATTGTCCACTAGGAAGAAAAATGTCATATCTATGTGGATAAGAAAAAATGAACCCGCTTGCTATGAGACTAACAAGTCTCAAATATGTTTAACCAAGTCAAATGGACTTGGGAGGTCCATAGGACCTCATGACCTTCATTGAAGAAGGATGATATTGACCCTATATAGGGAACTCAAGCAAAGAGAGCTTATGCATACTTGTTGCATGCAAATATTTGAAAAATCTTATGCTTCTTTGTTGATTGCTTGAGTAAGCTTGGTTGTACATATGTATATATGTTTTCATTTCAATAAGTGTGAACCATGCTTGTCTACAATCCATGTCATATCTATGTTCAAACATGCATTTTTGGACTAGGAGATTTACATAGGAAGTATGATATGAATGACCTATAGTTTTCTCCATGACATGATGATTCTTAATGACATGCTTAAAAAATTGAAAAGCATGAGTTGTTCTTATAACATGCTAATGATATATGAAAAGCATGAAATTCAAATGACATGCTCAAATGAAAAAGCATGAATTGATGATTGCAATTTATAAATGCAAAACTTGTGTGAAAAAGCTTATGAGACTCAAAATGAATAAATGATCTTGTATCCGTTCAAAGGAATTTATGTTAGGATTATGCTCAAAAGCAAGAGTGTAATGTTGTAATTAACAATCGTTTTCATATTAATAAAGTGATTTCTGGTTTAACAAATCGTATAGCATTTATAGTTTAATATTATAATTGTCAAAGTAAATAATCATAAGGTCTAAAGACTATGAGAAAAGAAGAATTGTTCGTACATTTGGATATGTATGTGGTAGACACAATTCTTTAGTTAGTCTTGAATAATGTTCACAACTTAAGTTAAAGGTTGGGCACCTTTATCTTGTTAAAGTTGTAGAATTCTTTTGCTAGCATTTGAGTGGGATCAAATGAGATATGATGAGTCTAAAATCATCGGAGTGTCTTCGAGCAAAAGGATCTAGTGCACTGGGTGCATTCACTACTACAAAAAATGCAAAAGAAATCGGTTTTTTTATATGGAAGAAATCGGTTTTTGAAATTTTTAAAACCGATCTCTTTTTGAGTGATTTAGAAAAAAAAGCGCAAAAGACATCGGTTTTTAACCGATGTAAAACAAGAGAAAAGAAATCGGTTTTACTTAAAACCGATTTAAAAACCTAGTAGAAAAGAAATCGGTTTTACTTAAAACCGATTTAAAAACCTAGGAGAAAAGACATCGGTTTTAGTTAAAACCGATTTAAAAAACCTAATGTAAAATTGATGAATTACAAAAAAAAATCCCACCGTCGCCGGCCACCGACCAGCCACCACCTCCGGCACGCCCCACCTACGGCCACCAACCGGCCAACCCCACCTATGATAATAATGACAATTAATTGTCATTATAAGGAATCAAACTCGCAACCTCAAAGTCAAAGTGGTAAGCCTTTACCGCCTGACTACAAGATTGAATATGTTAACAATTGCACAATATATATATATAACCTATATGAATTGTTAGAAAAAAAAAAAAAAAAAAAAACTTGTTTGATAAATTTAAATTTACTCAACTAATCAAAATTCTAATTTCTACTACAAACATACATATATTAAATAAATTTTATTGGTGGGTTTATTTTTCATTTCATTTTTTATTGTGTGGTTTTGTGTTCTGCTAGAGATATTTTTATGCAAACTTTTTCCCTAAAACTGTATCTTTTGGCAACGAAATAATTTTTTTCATCCATGCTAGATTTTTTGATTTTTCGATACGAATCCAACGGTATAAGGAACGTAAAATTATGGGCGGTATTTTGAAAGTTATGATCAATTATTCAGTCAAAGGTCAGAAGCAATTAAAGATATTTTTGTGCAAACTTTTTTCTTAAAACTGTATCTTTTGGCAACAAAATAATTTTTTTTGTCCATGGTAGATTCTTATATTTTTTGATACGAATCCAACGGTATAAAGAACGTAAAATTCCGGGTGGTATTTTGAAAGTTATGATCAATTATTCATGAGTACTCAAAGGTCGATCGATTGGAGATATTTTTGTGTAAAATTTTTCCTTAAGAAATAATTTTTTTTTTCCATGATGGATTCTTCGATTTTTCGATACAAATCCAACGGTATAAAGAACGTAAAATTCCGGGTGGTATTTTGAAAGTTATGATCAATTTTTCAGTCAAAGGTCAGAATTGGAGATATTTTTGTGCAAACTCTTTCCTTAAAACTGTATCTTTTGGCAAGGAAATAAATTTTTTTGTCCATGTTGGATTCTTCAATTTTTTGATACGAATCCAACGGTTTAAAGAACGTTAAATTCCGGGCGGTATTTTGAAATTTATGATCAATTATTCATGAGTACTCAAAGGTCAAGCGATTGGAGATACTTTTGTGTAAACTTTTTCCTTAAAACTGTATCTTTTGGCAAGGAAATAATTTTTTTTTTCCATGGTTGATTCTTCAATTTTTCGATATGAATCCAACGGTATAAAGAACGTAAAATTCCGGTTGGTATTTTGAAAGTTATGATCAATTTTTCAGTCAAAGGTCAGAATTGAAGCGATTGGAGATATTTTTGTGTAAACTCTTTCCTTAAAACTGTATCTTTTGGCAAGGAAATAAATTTTTTTGTCCATTTTCAGTTCTTCAACTTTTCGAGACGAATCCAACGGTATAAAGAACGTAAAATTCCGGGCGGTATTTTGAAAGTTATGATCAATTATTCATGAGTACTCAAAGGTCAAGCGATTGGAGATATTTTTGTGTAAACCTTTTCCTTAAAACTGTATCTTTTGGCAAGGAAATAATTTTTTTTCCATGGAAGATTCTTTAATTTTTTGATACGAATCCAACGGTATAAAGAACGTAATATTCCGGTTGGTATTTTGAAAGTTATGATCAATTTTTCAGTCAAAGGTCAGAATTGAAGCGATTGGAGATATTTTTGTGAAAACTCTTTCCTTAAAACTGTATCTTTTGGCAAGGAAATAAATTTTTTTGTCCATTTTGGGTTCTTCAATTTTTCGATACGAATCCAACGGTATAAAGAACGTAAAATTCCGGGTGGTATTTTGAAAGTTATGATCAATTATTCAGTCAAAGGTCAGAAGCGATTCGTGAATCCGCGAGTGAGCTGTTTTCATCGCTCATTTTCTCACTTTTCCAAATCGATTTTTGGAATATTTTCTGATTTAAAGTGTTTGTTTGCATGTCTAATTTCTTGTGTCAAAAGTTGAGCAAATAACGTTGAGTATTTTTAGAGATGTGCCCATGAATGTGGACATAGGTCAGATTTGCATTGCAGAATTTTACTTTTGAATCTACATCGGTTTTTATAAAAACCGATGTCTAAACGCTTGCTTTTAATATCGGTTTTTATAAAAACTGTTGTCTTTTCAACACAAAATTTAAGACATCGGTTTTTTATAAAGAACCGATGTCTAAACGGTTTTTTTTTAATATCGGTTTTCTTAAAAACCGATGTCTTTTGAAATTGTAATTTTTAAGACATCGGTTTTTATAAAAACTGATTTCTAAAAGCTTTTTTAAAATCGGTTACCAAAAACCGATTTCTTTTAGTGATTTCTAGTGATGTCTTTAAGCATTTTTGTAGTAGTGATTGAACTGGATCACAATGAAAAGCTTTATCTAGAACCGTCAATAGATAATAGTCTTTTCATTATCAGGACAATCGGAGAGTCTATCTTAATCCTGAGATAAATGATGGACTTATGGTTGCAAATGATATCATTTGAGTTATCAATGAGTACGATTATAACGCATAGTCTATCCTCGATAGTTTGGTGATATTCATTTGTTAATCGATAGAGGACTTCATTTATAGATATGGACATCGTGGCTCCATTTATTAAATGAGAGTATAATATCATCATATGGATGTTTTGAGGTAATTGGATATTAAATCTCAACGTTGAGTTTTCGATAGTGTCTATTGAAAACATGGCTTCTGGACAAGTCAAAATATCCAAGTTCAAAACGTGGTCATATGAGTAAATATGGTAACTTGGAGAGTTATAGGCGGTCTATGAACTCTTGGCGATTACTGATATTAATCACGAGGATACACTATCTCCAACATGATTGTCTAGGGTATGAATGAGGAACATCTTCCTTTTCTATCTTTATTTAAGAGTTCAATTTTAGCTCTTTAGTGGAATGAGTTAAAATTAATGGATCGGACCTAAGTGAATCATTTGTTGATTGTGATTAGGTTATGTCTTTTGAAGCTTAAATTTAGATGGCCCGCCAAGATCCCCAATCCACACGGACTTGCATGGATCACTTGATATATTCTACCGGACCAATTTAAGGGTCCATCTAGAATTGCATTTAATATATTAAGAATATAATTTGCACATTATTTAAGTAATGGGCTGCTCAATTATATTAATATATTAATAAAAAACATATGGGCTTGTTTCTTTTAGTAAGAATGGTTCTGGTTCACATGTGGGCTTTTTATTTAAAGTCCAATGGATTAAATGAAATAAGAAATAATATTAGGCCCAATTTTATTCAAGTGGGGCGGCAAGGTTAATATTTTAACCTAAGATATTATTTTGTTTTCATTGTTTTAATTAAATAAGAATTAATTAATTTATTAATTAATTGTTTAATTAAGAAACAAATCTTTTCTGATTAGGAAATATGATTCCTAGTCTTATACTATTGTTGGTAGTATACTAAAAGTAAAAGACTTATTTGGTAAGAAAATAAATAATTAATTTTATTTATTTAATCAAATAAGAAGTCTTTTATTTTAGTCAATAAAAAGAATAAAATATCTATGAGGTGGATTAGAGTTTGAAGTCTATTCTTTTATGGAAATTAGGGTGCAACACAAACTCCTTTTAGGAGTGTGATTTGCGGCAACCCTAGGAGAAAAAGAGAGCAAGATTTCGGCAACCCTAATAGGAAAAGAGAAGAAAATTTAGGCCACCTATATATTCATATGTATAGAATTCGGCCACCCTATGCTTTGTGCTTGAGAGACAATTTTTCTTCTTCTTCTTAATTCATAGAGAGCATTAATTTTGTTCTACTAAAAACATAAAAGAGTGAATAAATTATTCTTTGATGATACACTATTTGCTTGTTCATCAATAAGCTTGTGTGTACAACATCGATTTAGGTTCACGCGAGTTTCGATCATTAGATTGAGAACTCAAAAGTGACCGGAATAATTTTAGTCTTCTTTTGATTGTTTTTGTGACTAACAAAGAAAAGAAAAGTTTATTTGTCCATTCATAGGTTTGCAATTCAAAGAAAAGGGAGACCACGCTCTTAGGTGATCCACGTTCGTGCTAGGATTGAAGATCTTGCGGATTACCATCGACGTAAGTCAATCGGATCACGCGACAAAAGGTATTATTCTTTTGTTAGATAATATATATGTTTAATTGATTAAAGGGTTTAAGGTTCATAAAAGGAAATTTTTTTTAAAAGTTACTAAATCTATTTTTAGTCTCGCTTCCGTTGCGTGTACTACGGTATTTTTCCCTACAATTTATATTCCAAATTGTCTCTCTTTCTTTATTTGTTGAACATGTCTACTATCATACGGGTTTTATTCCTAGAAAAATCAAATAGGGTGCAAAGTTGCTCATGACATGTTTGACTTATAAAGTTGGATATAGCTGCTCATATATTAAAATCAATGAAAACTCTATATCCTTGCTTCTCTCATGACATTGGTGAAATTGGTTTGAATTCTTATTAGAAACCCTTGTCATTGGCTTTGCCAATTATATTGTATTTTGGACTTGAATGCTACATGTCTTGTATGCAAAGCATGTTTTGATTCACAAAACAAATTAGAGGCTTGTGTTCAATATAAAGCTAGAGGGGGGATTGAAAATATATATTATAGCGTGTGTGTCTAATAAATACAACCTAGAGGGAGGTGAATGGGTTGTTAATCCGTTATTACCAAATTTTCCGAATTAGTCAATATTATAAAAATAACCCCAATTCACCAAACAATAAAATCAAGTATAAAATGCGGAAATTAAAGAACACTTGATTTTTACGTGGAAACCCTCAACAGGGAAAAACCACGATCTATTATGCTAGCCACACACGGTTATCGAAATCCACTATATGAGTAAACAGTTACACCCTCAAGCGATACACGGACCCATACCCTAGATAACCTCAGGCTATGGACACTACCACTCACCACTCGCCACTCGCCACTCGCCACTCTTGGTTCAATCCCTAGTAATATCCCCCGATCACTACTCTTGGCGTGATCACCTCCTACTCTACCCGCAGGCCTTTTATAATGGCACTTGACCAATTGTTTGCGCACTAAGCCACCTTAGTCACAAGACTTACTTCTCACGAAGAGATCAACACCCTATCTGAATATTATGCGATATCCAAAATGCAATGAAGGCTAGAGAACACTAAATGCTTATCTAGAGATTAAATGATGACAATAAAATCAATCCTAGATATAATATAGCCATATGTCATGGCATACAATTTAGCTATGTTAAGGATAACCAATCCTAGATGCAATAGCTATCAAAAACATTCTCAATCAAACAATGAGATCAATATAGCTATATGTTATATAAACATGAAAACCTAGCTGAAATGAACGAATAAACGCTCAGTGTGTATGATAAATATATCTAGAGGGTGGGTGAATAAATTTTAACTATTATTACCCAATTTTCGCATGCAAGTCAATTTTACGAAAATGCCCCTACTAGTCAAAAATACAAACAAGTGTAATATAGTGCGGAAATTAAATAACACTTGATGTATACGTGGAAACCCAACCACTGGGAAAAACCACGTGTTGTATAGTGCGCCACACTCAAACCTCGAAATCCTCTAATTGAAATGGAGTTTACAACCTATGTAGACCTCGTCTAACACTCCGGTCAATAACCCCCCACTTCTACCACGCGGGCCTTTAAAAGTGGCTCTAGTCCAATTGCTTGAGGCCTAAGCAATCTTAGCCCCAAGACTTAATTCTCAATTAAGAGTTAATGCAACATATGTGAATATGTATGAATATTCAAATGACAAACAAGGCTAGGGAACCTTAGATGCTTATCTAGGATGATGATATAATCAATTAAATCAATCATAGATATCAAGAGCTAAATGACATGTCAAATAGCTTAGCTAATCAAGATTAAGCAAAAACCTAATTAGCTATCACAATACAACACTCAATCAATTCATCACAATTAATTATCTATTCTTGTATTTATCATATGATAAAAAACATACAAGTAAATTAAAAGAGAATAGCTTGATAGTAAAATACTAAAATAAGATGAACTTAATCAAAATCTTACCAAGCAAGTTGTGATGATGCAAACCCATTCATGGATGAATGCAAGATGAACTTTGATGCACAAAGGTATGTATTCGAGTGTTTAAATGAGCAAACTTAGTTGCTTTTTCTCTCAAAATCTCTCGGGTTTTTGATGATCAAAGAGTCATTGTTCAGAACAAGAGAAAGAGATGTATTTATAGGCATGAAAAACAGAGCATGTGAAAATACAAGTTTGCCCTTGAAACGCACCGATCGGCGATTTCAATTGCCGGCCAGGCCGCTGATCATGACTGCCGAATTGAGCTCGTGAAGAATAAAGCATCAACGGCGGTTTCATTCAGCGGTTTCGCAACCACCGATCCAACCATCGAATCAAACCCGAGAGATTAAATCAATCAGATATGAATGGCGGTTTCGAACGGCGGTCGTGACCGGCTTCGTGACCGCCGATCGTGACCGCAGAATTACTCCAGACACTTCTAGACATAAACGGCAGTTTCATTCGGCGGCCAAGCCACCGATCATAACCGACGATCACCAACAGAGGTGAAAACCAAGGAGAAGCCAAGGGCATTCTCCGTGGGCGATCTTCGCGTAAAACCAAGCACATTCTAGTGCATGCGCGGACGTTTCTGAACACTATCGGGAAACGAATTACTAAGCACATATACACATAACAAGATATCAATCAAAGTGCTAGTGTGTAAAGTGACATGTGAAAAGTATGCACACAAATGCAAGTATGTTAAGTGTGTGTGTGCGCATTCTAAGTCTCTTCAAAGAAAACCAAGCACTAGAGATTATACATTTGGCGTGCTTGTCCCTTGAGGTCTTGGAAGGGCCTTCGAGCTTGAAGTTCAATTACCTAAACTACCCTTACACAATAAACCCCAACATGTGGTTTGTCCACGAAATAAGCCAATCAAGATATGGGAATCCTTACAATCTCCCCCTCTGGCTATTTCGTGATAAAACCACCACTCACATTGATTCCTCACAACATAATAGAAACTACGGGTCCACAATGATTTTCTACTTTACAAAGAGATATATAAAAATAATCTTGAAGTCTTCAATCTCTTGTAGAACAATCAATCCCTGAAAGCAAAGTTTCTATACTTTCCAATACAAGTAAAATGTGAGATTAATCAAGTGAGAGCATAAACAAGCATTTGCATTCTAGAAATTTAAGTACAACAACAACATCATGTAATGTATGATGAATGCAATACTCCCCCTCAAAGGGTTACTCCCCCTCAATGTATTGTCTCCCCAACTTGCACAATTGCAACCACAATTTGCAACTCCCCTTACCACCATTTTACTCCCCCTTTTTGTCATGATATAGGCAAAGGAGTGGTCCCCAACCGGGTCACTTAGCAAAGAGAGATAGTAGCATACTATATACTTGCATAATTATATAATCCACTTTATGCAACTCAATCAATTGGAGAGAAACAAGGAGATTTATTTTGATAAAATGTGTGAATAAAAAATGCTTTGCATACAAGACATGTAGCATTCAAGTCCAAAATACAATGGTATTTGGCAAAGCAAATGACAAAGGTTTATAATAAGAATTCAAACCAATTTCACCAATGTCATGAGAGAAGCAAGGATATAGAGTTTTCATTGATTTTAATTTATGAGCAACTATATCCATCTTTATAAACCAAACATGTCATGAGCGACTTTGCACTCTATTTGATTTTTCCGGGAATGAAACCCGTATGATAGTAGACATATTCAACAAATAAAGAAAGAGAGACATTTGGATTTTAAAATCCTTTGAATGGATACAAGATCCTTTATTCAATTTGAGTCTCATAAGCTTTTTTCACACAAGTTTTGCATTTTAGAATATGCAATCATCAATTCATGCTTTTTCATTTGAGCATGTTATAAAAGCTCATGCTTTTCAATTTTTAAGCATGTCATAGAGATAACTATAGGTCATTCAAATCATACTTCTTATGTAAATCTCCTAGTCCAAAAATGCATGTTTGAACATAAATATGACATGGATTGTAAACAAGCATGGTTCACACTTATTGAATTATAAACATATATACATATGTGCAGCCAAGCTTACTCAAGCAATCAACAAAGAAGGATAAGATTTTTCAAATAGTTGCTTGCAACGAGTATGCATTAGCTCTTTTTACTTGAGTTCCCTATATGGGGTCATCACTATCATTCATCAATGAAGGTCATGAGGTCCTATAGACCTCCCAAGTCCATTTGACTTGGTTGAACCTATTTGAGACTTGTTAGTCTCGTAGCAAGCGGGTTCATTTTTCCTTATCCACATAGATATGACATTTTTCTTCCTAGTGGTCAATGGTTCAAGAGTTCTAGAAATAATAGGATCATGAATATGAATTTTTTCTTTCCTATTAACATGCATTCCAGCTCTTGTCATTCTCTTTTCAATCATGCTTTTGAATCTACATAATTTAATGAAATGAAAACAGCTTGGTCTAATGTGACCATCAATACCACAAAAGTGACATGTAGGGATGAATTTAGAAATCATACCATGTCCTTGAGCATGCATAGGAGCCTTCCCATGTCTTTGTGGTTGAGTGGGTTCAAACCTTCTTTGTTGTTGAACCGGTCTAGCTTGCTTCCTTGGTTCATTTTGCATGATTGATCTCTTCCCTTGATGAATTTGAGCTTGAGGGGAGTTAGGTTAAGGAACTTTTTGAGCTTGAGATTGTCTCTTTGGAGCTTCCTTCACTTGTGCATTTCTTGAACATTGTCCTAGATCAATTTTCTTCCTAGGAGTGTGCACCGGTGAGGCTTCTATCTTGCCCAAACTCTTGACAAAGATGATCTTGGTTAGAGTAGAGATCTCCTTGCAATCTTCATACCCAATACCTCTTTTGTCACAAGGGTTCTTACCAACACCAAGTAAATGGTCAAGCTTCTTGGTGCTTGAAGTCATCCTAGTCAATGACTTTTCAGCTTCATCAAGCTCTCTCTTCAACCCTTCTTCATTCCTCTTAGACATAGCTAGCTCATCCCTTAGCTTGTCTTCAATCATCTTAGATGTTTCCACTTGCTTACTCAAGTGGTCATTGTGTGTTGAAAGCTCTAGATTTTCATCCTCTAAAATCTTCAACTTTCTATTGCTCTTCTTCAATGAACTTTCACACTTGACTATAAAGTCATGAACATCCATTTTCTCTACACTTCCATTTGTAGAGTTAGATGAGGAGTCATCTTCACTTGAGTTATCTCCTCCACTCTCCTTCTCACTTATGGAGTCATTTCCCTCATTAAGACCTTCACCTTGGTCTCTTGAGTTAATGAGAGCCATATCCCAATGAGTAGCTACACCTATCACCTCTAGAGCTACTTCTTCATCTTTTTCTTCTATGGGATCATTAGTCAAGGCATTCTTACCAACAACTTTATCTTCTACACAAGTGGCCCCAAATGCCGTGTAGTCGATGGTAAGCTCATCATCACTTGATGACTTATCTCCCTTTCCGGAGTCATCACTTTCACTCCAAGTGGCGGCCATCACTTTTGCCATCTTGTTCTTCAAATTCCCACAATCAGGTGAGATGTGTCCTATACCGCCACACTCATAGCATTTGACCCCTTTCTTTTCACTCTTCTCTTGCCTAGGCTCAAAACTCTTGAATGGAGCCTTTTTCTTCAAGTCTTGGCCTTTGGATCCAAAACCTTTCTTCTCGAACTTGACAAATTTCTTGAATTTTCTAAGCATCAAAGCCATGTCTTCGTCCGAGTCACCTTTTTCCTCCTTCTCAACCTTGGAAGCTTTCAAAGCAATCCCTTTTTGTTTTTTAGGAGGAGAAATACTAGGAGCCTTCCTAGATTCATAGGCGAGAAGTCTTCAAATTACCTCGCTCGGCTTCATGTCTTTATAACCATAATTCTCTTCTAAAGCCTTCACTTTTGCTTCAAACCTAGCGGGGAAAAACCTCATAATTTTCTGCTTGACTCTCCTATCCGAATAAGGATCACCGAGTTGATGGCTTTGATTGACAATATCCATCAACTTGACTTCAAAGTCATTGAAGCATTCGTCCTCCTCCATCTTAAGCAACTCAAATTGCGTTTGAAGGACTTAAAGCTTGGAATCCTTGACAACATCGGTTCCTTCATGTGCAACCTCTAGAATATCCCACGCCTCCTTGGCTATCCTAGTGTTCTGAATCAGTTTGTACTGATTTTCATCCACTGCACATAGAAGAGCGTGCCAAGCCTTCCTATTCCATGTTGAAGTCTCAAACTCTTCAGTGGACCACTGAGCCTTAGGCTTGAGTACTTCTTCTCCACCACCCGTGGGAGTCATCTTAAGAGCCACAAACCCATCTTCAATTGCCACCCATGCCCTATCATGGATTTGACACACGTATGCTTCCATCTTGCCTTTCCATGAGGCATAATTCACACCGGGAGGAGAGGAGGTCGTGTACTTGACGCACCCTTATGGTTGCCACCGTATCCACTCATTGTATATAATGAATGAATTCAAATGAATGCAAAATGTATGAATGAGCAAAAATCACACAAATGCAAAACACACCAAAAATGAGCTAGGATCACCTAAGTATATCTAGGAACCCGCTCTGATACCAATTGAAATGAACGAATAAACGCTTGGTGTGTATGATAAATATATCTAGAGGAGGGGTGAATAGATTTTAACTATTATTACCCAATTTTCGCATGCAAGTCAATTTTACGAAAATGCCCCTACTAGTCAAAAATGCAAACAAGTGTAATATAGTGAGGAAATTAAATAACACTTGATGTATACGTGGAAACCCAACCATTGGGAAAAACCACGGGCTGTATAATGTGCCACACTCGAACCTCGAAATCCACTAATTGAAATGGAGTTTACAACCTATGTAGACTTCGTCTAACACTCCGGTCAATAACCCCCCACTTCTACCACGCGGGCCTTTAAAAGTGGCTCTAGTCCAATTGCTTGAGGCCTAAGCAATCTTAGCCCCAAGACTTAATTCTCAATTAAGAGTTAATGCAACCTATGTGAATATGTATGAATATTCAAATGACAAACAAGGCTAGGGAATCTTAGATGCTTATCTAGGATGATGATATAATCAATTAAATCAATCATAGATATCAAGAGCTAAATGACATGTCAAATAGCTTAGCTAATCAAGATTAAGCAAAAACCTAATTAGCTATCACAATACAACACTCAATCAATTCATCACAATTAATTATCTATTCTTGTATTTATCATATGATAAAAAACATACAAGTAAATTAAAAGAGAATAGCTTGATAGTAAAATACTAAAATAAGATGAACTTAATCAAAATCTTACCAAGTAAGTTGTGATGATGCAAACCAATTCATGGATGAATGTAAGATGAACTTTGATGCACAAAGGTATGTATTCGAGTGTTTAAATAAGCAAACTTGGTTGCTTTTTCTCTCAAAATCTCTCGGGTTCTTGATGATCAAAGAGTCATTGTTCAGAACAAGAGAAAGAGATGCATTTATAGGCATGAAAAACAGAGCATGTGAAAATACAAGTTTGCCCTTGAAACGCACCGATCGGTGGTTTCAATCGCCGGCCAGGCCGCCGATCATGACCGCCGCACCGCCGAATTGAGCTCGTGAAGAACAGAGCATCAACGGCCCGCCGAATCAAACCTGAGAGATTAAATCGATCAGGTATGAACGGCGGTTTCGAACGGTGGTCATGACCGCCGATCGTGACCGCAGAATTGCTCCGGACACTTCTGGACACAAACGGCGGTTTCATTTGACGGTCAGGCCGCCGATCATATCCGCCGATCACCAACAGAGGTGAAAACCAAGGAGAAGCCAAGGGCATTCTTCGTGGGCGGTCTTCGCGTAAAACCAAGCATATTCTAGTGCATGCGTGGACGTTTCCAAACACTATCGGGAAATGAATTACTAAGCACATATACACACAACAAGATATCAATCAAAGTGCTAATGTGTAAAGTGACATGTGAAGAGTATGCACACAAATGCAAGTATGCTAAGTGTGTGTGTGCATTCTAAGTCTCTTCAAAGAAAACCAAGCACTAGAGATTATACCTTTGGCGTGCTTGTCCCTTAAGGTCTTGGAAAGGCCTTCGAGTTTGAAATTCAATCACCTAAACTACCCTTACACAATAAACCCCAACATGTGGTTTGCCCACGAAATAAGCCAATCAAGATATGGGAATCCTTACACTAGCTATCACAAAACAATAACTCATTTAATCAACACATAATCTCAATCTTGTAAGTATAAATTAATCTAAAAGCATACAAGTTATAAATGAGATAAATTGCTAAGTAAAAACACTAAACTTAATGAAGATAGTATTCAACTTACCATAACATGTGTGTTGAAGAAGACCTATGCATTAGCACATACTAGATGATCCTAGATGATGCTTAGATGATGATTTATGCACGTGGAAATGAGTTGGGAGAGTTAAAGAAGCAATCTTGGTGCTTTCTCTTACTAGGGAACTCTTAATCTCTCTCTAGGGTTTTGTAGCTTTTTGTTCCTTGAATACAAATGAGAGAAAGAGATGTATTTATAGTGTTTAGATGTTAGCCCTATAAATTGTAGGAAAAAATACGGTCACGCAGCGGAAGCGAGACTAAAATCGAGTTTAGTATAGTTTAAATTTTTTCCATAATTTGAACATTAACCCTCTAATTAATTAACATATAATACTAAAGATATCATACATTTGTCGCGTGATCCGATTGAAATTGCATCGATGGTAATCTGCAAGATCTTCCAATCCAATCACGAACGTGAATCACCTAGGAGCGTGGTCTCCCTTCTCTTTGAATTGTGTACCTGAGGATGGATTAACAAAACTTTTTCTTTTTCGTTAGTCACAACAAGTTCCAAGAGACAACAAAGAATATTCCGGTCACTTTTGAATTCACAATCTTTAGATTGAAACTCGCGTGAACCTTATTCGAAATTGTGCACAAAACCTTTTGATGTAAAAGTAACTAGTGCACTATCGAAATAAGAACAAACTTTTCTCTCTATTCCTCTTGGCCGAAAATCACACTAGTCTAAGAGTTGGATTCTATTTTTCTCTAGCAAAAGAAAAAACTCTCTAGTCCAAGACCTTAGAGTTAGCCGAATTCCACTTGCCTCATATTTATATAGTGCACCGAATTCTTGCCTATTAGGCTATTAAAAAATATTGTGCACCGAATTCTTGCCTATTAAAATATACAAGTACTTAAGTGCACCAAATTCTGATTGCCATATAAATATATATATTATGTCATATAAATAATATATATCTCAAACATATATACTACTCATTCTGCATGCCACCTATGATATATATATATATATATATATATATGTTGCCAAAAATTGCTTTCCACCTATAATATATATTAGTGGCCGAAATCTTCTACCCAAATAGGATTTATATCTTTTGACCTAAATCCTAACCCTAGGTAGATTTCTTTATAATTCCAAACCCTAATCCAACTCTTTAGTGTTTTTGTGACTATATTAAAGACTTCCTAATTTAACTAGATAAATAAATCTCTTATTTATCTACTTACCAAATAAAGTTTTTTATATTTATTATACTACCACAATAATATACTACTAAGAAACATATTTTCTAGTCAGAAAAAGATTTTGATATTTAATTAAATAATTAATTAATCAATTAATTAATTTCCATTTAATCAAATAATAAAAATAAAACAATATAATATCATATATATATATATCTTGGCCATGTGCCATATATATTAATATATCTATATATTGTTTTTCTATTTTATTAAATCCATTGGACCTTAATAAAAGGCCCACATGTGAACTAGGCTCATTCTTACTAAAAGAAACAAGTTCACATGCCTTAATACAATTCTAGATGGACCCATAAATTGGTTAGGTAGAATATATCAAGTGATCAATGCAAGTCCGTGTGGATTGGGGATCTTGGCGGGCTATCTAAATTTAAGCTTCAATAGACATAACCTAATCACAATCAACAAATGATTCACTTAGGTTCGACCTATTAATTTTAACTCATTCCACTAAAGAGCTAAAATTGAACTCTTAAATAAAGATAGAATAAGTAAATATTTCTCATTCGTACCCTAGACAATCTTATTGGAGATGGTGTATCCTCGTGAAGAATATCAGTAATCGCCAAGAGCTCATAGACCGCATATAGCTCTCCAAGTTACCATATTTACTCATATGACCACATTTTTCACTTGGATATTTTGACTTGTCCAAAAGCCATGTTTCAATAGACTTTATCGAAAACTTAACGTTAAGATTCAATATCCAATACCTCAAAACATCCATAAGATGATATTCTACTCTTATTTAATAAATGGAGCCACGATGTCCATATCTATAAATGAAGTCCTCTATCGATTAACAAATGAATACCACCAAACTATCGAGGATAGACTATGCTATATAATCGTACTCATTGATAACTCAAATGATAACACTTGCAACCATAAGTCCATCATTTATCTCAGGATTAAGATAGACTCTCCGATTGTCCTGATAATGAAAAAACTCTTATCTACTAACGGTTCTAGATAAAGTATTTCATTGTGATCCTATTCAATGCACCCAGTGCACTAGATTCTTTTACTCGAAGACCGTTCGATGATTTCAGACTCATCATAACTCATTTGATCCCACTCAAATGCTAGCAAAAGAATTCTACAACTTTAACAAGATAAAGGTGCCCAACCTTTAACTTAAGTTGTGAACATTATTCAAGACTAACCAAAGAATTGTGTCTACCTCATACATATCCAGATGTACGAACAATTCTTCTTTTCTCATAGTCTTTTGACCTTATGATTATTTACTTTTGACAATTATAATATTCAATCTATAAATGCTATAAGATTTGTTTAAATCAGAAATCACTTTATTAATATGAAAAGATTGTCAAAAACAATATTACACACTTCCTATTGAGCATAATCCTAACATAAATTTCATGACTTTCCCTTCAAAAATGAACCAAATCGAACTCCAAATGAGTGACATATGGTCAAATTACGAAACAGGGGCGGAGTAGTGCACTAGTCCATTGCGTTGGTATAGACCCGCGCAGTTACCAGTGTACTCGCAAATCAGCACAACAGCTTGATTTTTGAGCGCCCCAATCCATGATCAAACGACATCAAAACCTTTCGTAAGATATACCGTTGGAAAGGTGTGGATGTCTACTTTCTACTCAGAATGACGTTTCGATGTCTGTAGAAAAAGTTATGGTCAATAGGGTGACCAAAGGTCAGACTTGGAAAACAGCAGAGATGCCCTGTTTTAGTGGTCACTTTGGAGATATCAAAACCAATCCAAACAGTCATGAAATATTACGAATAATATACCGTTGGAAATGTATGGGTGTCTAGTTTGTACAGAAATTTTCAAAACTCATTTAAAAACTTTGTATAAAATGACATGGTCGCAAGACCATGCAAATGTCAGTTTTGAAAACATTTGAAACATTGAAATCCAATCTTTTGAAACTAGACACTTCACTCCAAACAACCAAACCAAATCTAACATTTATCCAAAAGAAGAATGAGACATTCTCAAGTGGTCAACCATCATGCTAAGACAATCACACCATCATGCATGCGCGGACGTTTCCGATCAAGCATCGGGAAATGAATTACATCACACAAAAACCACACTAGGGACTAAGAATGAGGTGCAAGTGTGAATGTGAAAAGAATACACACATAATCAATAAGGAACAAATGCATGTAAGTGTGTGTGTACAACTAATCTCTTCAAGAGACAAGTCAAGTGATTTACTTTTCACTCTTGCTCTTGAAGTCACCGGGATGCTTGGAAGCTTGTCAATGAGAACCTAAGCTACCCATTACATAGACATCCAAATATGTTGATGGAAATCATTAACTTAGCAACCATACACCCCAATAGCTAAATAGCTATGATACATATGGAATGCAAATTAACACCCTCAAACTAATTGAAACAAACCCAATCGTTCAAGATTGAAGTAAGAGAAACTATTCTAATCACTTTATCAATGGAATGATGATAAATAATAATTAGAACAGCACTTTGATTCCCCAAAACGCCACAAACTATGAAGTTTGATAAGTTTAAAAGAAAACAAAGATTTTAAGGTTTTTGAACGCCATAAGCTGAATAAGCTTGATAAGTTCCAAACTTCATGCAAGAACTTAAAAACAAAACACTCACAAAGTGCTCAATAAGTTTATATTACTCAAATCTGTCATTACAAAGAAAATCAGCCTTGTTTATATAGAACAAAGGCCAAGAACAGTTACAAAGAAAGATATCAGCCACTAAACACAAATGTAACAACCCATTAAATGTGTAATCGACCATTAACTATGTAACCGCCCATTAATAAGACAACTAGACCATGAATGTTGGCCATAAATGATTCAGCCTTTGAAACTCCTTTTTCCTAATCAAAGGACACATGAACTCACACTTTACAAAATAAAACCCTAAATGTTCAAGTTAAAAACCCAACACAATTAAAACCCAAGTAACATAAAATAAGCCCACAAAACCCAACATAATTAAAACCCAAGTAACATAAAATAAGCCCACAAAACCCAACATGGCCGAATGGCCTTTTATTCTTCAAGATAGGCTAAATACTTCATTCTAACATGGCTGGACTCTTGTCTTCATGATTTGGACTTGCTTGCAATATGTTGACTAATTTAGACTCTTCCTGCATCCTTAGAACCGAGACCAAATCTTGACTAGCTTGCTCTTTCCAAATGTTTTCCATTAAACAAGTTAAGGTTTCTTTCATCCTTTTAACTTTAGCTCGTGTCATTGGTCCTCCATGAATGGTTAAGGGATCTGGATCTTTTCCATCCTTAGCCGAATGGTGATCAACTTGCTGGTCCACATCATATGTGGTTTGTCAATGAAATAAGCCAATCAAAATATGAGGAACTTACACTTATAACTAAAGACACGTATCTTAATTGTATTTTGTGAAATATATAAGGATTATATCGCAAAATCAATTAGATATATAAATAAGGATTTAATTTGAAATCGGCTTATCAGTTATATTCTTATAAGATTTAAAATTCAAATCAACTAGAAACAACTTTATCAATCTAGCCTACAATAGGCACCTGATTGGGCTAAAACCATAAGAGCAAAATCTAACATCTCTCACTCGAATGTAGTGGGCAAAATATGCATTCTCTCTCCATATAGTCTAGTTCTCTCGTTCATACTTGGTAAGTGAAACGTGCGACCATCGAGCCACCTGCAAGAAAAGGTTTGGGAGAACTATGCCAAATCTCATAAAGACCAGCATAAAACATCTTGAAAGTGTCTCGTAATGCCCCGGACTCATTTAACCACATTAGATTTAACATCTCCTGTCCCTCTATTTAATATTTTGGAGTCATGATAAAAATCTTCTTTTAATCTACGTTTACAGTTGTGTTACAGAACCAATAAAGCAACACAACTTGTCGACCATGAACATAAATTATAAATGTGCTACTAAATAGTCTTCCCTTCACCCTCACATCACTTAGCTTTGGTACAATTGCTTTCCCAACGATGTCCCGTTAAGTCGAATCAACCTTGACCATTGGAAACATGTTAAAGTAGCATACATTGAATCTCCACTTTATGATGTAGTCAAAAGTCACAAAGGGCACAAATGATAAAAGATCATATAATAAATATATATTGATCTATAAGGACTCACACAGTGGAAGAGCAAGGATTATCCTTCCACTTCCTTATATTGGTCACTAAGCACATGTAGTATGAAATACACGCTACGGTGGAGTGCTCTTTACAAAAAGCGTACATCTTTTACTATCACTGTACATATCTTAATCCAATTGCTAGATCTCTTGTAATGTTTAGTTGTCCTAGATTGATGATGATTGAAGCTTTAAGGAGTACTTGGCAACTTTCCATGCAATATGGTGTCTTCAAAAAGGAATAAGCTACATTGCTCATCAAAGGTATATTAGACCGCATTCCTCTTACAAGGCATAAGCACACACACACACACACACATGACATTCATTTGTGTCCCTGCATAGTTGTACACCATTGGTATAACACTCTCACACACTTATTGAAGTATGCACACGCATTAGATTTAATTTAACAAACATTGTGAAATTGCATGTTTTAGGACTATCTCTAGGAAGTGGCATACTTGTGTGACTTTGTGTTTATTTGTTTTTGTTTTATTGTTTTGGACTTGAACATGATCTCATATGATTCCTTATTGAGTTTCAGTCATTTCGGTTACTCACTCTTTAGGTTTCGAGTCCAAACTAGGAAGCTACGCTACTTTGCGTTCTCATACGTTGTGTTGTCTTCGTCGTCGTGTATCGAGTCGAATTCTCAACCTTTTGTCAAAGTTTCATAGTCTTCCTTGTGCGTGAGGGAGTCACAGTTCGTAATCCGAACATGGATTCGAATTTAGAGTTCGGAAGCCCGAATACGGCCGAAGAACGAGAGGAGCGTAAAAGAGTCAAGAATGGCCAAAGGCCATTTAGAGGTGAGCCCATGAGGGGGGCGTGAGCCTCACAGGGCAGAGTGAGCATCACGGCTCACACACTCTCTCTGCCCCGTGAGGCTCACGCGCCTCTCACGGGGTGGTGAGGTGGCTGGTCGTGATTGGTCACTTATTTCCCTCTCTTTCATCTCTTTTAAGTTCTCATTTCCCTCCCATTTCATTTTAAAGAAGAAAAATTGAAAAACACGTGCATAATTTTCTCTCCAAACTTTCTCACCTTCCAAACACCATAACTTTCTCATTCAGACTCCAAATTGAATGATTCAAGTTGGAGAAGCTTTTTAATCAAGTTCTCTACCTTTTCCAAGTGAGTTTGTAGCTATTTGATCGAGTTTTGTGGTGGTTCTACCTTCAAAACCGAACCAGCTCGTGAATCATAGGTATTTGACTTATCTTTGTGTTTTCTTCTTTTTAAACCTTCAATTACCTTGGGTTTTCTTCTTCTATATGTATGTGTATGTATGATGAATGTTGTTGAGAAAGATAGCTTCATAATCAAACCTAATCAAGTCTAATTAGAGACAAATGTGAACTAGTTTTCTATGATTCTAGATTTTCACATGTTTGAGAGTTGTAATGTGATTAGTTTGATATCTAGGGTTATTTGTGATTTGATTGATTCATTTTATGATCAATAACCTTGGCATGTTCTTAGATCCTTTAATTGAACAAATATAGAATTAACACATTTTATTTTGTATTTAGAGCCTATTAAGATTTAATTGATTATTCATTATATCCTTACTCTAAATGTTGGCTAGAATATTCATTAAACATATTTTATGATTCTAGCATTTTTGTGTATGTTTCTAATTTCTTGAATACGTGCTTCATACATATGATTTATTCAAGTGTTAGATTTGTGAATGAAACTAGGAGCCATATGTGTTAGGTGTTTTCACATGCTCTAGGTTTTAATTCAAGTTTTGTAACTAGACATTTTGACTTGTGTTCTCACATGATTAAGTCTAGTTTCCATAGAATGTATTGATCACATGTTCTATGTTGAATTGCTTGTTTGCATCATTTGCATTTATTGATCACATTAGGAAGTCCTTGTAAAAGGCATGAAGTCTTGGTTAGGACATGTGGTCCGGATAACCAAGCAAGAAGTCTTGACTAGGACAAGAGGTCCGAATAGTCAAGTAAGGAAGTCTTGGTTAGGACAAGAGATCCGGATAACCAAGCAAGAAGTCATGGCTAGGATCGGGAAAGTCCAGATAGCTATGCATGGGAGGCTCTCTAGAGGCATGAGTGCCTTGGATAAGGAGTTCGCTACAATATTAGTAGGCCTAGACGTTTGGATAGACATAGACTCCAATAGAGGGTGGTACATGGGATATGTATGCACTCTTGAGAAATTTCTAATCTTCCAACGATGTTGTATAGACATAGACTCCAATATAGAGTGGTTCCGTATTTTTTAGGAATTTCTAATCTACCAATAGGGATTGGGTAAACATAGACTCCAATAGAGAGTAGATCATAGGTTGATCACTTTTGAGAAATTTTTTATCTATCATCCAATATATTAAAAAAGGTGTAAAAACCTGTTCACCCCCACCCCCCTTCTAGGTATGCTTTAGGCAATTTAACTACGTTTGTATATTTCAAGATGTATCTTTCAAATTTCTCAGATGGAGTTTCAAGTGTCCCATATTTGTAGGGAAGGCAATCGAGTTGCAGATGCTCTTTCCAAGCATGTTTTGGGGCTAGAGATTGATTCTTGGTGGTTTTCCACTCTTTCCTTATGTTCTTCGCTAGTAGGCAATGACTGCATGGGTCGGGAGTCTTTTCGTTTTTCTTGATGTTTTTGTTTTTTTGTGTGGCATACACGCCACTTTTCTAGTTTGGGATTTGCTCCATGTGTTTTTGTGGCTGGTTTGGCTTGTGCTATACTTTGTTCTCTTCTTTTATTATACTACCTAGGGGTTTTTCAACATATGATCGCTTGTGATGTTTTTTCCCCTTAGATTAGCCCAATAAAAAAAAAAAGGCAACCTTTGCCAATGTACGTTCCTCATTTTGCTGCCTTCTCTTTAGGTGTAGTCTATACAAAATAATTAATTAAAGCAATTCAAAAAAAAAAAAAATAGTTTTCTTATATTAATGTTTGTAGAAAAAAATATAAAAAATATTTCAAAAAATATTAATTATACTTCAAAAAAAAATTAATTGAAAAAAAAAATTAAAACTAATAGGTAAATATATATTAATTAAAAATTAAATAAAAAAGTAAAAAATAAAAAATAAAAAACAATTGGAGGCACACTGATGGTGTCCTTCGGTGGTGGAGGAGGTTGCGCCAACCTACACAGTTCAGGGTCTTAGAAATGGCAGCCTCCTCCACCATCGGCCACCATCAATGGTGGCCTCCAATTATTATTTTTTGTTAGTTTTTTTTTTTTTTTAATCTTCATTTTGTTTTAAAAATTTTATTTTTTATATAATTAATGTTTGCAAAATAAC
The DNA here is from genome assembly GCA_008009225.1 of Acer yangbiense. Lineage (NCBI taxonomy): Eukaryota > Viridiplantae > Streptophyta > Magnoliopsida > Sapindales > Sapindaceae > Acer > Acer yangbiense. The sequence continues at coordinate 26,793,553 of CM017763.1, forward strand.
TTTTAATGTACATGTGTAGAACAAAAAATAAATGGATTTGTGTCAATATATTGTTAAAGTTTTATGTTAAAACAACAAATTTACCCTTAAATTTGTTGAAAGTGATTAACATTCATCGGTCTAAGGGACCAATTTGGTACTAGTAAAAAAATGGTATTTAGTTCGATCAAAAATAAAAAACAAATTCACAAATTACATAAAATTAAAATATATAAGAAAATGTCCAGGACTTATTCCACAATTGCCCTTTATTTATTTATGAGACGAACACCTGAAAAAATAAAAAAAGTCATCCCAAATTCTTATTTCATTTATTTATTTCTTTTTCTTTTTCATGAATCATGACCACACTTCTCACATGTGCAATCTACATTTAGCTTATTGACAATCCCACCGATTTGGGGCTGGTAAACACGTGCAATTAATGGGCATGCTTAAAGCAACTCCAAAAGATTGCAGTTTTAATTTCAAAAATAAAAATGATATCATTGATATAACAAACCAAAAGTCTTGAACAAGTGCATGATGGAAGACTGTATAATGAACCTTAAAGCTTGGAGGCTTTAGCCGTGGTGCTTCTACTTAAGGCAATTGCTGTCTTTGGAACATTCCTCTAACTCAGTTTGCCAGTACTGGAAAATATTTAAAAGAGCTTGCCCATAATTGAGTGTCATGGAAATGGACAGCAAGCTCTGAATAGGTCGGTCTCATTGACACTTGGTGAGACCGTCAACTAATATATTAATAGACAAAAGGCAAACACAACATTGTCTATTTGTCTTGGTTCCTATAAGTCTCAATTCATCCTCAATTCTCTTTTGCCAGCTTCCACCTTAAATGCTCTACTTGAAGAATTGGAAAACTTGTAAACTTTCCATGATAATTGTGTGTTTTACAGGAGATCAATAAATTACAAACTAACAATAAGGAAAAACAAAAACCACTTTGTTGTTCTACACCATTCCATAGAAAATTACAGACTTCATTCTTCTATTTTTCCATTCAATATATGCTTCATGAGGATGATGAACTCACCTCCATGTCATCATGTCTATTTTCAGGACGCATAATTCCTTCTGAGAATATAAACCTATCAGTTGCACCAAATATGTTGGCCAATTCCAGAACTAGAGTTTGACATATAGTTGCCATTGGCAGGACAGTCACCGGAAGCAATGGCATACACTCTGGTTGAAATTCCTTCTTGTCAGATGTTGGACCATAGAGTTTCAGAACTGCCCGGCAAAATAAGAATCTGCGGTAACAGAAAAAACAGAATTTAAGCTTTTGTCAACCAATTTTAATATCTTCCTAGGCCAACAATAAGACTCGTATGGGAAAAATCTCAGAAATCTCAAACAAATTTCCTATCAGAAGACATTATCACTTAAATTTTCAGCCTTTATACTGCTCACAGAACTTTATATCATTTGTAAGACCAAAAATTTCAACTTCACTAGAGAGACAACACGAAAGATTGAACAGTACCTCAAAAGAAGTCTCCTTAGGAATGGATCACATAGAATCTGTGCCCAAACTGGATCAAGGTTGTCAGATGTTGCCAACGTTAATCCCCACTCATTCATTGATGAAGAAACAAGCTTCTCAGCCTTGGTATATGTATCCTGAAGAAAATTTCCTTTACTAATACATCTGCAAACCAAAGAAATTCACAGAAATGGAGAGATAGAAGAGTTGACTTCTACATACCGCCTCAAATTCAGAACCTGAAAAACCAAGCAACAGACAGAAGGCCTGCAAAGGGGCTGTGAGAAAAATGGTAAACGGACTACCACTTGGGCTGCGAGAGAAATCAGCTGCAGCAATGGGAATTGAACTGCTTGGCGATAGGAGCAGTGCAGCTCGCTCTCCTTTCTCAGCTCCATTTATAAGCTGCAAATAGTTAATGCCATGATAACCTATCATAAGGTTTTAGTAATTCATAGGCAGTAGGCTGGGACCCTTTATAAATCTTTCAAGATTATCATTAACATAAAAACAAATGAAAATCAAAAAATCATTTCTTAGAAAGTTGTAATTACGGTAGTACTTTTTAAGAATCCAACATTATGAGACAGAAGGACAACACAAAAAACAAAAAAAAAATGCTCATGATGTAACAGATCAGTCAGTATACAGGGGTTCTACGTGAATGTTTAGACAACTCCCTCAACCTACATCATAGTATTTAATGAGAAGTCTGCCTCATAAAATCTCCAACGTGTTGATCAACATAGCAAACCAAAAGAATGCAAAATCCCAAATGAATAAGAGAATAACCAAAATAATATTTAAAGCTGAAGTTGTACTATTGCTAAGTGCCGAAGTAGGAAGTCAATCTCTGAACGGGGTGCCTAGACACCTTTTCATTGACTGAAAAATATTCAAGCCACCCAAGTCAAGTCAAGATCAATAATGAATAGTATTTAAGTGAATCATTGAACGTCTTGAAAATGCATTGAAAGGCTCATCATGGCCAAGGCTATTAATAACCAAGTTGACTTTAACTTTTCACTAGAATTCTGTCCTACAGCATACCATGACCGAGAAGCCTGGGGTTGGGGTTCCAAACTAAAACCTGTCAATTAATTAACAATCACATATAAAATGAAATGCCCTGCAACGAGGTGGAATAAAATTATTATTTTTTAGCAAGCACAAAACCTCATTTGTCTACAAGTCATGGTACAATGTTAATTTTTTTATGTAAAAAATATACAATACCATATCAGTACCAAACACAAGGGTTTATGAACTAATATAGTTTCTTAACCTTATAATAATTTATATAATTTAAAAAGAAAAGTAAGAGGTTAACAGTATCAAATTTGATGGTGCCACTTAATAGATATATTAATAAAGCTTTTAGGTAGTTGTACAAAGATGTGAGAAGAATCCCACCTTTATCAGGAGGCACCAACTTAAAATAAGAATAAAAACCAAAAACAAAATTGGGGAAAGAATCCCACTGAAATAAAACAATTTTCCTGTGTATCATAAACATAAAAGTGCTTCAAAAATATCACACTGCTCAGTTTCTGTAGACTATTTAAGTATTTAGCTTATCAGCTTTCAGGGTGTACGGCCATAGGTATATATTGCCACAATTTCTTAAAGCCATTTAAAAAGAGAGACAAAGAAGGCCCTATAAGTCAAATTACCACTGTTTTCTCAAGCTCCCCACATTATCCCATGCCATATCTTCTTTTACCGATCCTTTTGTATGTACAGGTCAACAAAAATTAACTATCAGCCACCCCTTTAATTTATTATGTGCACTAATGAAAGCTTCATGTAAAACTGTGAGTGCAATAACAAAGAGTAAGAGTTCACACACTTGCCTTAAAGGCTTCGTTGCCGTCACTGTCAATGATTATAAAAAGTGGTCTTCTTGTGAAGGGAATTATATCAGAAGGGTAAACGCAGTTTAATCCTGGAAAAATAGTTACCTTTTGTCAGACTAAACAATTTACAGTTCTGGCAGAACCAAAAGTTAAACAACATACACAATTACCATATAAAAAAGCTTCTACGAATTACTTTATCATATCACAATGTACGACACTGCTAAATACACTCGCTTACCTTAACAACTTTATCACTCCCTACTTTTTGACATGACAAATGTCCATCTTGATGGTATTCTAGTAATTAATTGAAAAGGCATGGCTCCAGCTTGTTCAAGTGGGATAGCAATTTTGTAGTAAACTTAAAAAGTCATTGACACAATACAGTCACCAGTCACCACTGTGTTCTGGTTTTCTCCACACTGTACATACAGATACTGACTCATATTTCTAAAATAAAGTGCCATTTTGACAGTAACTAAAACATTAGAAACAATTCAAATAAGATTGATAAAAGATTTTAATAAATCATGACAAAATTTTGGAACAGATTTAAGTAGTCAGGCAGATGGTTTTACACAATACTTCAATCCATAATATGATTTTACAAATTAGTCCCTCTCAGTAGAATTAGGTCCTAGGGAGCAATATCAGCAATAGTATTGCTGATGAGTCACAATATATTTAGATCAAATTTCACCAAGAGATAAGAGGTTATAAGAACATGAAAATATCATGCAGAATAGGGATAGAAAATAGAATGATTCAAAAGTGAAGTTATGTATGCAATATCTTAAGCAGTTCAGGAAAATGGACAAGTCTATCAATTGAAAAGCGGAATGGAGTACCTCCATTTCCACGTGTACCAAACTGCAAGCAGCTAGTATTGTAACCTATGCAGTCTTCTTTACTTTGCCTTGAGGTGGGGTTCAGACTATTACTTGGCGAGCTGGATGGAGAAGAGGAGGATGCATCTGAGTGGATAGTATGAATCTGAGAGCTTCTGATAATGTTATCAGCAGTATTTGTTGAAGTTCCAGCACCTGAAAGAAATAAATAGATTTTTAACTCTTCCGGTAGCAATCTAAATGATGTAAAACTCATGACAACCTCACATTCCTATAAGTGTAGAGAATGTGAGCTTGGACATAACAGTATTTGTGTAACCTGTAGCAGATAAATATATTAAGAGGACGCCATCAGCGGGTAGCTCATCACAAATTGTGGCCAGAACCTGCTCAATGAAAGCACAATGTTCAGTAACTTCCAATGACATGAGCAGAAAACTCAGATAATGTATATACCCTACAAAGTTCTTAAACAAAAATTCAGTAATAATTGCAGTCTTGCATATAAATTGCATCTATTAGCATTGACAACGATGTAACTTGTTGTTAAAAAACACTCCTACCCCCACACCAAAACAATCCATGACTCGCTTACCAATCATCATATGATTGGATGTAGTTAGTTATTTAATCCAAGCCAATTTCTTTTCTGAAAAAATTATGGCAAGTAATGCAATTTGGAGCACTACCATCAAGATAAGGCAGCATTATTGGCTCACTTTAGCACCTTAGAACTCCTCTAAATGTTTCAATTTAACAAAAGAAACTCCCAGAATTTTATAAAGGATAACTACACGCAAGACTTGCATTATTTACCACCTAATCAGTCAATATTGGAAGACATAATAAAGGAGGCAACATGACGGAAAGATAAATATCTCAATCATACTTACTGCTATAAATTGTGTCACAGATGGGCGATATAAGATGGTTTTCCGTGGGTTTGGTGGCAAAGTAGGATCGACAATATCCTGAGAGTAATTTATGCGACTAGGACCTGGGCCCCCATTTTGACCAATTTTAACATTACTTGATTGGTAAAATGAACCACTGGGTTCCCACTCCAGGCACTGAAGCATCCTGAAAGCGTCAAGTGTGAGCTCTGAAAATTTGACCTGATCAAGAAATAAGCAGCAACGAAAAGGGAAAATCATAAGTTCATAACATGCTTTAATGTATCTAAGTACATTATTATCAGGAGAAATAAGTTATCAGAACATTTCAATTATTTACACAAACAGCAGTTCCATTCCCTTGTTCATGGTAAGAAGTGGAAAAGAAAAACTTTAATACCTAACCTCGTTTTGATGGTAGCTACTCAGTATTGCATCCCGTAATCTTAAATTTCTCTTTGTGACGGATGTGGAAACATGCACTAGAGCATCTGGATGCATGTCCAGAACAGGACTATATCTTGAAGGCCTGATATTCATAAAAGCCGTGTCAGCTTTCAAAAATCTAACTATTTCCTGAACCACCAGCTTCCATTCCTTAAAGTCAGTTTCCTGGAAACAAGAACATTTGGCATTGACAGTCACTATCAAGATATCCCAATATGTTTCCCGTTATAAAATTCAAGAAAACATCCAAATATCACATGTAATCAAATGGTTAGCATGCCTTATATACCAGTTGCAGATATATATACATAACCAAACATGAAAACCATTGCCATAGCTAAAGCTGTAAGTTCCTTTCATAAAATGACACTGTTAACTATTGCAACCGCTTTTAAAAGATATCCCATATTCCCAACAAACAGTGAAGAAAGAAATAAATTAAGTGACTGAAAAGATTTTGACAATCCTAACTTTCATGGGAAATCCAAATACACTCTTCAACAACATAATTTCACTCCCCATTTCCATCTGTTCTTAATTTCTTATTACAGTATTTTTTTCTTCCACCCAACAATGTATGGATGTGATGTGTAATACATTCATCTTTATCAAATTCTGATTCTCAGGAACAGACGTTAACAAAATGTTAAGCAGGAAAAACAAAGAGAAATAAAGTCATAACCACTATTACAAAGATGTTATAAATGTGTGGCAAGGAAAATGACCTGAAATGTTCTCTTGCATTCATCAACCAACAATTTCAACTGATTGACCAATTGATGTACCACTTCGCGTCGGTTCAAAACTAAACAAACCATAAGAAATCTAGCAAGAAATCTCAACTGTTTGTTTGCAAGATTGAGATGCTGATACAACCCGTCTCTGAAATACTCCCGAGTCAATATTGCTTCATAGAAGATATATGATTCAGACAAGTAACTCATATCACTAGTCCGCATATACTGTCCATAATAAAGCTGAGCAATCCGAGAGGCAATCTCTCCAATCTCCCATCTCTTGAGCCCAGCTTCAACTAGCTTCTCCCGATTTTCCTGTTGAAACTTCCAGAGCTGGGTGTACACCTTGAATACCTTGTAGAAGTATGTATCATACCTGCGAATAATACCAAATTCAACAAATTATTGAAAATAAAATAGGCATTTTCTATATAACATTTCAATTTACTATAATTGTTCAATCGAAAATTTTTTGTAGTTTATATTTTTTGCATTTTCTAGTTTTTTATTGTTACAAAACTAGAAATCCTAAATTTTTTGCACCCTGAATCCCTTTTACATGCATTTCTTTATTAGATTGTTAAAAACAATTACATTCACAGCACTGCAGTAGCCTCGCTGAGAGACAACAATTAAATCCCTAATTGTTTCTCACTAAAGCATCTAACATCTTTGGTTGCTAAATGAAAATAACATATAAATTCTACATTCCTCTATACACCAACACAATATATAGTTAAGTTACTGATAGAAATCACATAAAAGCAGCAAAATTGAAAAATAAATAAAAAGCGGAACCTGTTGCGTTCATAAGAAGGCAAGTCTCTGATCTTGGAGAACTTCTTGTCGGCTTTTTCGACCAGAGACCAATACACTTCGCTCACTGGAATGTTACTGCTGTTGCTATTATTGTTATTGTGAATATTATTGATATTCATGTTTGACTGCGACATTCTTTTCTTCACATCGTCGCTCGGTCGTCGTTTTCTATGGAATTGGATGCCGTTTTGTTACGATCTGATCGTGATGAAGAAGGAAAAGGAGGAAGTGAGGTTGATCGGGAAATTCCGGTGGATTGGGAGAGAGACAGGTCTCAGGGTGACCGGAGTAATCAGTGAGAGTATTTTACCGTATTTTCTCGTGTGACCATCGCAGGAGGCGTGCTTCTGACATGAATTGCATCAGAACCGTCCAACTTGAACTCCACTATTTCACTAAAACCGAAAATATTATTTTATATATACAGGGTTAATTGCACAAATATCCTCGAAATTGGATGCATATTTTTATATTTAGAAATTTTAAAATTTTAATTCTTTAAAATGAAGTGTCGTGAAAAGAAAAAAAAAAGAATTATAAGGAGAAAATCTCAAAAATATTTTAATATTTTAGTATTTTAATATCAAGATTTACAAAAAAAAAAAAAAATTATTACATTTACCGAATATAGAAAAGTAACTTTAAAATTGAAAATTGTTAAGTTCTATTTGTGGATGACAAAATGTGGATGACAAGACATACCTTCAATTAATGAAAAAAAATAGCTTCTTATAAATAATTGTTGTAAATTATACTTCAAAATTAAAAAATTAAAAAATAAATAAAAGGTTTTATATCAATATAATGTCAAATAAGTTTTTAAAAGTTCGATACTTTAAAATGAAATTTCCATAATCTATACAATATTATTAAAGAAATTAGAACACAAATTCATATTTTATATTATATATTTGTTTTTAAAAATATGTTTTAGATCACAGATCTATATCTATATTTTTATAATCATATATTAATCATATAATAACAGACTTTTTAACCAGAGGCCACCATGTGGCAATATATGTTAGGTGGAAATGGTGGGAAATGTCACTCTTTTGAACTCATTTGGTGACTTTGTCAGTACTTTAATAAGTTAAGTTTAAAAGGCACCAATTATGGTGAACTACCAAAATAGCCCTTAGTTCTTCATTTATGTTATTCTGTTTATACTTTTCTCTCTCCACACTTCCAAAAAAACTCCACTTTCTCTCTCCACTTTCTCTCTCGAAATAAAAATTCAAGGTTGGATCGACTTTCTTCTTCAACTTATAAAACGTTTGGACGTGCTTCAGTACAAGAAGGTAATATTTCTGGCAAATACTTCTGTTAATTTGTTCACATTTTCATTTGTTTATATAGAAAACTGTAATATTTTTTGTTGGATCTCCGAGACTTTCGTTGCCTTGACCGAGCCTTTTCCGAGCCTTTTCTTGCCTTCATCGAGCCTTTTCCTTTTTTTGAAATGAATAGGTATGGAGCCTTTTCTACAAATTTCCGAGCCTTTTATTGCCTTGACCGAGCCTTTTCCGAGCCTTTTCTTGCCTTCATCGAGCCTTTTCCTTTTTTTGAAATGAATAAGTATGGAGTCTTTTCTACAAATTTCCGAGCCTTTTATTGCCTTGACCGAGCCTTTTCCGAGCCTTTTCTTGCCTTCATCGAGCCTTTTCCTTTTTTTGAAATGAATAAGTATGGAGCATTTTCTACAAATTTCCGAGCCTTTTATTGCCTTCACCGAGCCTTTTCCGAGCCTTTTCTTGCCTTCATCGAGCCTTTTCCTTTTTTTGAAATGAATAAGTATGGAGCCTTTTCTACAAATTTCCGAGCCTTTTATTGCTTTCACCGAGCCTTTTCCGATCCTTTGCCTTGCCTTGGAAATGAATAAGTATCGAGCCTTTTAGAGAAATGTTCGAGACTTTTGAAGTCTTCTCCGAGCCTTTTCAATATCCTCACCCGAGCCTTTGTAAATGTAAGATGTGAAAATATTTTTTAGTCCTGTGTTTTTATTAATTGTTAGTGATGAATAATTTGACAGCATCATGAATCGGGTTAGGATTGTAATATCTTACAACGGTCGATGGGAGCAGTTTCCCGACGGAAGTCAGAGGTTTATTGGATCCGATAACCAGGGAATGTATGTGTCAAAGAATATGACTTATGAAGAATTATTGGCGATCGTGCATACCATTGTGAAATACGATGAAAACAAATTCACTGTTGATCTGTCATTAGTATCAATCGTTCCTGGCAGTACATGTCGCACATTTATAAGGAATGACGACGATGTCCAGTTTATGCTGGGGGAAGATCGAGTGATCCCTCAAGTATGTGTCAGTGTAACTGAGAGGACAGTTGGAGATATGATAGGGAATGATATTCCTCGTCCTGAAAATACCCAACAGTTTGGATCCTTTAGCGGTAGCAACCAAGGGTTCACCCAAAGGAGTGCCACCGAAGGTGGGGAAAATATGTGTGGTGTCCCACCGGTAACGGTCAACCATACAGATGTAGTTGAACCTCAAATTGTTGATATGTTTGGGTGTCGAATTGAGCAGTACAATGAGCAGAACAATTACCCGAACCATTACGTGGATAATGATGCAAATAATGAACAGGTTGATGATCTGCAAAATGTGGATGAAGTGGCTGAACAAATTCAAACACATGGTAGACGTGTACAAGGAGTTAGTTGCACTGCACTGCACCAGATATGGCTGGGACTTCCGAGGTCCGGTATAACGTAACAGTATCTGATTCTGATAATGTGACAACGTGGGTTATTCCCGGAACAGATGCATACTCGTTTGGTACTGGTACAAGCAGCACCTTCGCAGCGCAAGAACCTAGAACCATGAACCATGATTTATAAAGGTCAATTTTTTCCGAGTAAAAAGGATTTGAAAAGGCTAGTTAGCCATTTTTCAATGCGGCAGAACTTTGAATGGAAGGTGAAAAGGTTGAATAAGACAACTTTACATCTGGTCTGCATCATTGACGAATGTACGTGGAAATTAAGAGCGGTGAGGAGAGATGAAGGGACTTACTTTCAAGTCAGAAGTTTTGTCAACGAACACAGTTGTCCGTTGGAGGAGATTCACCGTCGGCACCGACAAGCTAGTGCAGTCACAATCGGAGAAGTTGTTGCCCCTAGACTTCAGCAACATGATGGACGTCTCATGCGTCCCAAGGACATAATTGCCGATATGAAAACAATGTATGGCATCCAAATCATGTACAGTAAAGCACATGATGCCCTGCAATATGCATTGTCATTAAGCTATGGAACGCACGAAGAAACTTTCCAACTGCTGCCATCTTTTGCATACATTCTCGAACAGCAAAATCCTGGCACAATCACGGACTTACAGTGCGCAGACGATGGTAAATTCCTTTACTTTTTCATGTCGTTATGGTCCTCAATTAGAGGTTTTCGGAGGTGTATGCGTCCTGTGATTGCAGTTGATGGTACACATTTGAAGGGAAGATTCGGGGGTACAATGTTTGTTGCAACTGCACAAGATGGAAACGAACAGGTGTATCCAATTGCTTTTGGGTATGTTGACTCAGAAAACAACGATTCATGGGAGTGGTTTTTGGAATGCTTGAGGGGGGCCCTTGGTCATATAGATGATCTTGTTTTCATTTCCGATCACCATGCAAGCATTGAAGCAGGGATTTCTAAAGTGTTCCCTTATGCAACCCATACCATATGTTGCTGGCATTTTGGTGAAAATATGAAGAAGCGATTCCACAGAAAGGATGTTGCCGACATAATGGATAGTGCTGCTAGGTCGTACAGTGAAATCCAATACGATCGCCACATGGAGGAGTTACGTAAGCTGCACAGGGGTGCATATGATTATGCCATTGATGCCGGTCCACACAAGTGGTCCCGCGTTCACTGTCCCCAAAGAAGGTACAGGTTGATGACCACAAATGTTGCAGAGTGCATAAACTCATGCTTAAAATTTGCACGGCAACTGCCATTAATGACACTGGCAGAGTTCATTAGGAATATGCTACAGAAGTGGTTTCACAATCGTCATACAGCTGCACAGTCCATGCGTCATCGATTGACCGACGCAGCACATGGGGTGATCCAGAAACGGGTCGAGAAATACAGTTATATGACCGTAAATGCAGTTGACTGGAACATATTCTCCGTCAAACACAAGGGAAAACAGTGGACGGTTAACTTAGCCCGGAAGACTTGCACGTGCAACAAATTCCAAATGGACTTTTTACCTTGTTCACACGCACTCGCAGCGGCAAGGTACATGACAAGTTACATTTAACGCTTTTCTATAACCAAACGTGAGTCTCACTGTTTTCATTGTTGCAGGGAGCGGAACTTGGATTTCACATCTCTGTGTGCAGACTACTACAAGAGGGAGACACTTATTGATGCATACTCGGTTCCTATTATGCCTATTGGCCATCCTTCTTCATGGGTGGTTCCATCCGATATCGCAGCGCGGGTGGTTTTAAATCCAAAGACGAAGAGACAATCAGGTCGCCCCATGGAGAGTCGACACGTATCGTCTTCAGAGAGGACAACCACACAGTCGTGTAGAAGATGTGGACAACCAGGACATAATAGCAGGCGGTGTTCAAATCCGCCTATGGTTAATGAAGGTCCCAGGACAATTGTCCCCGATGATTACCATCGCAAGTGTAGCATCTGTCACATAATAGGACACAAAAAACAAACATGCCCTCAGAAGGACACGCCAGTGGAATGAATGGAGCCGTACAAGAGGAAGACGATCAAACATAACAAGGCAGTACAAGAGGAAGACGAATTGCCACCAGAAAAGCTTGTGATTGAGAAACATGTCTCCAACTTGATGTCTTCCAACATCGTTCAGACTTTGGGAACCATGGTCGATACAATTGTTTTATGAGACCCTTGGTTCTTATGCTTTTATGTAGAAGTAATATGATTGATTTTATGTTGGAGAAAAGCTTGCGATTGCTAATGTGTTCCGACATCGTTTAGACTTTGGGAACCATTGTCGATACAATTGTTTTATGAGACCCTTGGTTCTTATGCTTTTATGTAGAAGTAATATGATTGATTTTATGTTGGAGAAAAGCTTGCGATTGCTAATGTGTTCCGACATCGTTTAGACTTTGGGAACCATTGTCGATACAATTGTTTTATGAGACCCTTGGTTCTTATGCTTTTATGTAGAAGTAATATGATTGATTTTATGTTGGAGAAAAGCTTGCGATTGCTAATGTGTTCCAACATCGTTCAGACTTTGGGAACCATGCTCGATGCAGTTGTGTTATGGTTTTATGTTGAATACTTTTTTTTTTTTTTTCTGAAATTGATTTGAATTTAGTTGTTTGTATTGTGTAATGTCATACTGGATCCTTTGTTAATTGCAAACACTTTAAAAGAAAAACAAATTAATTTTTTCCATTACTAAAATGTTATGTACATAAACTAAATCACTATCTCGAAGACCAGTCCTTCGAGTTGCAAAAAACCTCCACAGCCATCTTCTCTCGAATGGTGGTCATATCATTTTTCGACCAGTCAAAAGTATCCATGTTCGCCGCCAGATACTCTGTCAATTTTAAAGTATGAGCACCACAGTTACCCCTACAATTCACCACATGAACAACCGTTAGAATGGAATTATATGAAAACGGATTTGGCTAAAATCAGATCTTGAAACAGTTATACCATGTGTCCTGTTGTGGCACACGGTCTGCAGACACATAATACAAAGTGAATGCCCTAGTAGTCTTTGAGTACGTCATATCGCCCCTCCGTCTGCGATTGTGAAAGTTCACCACATGCAGCATCGAGGGTAAAAAATACCGTAAGCACGCGAGCTGCATTTTCCTGTGGCTGAATGGCACCTCCTGTCTGTACGGGTCAAAAAGGTAGATATTGCCTCCTGTGAGGTCGATGCTGGCCAGGGCCCAATGCGTACGTCCAAGGTTGCACGGAATCAGAACCTGCAGGTGTTTCAACAATGTGCGATCAGTGTGACATTTATTTTTCAAAACTTTAATGGAAAACATGTAAAATAAACACTCACGGAGTCAACATTGTGCCATGGTAAGTTTCCTAGCGGGAGCAGCCCACGTACCACCGTAAGGTCTTCTTCGGACCACTTCTGCTTCTGTGAAGACCAACCTGTACGGGGTCTATCAGACCCACTTCCCATCTTCCTGTCCCAGCGGTTACATAACCATGCCTGTACAAAAACGTTAGGTTATAGATGTATGAAACACATCAATGCACAAGCAAATACCGTACAATTTAAACACTTACATAAAACTGTGAATCCAGTATGTTGATCCTCAGACCGTAGACAGTGGGAAATGCTCGCTGACGCTTCCGCAGAATCTTCAAGTACGCGTCAATGTGCTGAAAGTTTGAACATTTTCATTTGTTAGGATTGTACAATTTTTGTAACAACATATACATATATTACAGTTATGAACATACCGTATCCTCCAACTCCATAAAGTTGCTTTGAAACCGGTGGAACCACAGGACATCGACTGGCAAGTGTAGATCCACATCACGCCTGTATTATTGTTGAAGAAGTTAGATAACCAAGTCAAGTCAGTTTTACTAAGCTGTTTCAAAAAAAATATAGAGATTGTAATATCTACGATTATACTTACAATTCCCCCGTCGGGTTCCTCTTGTACGCTTGGTACGCCGCTAGGTGATCAGGATCTATCAGTTCGTGGGGCGCCCATACATGTGGTGGCTGTGGCATAGTCCTTGCCCTCTTCGGCCGACAGGGGTCAGTGTATGGGCTCCGCTCCTACCAACCTGGTCTGCGAATCCGATCCTGACGCTGAAGGGGTGGGGGACTCCGATCCAAACCATGGGGATCCACCATACGTCTGCTCTGTATAGAGGGACTCCGTCCCCGTTTGCTGCCAGCATGGGTGCTCTGTATGGAGGAACTCTGTCCTCGTGGATCGCCTGCAGGGGTGCTCTGTCCGGAGGAACTCTATCCTCGTGGATCGCCTACAAGCCCTACTGGGATAGACCCGATGGGTGCAGCAGGACGGAGGAACTCTATCCCCATGGAATGAATGGAGGGATGCGCTGCACTAGGATCAACCAAAGGGGTGCGCAGTATGGAGGCACTCTGTCCCAAGTCCTGGGGATGAACAACAGGGTCTGGTAATACCTTATGAGGTACCTGCTCTATCTCCATATGTGCTGCCTCAGTGTCATCAGTACCACCAGTAACCTCCTCTCTTGGGGTCACACCTAGCCCCTGCTGATCAGACACTGTCTGCGTACTAGGGTGCGGCTGACGCCCAGTCTGTAAGTCTGCTCCGCCCTGATGACTACCAAACATGTCTATATCACTGAAGTGTAGGTCTTGGTCATCGATCGACAGGTCATCAAATGGTGGGTCATCGGACCGTCTGCCTTCAGTAGGTGTCTGTGATGTCGAACCCTGAAGACCCCGAATCAAATCCAGCAACTCCTGATGCTGTTGATCTCGCTTTTTGTCAGTCCTTTGCACTTCGTCCCGAAACTCTCGAAACGCATCCAGCAGTTCAGTATACCTATGGTCCTGAAATGAAAAAAAATAAACACGTTGTGAGTACTAAAAGTTTCCAACTGCTTTGAGATTCAATACTGCGGTGCAACTACTTTTACGTACCTCTGGATGCCCTCCGACGCCTCGTCGGGAGTGACCTTCAGGTCGAGGCTCTGTGGGCAACACAAATCGAACCCGCCTATGCCTCACGGGACTCCTACTGCGACCCTCCACGTCAGAACCATCTGTATCACTGGGTCCCGAATGCGGATACTCAGTATCACTGGGTCTCGAATTCGGACCCTCAGTATCACTGGGTTCGGCAGTCGTACGGTGTTCGACATCGGCATCCGCATCATACAGACTGCCTCCCTCCTCAATGCCCTTATAGTACCGTTCAGCCAGCTCTACCGGTGTCGGCACCAATTTCACCCTCGCAAACATCTGAAATCAATGTTAGACCATTTGTAATCGCATACATACTATTAACTATTAACGTTAACATAACAGATACTTACCCGTTCAATGAAAATGGAATCCAACTTATCCCCCCTCGGTCGCTGACTCAACTCCCATTTTAGAATACGGGGGGATAGCTCGATTTCCCTGCGGGTCCCACAATCTTCAATGGCAAGATCGGGGATAACCTCAAAAGCAAATATCTGCGTAATAAATAAGTACAATAATAATCAAACACATCAATCATATGAAAATAAAAAATACAATTAAAGTATGGAATCAAATTCTAAATTCTTACCAATAGTGCATAAGTACAACCATATATGTTGTACGTCTCCACTTTGTGTACTTCAACGCCCTTTTCTCGCTGTCTTTTTTCGAACCGTTCCCGACGACCATCCAACGCATGCTTGAACCCAGAAATAGATCGCCTATACACATGTGCACCCCACGGGAATGCATCAAAAGCGTCCAAGTTCTCGATTAGGCGAAACTGCCATAATGGGACTTTCTCTCTCTCGTCCAAACCCATTAGTATCCAGTTAAGCATATACAGTAAGCATAGCTTAACCGCATCGTACTGCTCAGCAAAACCACCGGTCCGTACAACGGCTCTCAGCTCTCCAAACTCGACATCATCTCGACCCTCAAAGTACCGCTGGTGTATGCCAT
This sequence comes from Acer yangbiense, assembly GCA_008009225.1. Classification (NCBI taxonomy): domain Eukaryota; kingdom Viridiplantae; phylum Streptophyta; class Magnoliopsida; order Sapindales; family Sapindaceae; genus Acer; species Acer yangbiense. The sequence goes on from CM017763.1 coordinate 26,809,307, forward strand.
TCTGTACCACATCATAGGTCGACGTGTCGGGAAGTTATCCGAACTTCAATCCAGTGATCAGACAGAACTCAACCTTCGAGAACCAGACCGAATGCTTTCCTAAAAGAAATCTCATCTCATCTTCCGGCCCGTCGTGATGCAACTCACGAATAAGCAATCGATGGACAATGCCAGCTGAAAACTTCATGTTGCGCTGCATCCGAAGGAAATGTCCAAAACACGACTCAGTGTACCGACGTCGTTCTTCGACCGCAAGATCTTCAGGTACACTGTTAAGTGCATTTTCGATATCTCTAAGGTGACCGAAATGGTCATGCCGAGTTATTTTCCCCGCGTACCTTTCTTCCGTTGGAGTTTTCAAAAGATCTTTCAGTGGATTCCTCATCTGCATATTCACATAAATAAAAAAAAATTAAAAGAAATTAATATATATAACTTCATGAAAAGGATCGGACACTGCAAAAATAAAAGTCACGGACACTTTAAGAAAAGGCTCGGAGTGAGGTTCAAAAGTCTCGGAGACTTAATGAAAAGGCTCGGGTACTATTAATAAAAAGGCTCGAAGACTTTCTAAAAAGGCTCGGAGATTCAAATTACAAAAACCTACATCATATTCTTTAAAAGGCTCGAATGAAGGTTTAAAAGGCTCGGAAAAGGCTCGGATGAAGGTTTAAAAGGCTCGAGATTCAAATTTCAAAAACCTACATCATATTCTTTAAAAGGCTCGGTAGAAGGTTTAAAAGGCTCGGAAAAGGCTCGGAGAAAGGTTTAAAAGGCTCGAAAATGAAAAATTACAGAAAACATAATCACATTACTTAAAAGGCTCGGAGAAGGCTAGGAGAAAGGTTTAAAAGGCTCGAAAATGAAAAATTACAGAAAACCTAATCACATTACTAAAAAGGCTCGGATGAAGGTTGAAAAGGATCGGAAAAGGCTCGAACGAAGGTTTAAAAGGCTCGGAAAAGGCTCGGATGAAGGTTTAAAAGGCTCGGAGAATGTTCTATTCATCGTCTTCAACAAAATTTTTACAAAACTTTAAACCCTAACCTAACCTAATCAAACAAACCTAATGAACAATAAATCTAATCAAACCTAATATATATGTCTAACCAAACACCAAACATCAAACGCAAATCAAATTAACAACAACAAAACACGTGAGAGAGAAAGTTCAACTCACCACTGGACGCTTGGAGTCGAGAGGGGTACTGTAGCACCACCGCCGGTGATTCGCCGTCGCTTTTTTGGCCGGATTTCTTGCGCCAATAACTTCTCTCCCAACTGTTCTCTCTCCCTCAAGTTTTTTCTCTCACGTTTCAAAACACACAAACAGACAAAAATGGGGGTATTTTTGTCTGGTCACCAAGATTGGTGCCTTTTAAACTTACATTATTAAAGTGGTGCTATTCTTACAAAAACCCCTCCAAATAGTGACATTTAAATTTCGAACCCTCTATATGTTAGTATTAAATATTTAATTTTATATATATAATAATAATAATATGGTCATATAATAAAAATTGACATTAATAATTTATCATAATCATATATATATATAATAGATTTTCACAGCGCCACATGTCACCGTGAGGGAGCTTCGGTATTAAATCATATATATATATAGACTTTCACGGTGCTACATGGCACCGTGAGGGAGCTTCTGTATTAAATTATATATATATATAATAGATTTTCACAGCGCCACATATCGTCGTGAGGGAGTTTTGGATTTAATAATACACAAATAATACATGGAAAATATATTATCATATATATATATATGTATATGTATATATAATTATATATATATAAAATGGAACCTCACATTAACACGTGTCGTCGTGGTGTGAAATAGGAGGAGATTTATTATTGTTATTTGAGTCTGTTTATTATTGTCATTTGCATCAGTTTTTGAATATTTTAGCTACCTTGAGTCAGTTTTTGAATTTTTTTTTAGCTGCTCAATTATTGCATTAATTTACATAGTTATTATTTGAGTCAGTAAATTTTTAACTATCCAATTCCATGACTCTCTATTTTCACGGTTATTATGGCCAAATACTAATCAGAATTATTGTTTCAAATTTTTAGCTGTCCAATTATTACATTAATTTACTTTGAGTCGGTTTTAGTTGACTCTCTATTTTCATATTTAACGGGAATCAATTGTTGTTAATTCTCTATTTCCACCAAAACTCTTCATTTTTCCCTCTTTCTAAAGTTATAAATTCCACTAATAATTCTTCAATATCCACGTTTTCTATAAAGAGCCCTCACACGTGTCAATGCTAAAATAGATTGATACATTCTTTTGTGTAAATGTACATATTCTTTTGATTTTGTTTTGTTTCCATTCTTTCATATGTTCATAATTGTATAATTGTTTTTCAATTTTGTGTAGATTGATATCGTTCCTACAACCATTCATAGAAAGGTACATTTTTTTTACCTATATAATTGTTAGAGATTAGTTTTACGTTTTTTCCCTAAAAAAAAGAATAATTTAAACAGAAAAAGAGTTAGAGATTGGTTTTACGTTTTTTTTTTTTTTTAATACTTAATGATATTCAGTGTTGATTTGGATTTTATGAACAACATTTGATCTTCTTTTATTATATCTTCTTTTATATAATTGTTTTTAAATTATTTTGAGTATAAACTTATATTATGTAGTGTTGCATGCGGCCCTATTATAAATATAGAATAGATTTCTACTTAAAAAATGATATGAACAGAAATAATTTTAAAAAAAGGTTGAGAACATTACAATATTTTCTTGATATTAATTGGAATAGATAAAATATAGAAATTACAAAAGAAACAAATAAAGAAATCACAATATATATATAGACAAGGATAAAAAAAATTTTAAAAATTTTAAGCTATTGATTTCTACTTTATCTTATGATTTAGATTTTATGGACTGCAATTTATCATTTTATCTACTTATCTTATAATTTAGATTGAGCTTAGAAAACAAAGTAATTTAAAAAAAAAAAAAAAAGTTAACTGAAACCAGAAATTGTAGATAAAGATAAAAAAATTAAAAAAAGAAAAATAAATTAAAGATAAAGATAATGTTTAAAAATTAGATCTTTTCTTCACACAATCCCGAGTAAAAATAAGAAAAATCTCACTGTTACCAAGGACATCAGGTTTTGTCTTAGCAAGTGTGTCTAATAGCTTGATTAATGATTATCATTTAATTCTATATTTCACATGTCTGCTATATACACTAGAAGAAGAATTTAATTTTAAAAGAAATGTTTATACGATTTATAAACAATGTTTTATTTATTTATTTATTATTATTTTAAATTTTAAGATAAACAATGTTAAACTTAAGTTTTTTTTTTTTTGTTTTTTTGTTTTGTTTTGTGTTTTTTTTTTTTTTTGCAGAGGAAATTGGTGGGGAGGATTATGAGGGAGAGAGAGTTGATCGATTAAAGAGAATAAAATTGGTTGAGAAGATTTATTATTATTTATTTTTAATGTAGATATATTCGTCAAGCAATTAATTAATTTTAATTAAGGATTAGATATTGTATTTTGAAATAAATTACAACAATTACAATTTTTTTACAGCTCACAATTACATTGGTTCTCAATGTTGTTGCATGTGTAGCAATTTTTTTTTCTTTGATATAACTCGTCATTATTGCTTTCTTTCTTCTTTTATATAATTGTTTATAATTTTTTTTTTTTTTTTTAATATGAACTAATATTATGTAGTGTTGCATGTGACCTTATTATAAGTATATATAGAATAAATTTCTGTTTTTTTTTTATATAAATAATATAAATAAATAAATAAAAAGTTATGGATCAATGTTTGCTGTTTTTTTTTTTATTATTATTATTTACTAATATCGTATTATATTTTCTTAGTATTAATTGGATTCGATTAAACATAGAAATTACAAAAGAAATAAAAATAAAAAATAAAAAAAATTATAGATAAAGATAACACTATTTAACAATTAGCTTAACTTTTATTTCTATTCAAGTTTTGTGATTGAATATTCACTGTATATTGAATATTAAATATTACATTTTATGGAGGATGATAATTGATAATTTTAGATGTCTCCTAATCATGTATATAGTATTTTAAAAGAGAGAAAACCATACGTAGCCATCCAACTTATCATACTTTTGTTTTTAACCACTTTTGAAATTATAATTGTTAATAACCACTTTTTTTTTAAAAATTCAGTTTAGTACCATAAATTACCAGAGTACCCCTGAAAATAGTGTTTGTTAAACCCCGAAGCAAACTTGAAATCACGACTAAATTGAAATACACAAACTTGAAATCATGCCTAAAATAGAAATATTCAAACTTGAAATCTGGACTAAAATAAAATTTTCCCCTTCTTCTTCCTCTTCTTCTTCCTTAGGTTTAGGTTTTTTTTTTCTTTTTCTTTTTTGTTGCAGATCCATGGAGGCCATCGTCATCCCGTCGGTGAACCAGCGAACGATCCCGTCGCCATCGTCATCCCGTCGCCATCCCGTCATCGACGAAGCTGCAGCGAACCGCCGAAGCAACGAAACGGCGATCCAGCTGCGCGTGAGGGGCTGCCGCGACACCCAGAAGCTCGCCGAAGCTCGGCGACGCCGGTGGGAGGCAGATCGGGGAGAGTGTGTGGCAGATCGGGGAGAGAGAGAGGCAAACCGGAGAGAGAGAGAGAGAGAGAGAGAGGCTGATCGTGAGAGAGAGCAGAGGAGAGAGAAAGAAAAAGAAAAGAAAGGAGAGAGAGAGAGCTGATTTAGGGGTTTTTATATGAGAGCTTTTGAGTAATTTCTCAAAAACATGGTTAAAAACAATTAAAAGTATGCATGTGGTTAAAAAAGAAAATCCCATAATTAGATGGGTTAGTTTTGGCAATTTTCACATTTTAAAAAGTATATTAACAAAGGCTGGTCTGATTAGATTTTAATTTTTTAATTTTTTTGTAAGAAGGTCCGATTAGATTTGGTAAAGATAAAAACTAAAAATACAAAAATCGGAAGAAAAAAAAATCTGTACACAAAGATAAGAAATAAAAATAAAGTTTCAGTTGCTTATTTCTATTTGTCTTATATTTTGGATTTTATGAACAACATTTGGACTTCTTTTATTATATTTTCTTTTATATAATTGTTTTTAGATTTTTTTTGAATAAGTACAAATATTATGTAGTGTTGCATGCAGCCTTATTATAAGTATAGAATAAGTTTCTACTATAAAAATGAATAATATAAACAGAAAATTAAAAAAAAAAATTTAGAGATCAGTGTCTACATTTTTTTTAAAATATTTACTAATATTGTATAACATTTTCTTAATATTAATTGGAATCGATAAAACATTAAAATTACAAAAGAAACAACTAAAGAAATCATAAAATAAAAAATAAAAAAATAAAAAAAGATAAAGATAACAATATTTAACAATTAGCTTAACTTTTATTTCCATTCAAATTTTGTTATTGAATATTCACAGTTTATTGAATATTAAATGAGCATTTTGTATATATACCACGAATAATTTGACTAATATGTGATGTAGTTTGTTACCCTTAATTAGCTATACTTTGTTTTATTTTCCCAACTTTTCTAGAAAAAGTGACATGATAATGTTCTTCTCTTTTATATTTGTTATAGTATTTTATTTTATTTTTATATATTTTGGTAATATGGATTTATTTATTTTAAAAAAAAAAAAAAACATCAATTCCACCAAATATCAAATTTTGTTTTACCATAAATAAAAAAAACACAATAGAACCTAAAAAAAAAAAAAAAAAAAGTTAAATTACATATCCTAATATAACATTTCCACATGTAGACATTGTGAAATTTCCAATTAATTAAATAAATTGTAATATGATTATTTTTTCTCTATGCATGTGCAGATTAGTCGATATGGAATCTTTGTGTGTTGATATATGTTATAAAAGCCTACTTAATAATGTGGTGGACAAATTAAAAATAAGAAAATATGGCAACGGATACGAAGTTAAGGGTCCAGAATTGTTTAAAGCATACATTGAGATCGAACTTAATATTGACTCCACATTCAAAACTTGAGTGTTTTGGGGTGTCCCTTCAAAACATAAAATTGAGTTTGAGTTTGAGTAAGATGCCGCTAAAGAAACAGTTGATTATCTATAAATGAAATACAAATTTGAAGTTTGTGATGTCAACTTCTCTAACTTATAATACTACAAGTGGTGTTATTGTAAGGATTCCCATATCTTAATTGACTTATTTCGTGGACAAACCACATGTTGGGGTTGATTGTGTAAGGGTAGTTTAGGTGATTGATCTTCAAGCTCGAAGGCCCTTCCAAGACCTCAAGGGACAAGCACGCCAAATGTATAATCTTTAGTGCTTAGTTTTTCTTTGAAGAGATTTAGTTAGCACACACACACTTAGCATACTTGCATTTGTGTGCATACTTTTCACATGTCACTTTATACACTAGCACTTTGATTGATATCTTATTGTGTGTATATGTGCTTAGTAATTCGTTTCCTGATAGTATTCGGAAACGTCCGCGCATGCACTAGAATGTGCTTGGTTTTACGCGAAGACCGCCCACGGAGAATGCTCTTGGCTTCTTCTTTAGATTCCCCACGGAGGTATCCTGACAAGGTATCTTAATCCTTTGGCGATCTGTCCTGGTAGGCAACTAAGGTCACTTTAGCACCAGGTTTTCTTATGTTGATATGGAGAAGTAAGGTATCAGGTATCCTAACAAGGTATCCTGATCCTTTGGCGATATGTCCTGGTAGGCAACTAAGGTCACTTTAGCACCAGGTTTTCTTGTGTTGATATGGAGAAGTAAGGTATCAGGTATCCTGACATGGTATCCTAATCCTTTGGCGATTTGTCCTGATAGGTAACTAAGGCCACTTCAGCACCAGATTTCCTAGAGAAGGGTATTCCATGTCCGAGGCTTCAGGAGGTCCGTATAGGCCGTCCTGGTCTTAAGGATACGGTGGGCAGCTAGGGCAACGAATCTGGATCCTTAGTCTAGTAGACGACTATGCCATTTAGGCATTTATGCACCAGATCCTTCCCGGAGGAGGGTATACCCCAACCAAGGTAGCAGGAATGCTATGTGGCCTTTCTTGGTCTTGAGGTGATCAGTAATGGCGAATTTTGTAAGGCGAACTCAGGAGAATCATGTAGGAGAACAAAACTGACTTTATTGAATTTCTCAAGAAGCGATACAAAGCAAATTCGAGGTACACATTTAGAAATATACCAACCGAGATAAATCTTTCTTCAAACTCTAAGGGTAGAACCTTTTGAGGTGATCGGCATTCCAGGTGTGGTCTATTGGGTAACCATTCATATCTTCCAGCTTGTAGGCCCCCATTCAAACCACTATTTTTATCAGGTAGGGACCTTCCCAGTTTGGGGCTAGTACCATATTAGACCTCTTCCGGGTATTCTGGGTTACCTTTCTGAGGACGAAGTCCCATTCTTTAAAGTTTCGAGTCTTCACCTTTCTATTGAAACATCGGGTTATCTTGCTTTGGTAGGCTGCTACCTGTTATACAACTCTATCCTGCTTCTCCTCGAGGAGGTTTAGACTGGCTCTCAACTTAGTTTCATTGTCTTCTAATTCAAAGTGTTAGACCCTGAAAGATATCAGTCTATGCTTGATAGGTGAGACTGCTTCTGTCCCAAAAGCCAGTGAGTAGGGAGTTTCTCCAGTAGCAGTCCTTTTGGTGGTTTGATACGCCTACAACACGTTTGGGAGTTCTTCAACCCACTTACCCTTCTTCTGTTGAAGCTTCTTCTTTAGGAGCTTTTTGATGGTCTTGTTGGTAGTTTCCACCAACCCATTAGTCTGAGGGTGGGCTACCGAGGTAAAACGAAGGTTGATACCCCGCTCTTCATAGAAAAACCTGAAGTTAGCATTGTCAAACTGTTTACCCAGATCAATTATTATGGCCATCGGGGTACCGAATCGGCAGATAATGTTTTTCTTGACAACGCTCGTGGTGTTTGCCTTAGTTATCTGGGCAAGAGACTTCGCTTCCACCCACCGGGTAAAGTAGTCTATGGCCACTACAGCATGCTTGGCTTAACCAGGAGCAGTAGGAAGTGGCCCGATCAGGTCCAGCCCCTAGATAGCAAATGGGTAAGGCGTGTTGATTGAAGTGAGTCTTTCCGGAGGTAGGTGATGGAGGTTTGCTGTCTTTTGACAAGGTTCACAGGATTGCGCAAATTGCTTGGCATCTGATGAAGAGTAGACCAAAAGTAGCCCATTCTAAGAACTTGGTAAGTCAGGGTCTCACCTGATACATGGTTGCCGTAGTCCCCTGCGTGTACCTCGTTTAGCGCCCATTGAGCGTCATCCGGATGTAGATATCTAAGTAATGGAAGGGACTTTCCTTTGCGGTAGAGGTATCCTTCTACTAGGCAGTACCGGGTAACGTTCCTTTTAAGCTTACGTGTTTGACCCGGATCTTCTATAAGAGTGTCATTTTGGAGGTAATCAGCTATAGGATTCATCCAGCAAGAAAGTCGTTCTACCGGGTTCACCTCCGCTCCTTTGGCTATGTTGGGTCGGGGTATTAATTAGAGTGGTACCCCTCTGGGCAATGCTTGTCCTCCGGCTGCAGCAATCTTGGCCAGGACATCTGCTTGATGATTCTTTTCTCGAGGAATCTGTTCCATTTTCATACCCTTGAATCTTGTTGTTGCTTCTTGGACTTTTTAGAGGTATGCTACCATGTTGTCACCCTTCGTCTGGTACACACCGGATACTTAGTTGATTACAAGCTGGGAATCACTTCTAACCAAGAGGAAATCTACCCCCAATTCTTTAGCAACTTTCATCCCTACTAACAAGGCTTCATACTCTGCCTCATTATTGGTGGCTCTGAACTCAAACCTGAAATAATGGCTGCATTCGATCCCTTAAGGATAGGTAAGGATGATCCTGGTTTCACAGCCTGCTTGATTCGACGTTTCATCCGTATATAGTATCCAGGCCTTGCAATCAGTGGGCCATTCCAGGGATTCTGGTTCCGGGCTCGAGATTGCAGTGGTACCCGGATTGAAGGTCATGGTGAATTCTGCTACAAAGTTGGCCAAGGCCTAAGCCTTGATTGTTGTTCTTGCCTTGTATTTTATATCAAACTAGGTGAGCTCTAGGGCCTATAAGACTAGCCTGCTTGATACATCTGGCCTCTGGAGGAACTGTCTCAGTGGTTGATCAGTTACTACTGCAATTGTGTGAGCTTAAAAATAAGGTCGGAGCTTTCTAGATATAGTCACAAGTGCATAGGCGAGCTTTTCTAGGAGGGTATAATTTTTCTCAGACTTTGTTAGAGCACAGCTCACATAGTAAATCAGTCTCTGGACCCCGTCACTACATTCTTTCACCAAGGCCCCGTTGATTGCGGTTTCTGATACTGCCAAGTAAAGTTGTAGCTCTTCTCCTGAAAAGGGTTTCACTAGCAAAAACAGACTAACTAGATATTTCTTCAAAGACTGGAAGGCCTGCTTACTTTCTTGATCCCAATTCATCTTCTTACCCTACTTAATGATTTTGAAGAAAGGTAAACACTTATCTGTAGATCGAGATATGAAGTAGTTCAATGCTGCTATTCTGCCAGTCAATCCCTGTGCCTACTGGAGGGTAGTGGGGGATTCAAGATCCACAATGACCTCGATTCCTCTCTTGTGTACCATGAACCCAAGAAACTTTCCTACTGCTACCCTGAAAGCGCACTTAGCCGGATTCAATCTCCTCTAGTTCTCCCTTATTACTTGGAAGGTCTAGTGTAAATCCTCTGGATGCTGGTTGGTTGTCTGAGACTTGGTGATCATATCGTCTATATATACTTCCATAAACCCTCCGATCTGTTGCTTAAATAACTTGTTCACCAATCGCTGGTAAGTGGCTCCAGCATTTTTGAGACCGAACGGCATCCCCTTGTAGTAGTAGAGGCCTTGCCCAGTGATGAAGCTGGTCTTATCTTAATCAATGGGGTGCATCATGATCTGGTTGTACCCCAAGAAAGCATCCATGAAGCTTAGAAGCTTGTTACCTGTAGTGGAATCGATCAATTGATCTATTTTAAGTAGAGGGAAGCTATCCTTCGGGCAAGCTCGGTTGAGGTCGGTGTAGTCCATGCACATACGCCACTTCTGAAAGTATACAAACGTAGTTAAATTGCTTAAGGTATACCTAGAGGGGGGTGAATATGTTTTTACGCCTTTTCAATCCCTTGAACAAACTTTCGTTTATCCCTTAAGGTTGCCTTACATACAACAAATACACTAAGAAAAGACAACATACATAGACAATATGAATAGGTAATCATATAAGCATGGTCTACATACATCATCAAGTTGTATGAGGTAAACAAACAAATAAGTATAACAACAAAAATACTTGTATTTCACTATATGTTCAATGAGTTACAAGAGTAATCAAATATCACTATACACAAATACAATATACAAAAGAATCATAGAAATAAAATTGATCAATAAAATGAGTTCACTAATCACACTATACAAAGTCTTGCTTCACAATACATCATAAGTGAATGTTATGAAACAAGATAATAAAAATATACAAATAAAATATAAGAGATAGAGATAGGAAGAATTAACACAAGAGATTTTTTAACGTGGTAAAACCTCCAAGGAGGAAACATCCACGGGTTGAACTACAATCATTGGGTACTATATTATTGGAAAGTAAACATAGAACATTCACAAAGTGACCAATCTTTAGCTCACCCAACCTAGTGAAGTCTAAGCCTACCCAACCCTATTGGAAAGTGTGAAATCCCTCAATGATGCGAAACCACCATATATTGGACACCACACAAAACCAACATCGATGGTAGATTAGAAATTCCTCAAGAGTGCATACACCTCCCGTGTACCCCGCTCTATCGGAGTCTATGTCTAACCATACGCCTAGGCCTACCAATACAATAGTCAACTCCCTATTCAAGGCACTCATGCCTCTAGGGAGCCTCCCATGCATGACTAACCGAGTCCTCCCGACTCTAGTCATGACTTCTTGCTTACCTATCCGAGTCATCTCGACTCTAACCAAGACTTCATGCATTTTACAAGGACTTCCTAGTGTGATCATGTGAATGCAAATGATGTAAACAATCAAATCAACATAGAACATGTGATCAATACATTCTACGGTACAAATAGACCTAAACAAGTGATATCACAAGTAATAAAATCTAGATGCAAAATACAAGAATAAAACCTAAAGCATGTGTAACACCAAACACATAAGCTCAAAGTCTCATTCACATATATAACACTTGAATCAAAATATATTCATGAAGTACAAGTTCAAGATGCAATCAACTTACAATAAAATGCTAGATACATGAGATTTAATCAATCAATATTCTAGCAAAAAATATAGAGCAAGGAATTAAGATATAAATCAATTAAAACCTAGATTGCTCTAAAACACATACAATTACAATAATCCTTGATTTCATCAATCAAAGGATCAAAACAAATCTCAAGGTCATTTATCACAAAATTGATTCAATCAAGTCACAAACAACCTAAGATATCATTCTAATCATAATACAACTCACAAACATGTGAAAAACCTAGAATCATAGAAACTAGTCCACATTTGTCTATAAATTGACTTTCAATTAGAATGATTATGAAGCTACCTTTCTCAATAGCTTTAACCAAACATAAACATACATATAAAAGAAGAAACCCCAAGCAAATTGAAGGTTGAAAAGAAAGAAATCCCAAAGATAAGACCAATACCTTGGATTCAACAGCTGGTTCGGATTTCAGTATGGAACCACCAGAAAACTCGATCAATCAGCTACCAAACCACTTGGAAATGATAGAGGACTCAATTACGAACGTTCTCCAATTCGAATCACTCAAATCCAACTCCGGATGAGGGAGATATGATGTTTGGAAGATGAGAAAATTGAGAGGAGAAGACTGACGGGAAACTTTGTAATTTTTCTTCTTGAAAATCAAATGGAGAGAGAGGAGGGAACTTAAAAGAGGAGAGAGAAGAAGATTTCTGGGCCAATCAGGTGAGGCCACGTCACCCCAGGCCGTGGGGGGCGCATGGGCCTAACGGAGGCAGAGAGCCCCTCTGGCCGTGGGGCCCACGGCCTCTCTCACGGCGTGGGCCAAGTGGCCTCACGGCCACCTACTTCTCTCACGCGCTCCCTCGGTTCTTCAGCCGTATCTTGGGTATTCAAACTCCGATTTCGAATCCATTTTTGAATTATGAACCGTGACTCTCTTACGCACGACGACAACTACACAACTTTGAAAAATGGTTGAGAAATCATCTCGGAAAACGACGATGAAGTCAACTCAATGAATGAGAACGAAAAGTAGCGTAGCTACATCGTTTGGACTCGAAACTAAATGAATGAGTAATCGAAATGACCGGAACTTAATAAGACATCAAATAAGAACATGTTCAAGTCCAAGTACAAAAATACGAAAACATACAAGCACAAATACACACACATATGCTAATTTCTAGACATAGTCCTAGAAAATGCAATAAACAAAGTTTTACCAACATAGTATGAATGCATGAGCATATTTTGTCAAGTGTGTGAAAGTGATACATAAATGATGTTTAATCATGAAGGAACACACAAGAATGCCATGTGTGTGTGTGTGCCTAGCCTTGTAAGAGATATGAGGTCTTATATTACCTTTAATGATCAATGATGCACAAATCTCTTTAAAGCCGGCTTCTTACATGATTTGTGGTCGAGACATTCTTCGTCTTCTTAAATCTTCAATATAAGAACCACTAAACATTACAAGAGAAACACGTTTTGATATGGAATTTATGCTAACACAAACTATGAACCTAACAACTTCCCATTGGATTTGGTTACCATGACAATATTGGTGATCCATTCGGGGTAGCGGGATTCTTTGATGAACCTAGCTTTCAGAAACTTATCTACCTCTTCCTGTACCGTGGCATTCTACTCGGCATATTGCTGACCGGGTAGCATTCTAGACCTCCATCTGGTGGACGAAACTCTCCATGTGACTCACGGGGAGTATTTCTCGGCGGGTATCTTGAATTTGAGGGGTAATTTTGCTTCTCTGATTCTCTTGGAGAAATGTGCATTCATTTCCCCCAAGGGATTCTTTCGGGTACTCCGGTGCTTCCCCTTTCTTAGCTCCTCGAGTTCCTTTGCCATTTTGGCCATTTGATCTTCAAGACGTTTGGACCCATCGTGCCTCGATCGGGCTACTGAGCCTTTATTATCCGAAGTTTTGGATACAATGGTTCCCTCCTTACGCTTCTCCTTCTAGGGCAGGTACCCCGCGGGTTTCTCTTAGGCCTAGTATTGCCACTTTCATCGGGCTGTAGAGCCCTTTTCTTTGCTGTCGGTTTAGTCGCTAGCTAGTTTTTTCTGGGAGGAATGTCAAAAGTTGACTTCACCTGTCAGGGTCTGAAATCTCTAGGATGATTTGGAACTGGCAGTGGCGGTCCGAGTCTATCAAAAACTGGTACCTGGGTACTCGACCCAGCTTCTCCCATGAGACTGGGTGCTTCGAAGGGTATCCCTTGGGCGATCATCCGGAGGCAGATGCTTTCCACGTAGGCAGCAACGTGCTGCTCCATAGTATCCCGATTTATCTTTTGGACCGCAGGGTCCTATAGCCCGGAGCCCATATTGGGTGGAGGAATCGGTGCCAGGATTTAGCTTATTGTTCCCCAATCTTCCCTTGGTTTCTCTGAGTGGAAGCGAGGGAATGTGGTCTCGATGGATCAGGCTACCCCTGAGAGGATCGGAGTCTCATCTTCTGTATCCTTGAGGTAGAGCTAGGTAGCTTTCATAAATGGTATGAGAGTATTTCCCACAGACGACGTAAAAAGTGTTAACCGAAAATTGTCACTTGGGGTGATTTTCCAATTAACAACTCTAGTGACTGAAATCGAGGTAGATCTCAGTCGGAGAGATATCAAGTAGTTCGATACCTATAGATTTTCAGTAAAGCAAGTTGAATACAACGATAAAGCTGAATCAAAAATAACGTAGCAATAGTATCACATATAACTCCTTTTTTATTGATCATAAACAAGTAATGAGAATACAATCCAGATGTTTATATGGCTATGGTGGTAGGGTAAAAACTTAGTTGGCATTGGCGATGAAGCTCTCGTACATGTCGATAAGTGGAAAAACGTAAAGTAGGGTTAAGCACTCAAGTTCGGTCCTCTTTTTTTCTATATGATAACATGATGTATATATACGTCCAAATGCTTGTTCAACACTCCTTTAAATTCGGTCTAGTGACCTAGAGATTTTCGGGACATTCCATGGCAATTGGCGAAAAGATCGTAGGATTGATTCTAGGAATCAAGCGATCCCTTATTTGGCGGATTTAGATAGAGTTGACTTTGCTTTCAAATAGAACTCTTGAATGGCGGAAATAAGTCGTAGACATCTCATTGTCTGTCTATGTTGCTTGATCTTTGACGTACCTGATCTTACCTTGATACTTGGTAGTTTGTTAATCTGATACTTACTGCTTGGTTGGTTGGCTTTAGGCGAGATCGGGGTACATAGGTGTCCTTCCTCTTACTAGATCATGGTACAAGAGTATCAGGGTATCGGGATACGGGGTTGGTGTGGTAGCGGGGTACTAGGATTTTGTAGTAATGGAGTCCTTAGGAACTTGGCTTCTGTGTTTCCTGGTACCTTGGAGTCTAGGAGCCCTTGATCTTGATCTTGATCTTGATCTAGATTGGTAGAAGGTGTACCCGGTCAATTTAGTGGCAGGGTACCAGGATGCTATTCTATGATGTCTTTCATCCTCTAACATTCTCCAGGGTGGATGGAAAATTCTTCTTTGAACCCCTGTCATTTTTGGCGGTTAACAATAAGTTTGAAGATATAGATGAAATTGAAAACAATACTGTTAGTTTATCTAAAATCCAAACTAAAATTTTGATATACATATTTTTTGGAAGTTTATCATTTTGGACAACCATTAAAACTTTGAGTCACTGGGTTTTAGAACTAAGCTAACTCTTCATCATGTAAATTTTCCTAACTTTAGCAGATGTAATGTATTAAAATCTGTTATGTTAGATTACTCAAATCTTTAATAGTAAGCTTCTTCTCCTTTCTGGTTTACTTGTTTACTTTTTGGATTTTAATTCATCGTCTAAATTGTCACTGAGTTTGTAATGACACAAATAAGTTTATTCTTTTTTGTGATTTATTTTTTTAAGTTTATGGGTTTTACTTGATTATGTGATCCTTTACTAGGATCCAGTATAAGGTATCTTTTCCTCTGTGGTTTGCTTTTTAGGTTTTTATATTTTGCTTTATTATCTGATAAATTACTAAGTTACAACTAAGCTTCACATATTTTAGTTTAATTAATCAATTTGATTTCTTATCTTTAATTGTTATTTTTAATTCAGATATGATTGTACAGTTTCTGAACTTAAAACTGAATTAATATTTTTTCAGTGTATGTATATATAAAATAAAGAGTAAAAAAATTTATCCGTTTACATATATGTTTATGTTAACCGCTAAAAATGACAGGAGTCTAAAGAATAATTTTCCATCCAGACCAAGACTATTTGAAGTAGGAAGACATTACAAGAAGTATCTCGCTACCCCAGGAAGGAGCTAGACTGATACGTTTAGACAGACTTACTATAAAACCAAATCAAGATCAGGGGCTCCTAGATCCCCAAGTGCCAGGAAATAGAGATGTCAAAGTCCTGAGGACCTCGCTACCTCGCTACTGCCTTATTCGGTATCCCGGTACCCCGATACCCCGATACACAAGGAATACAGGTACCATGACCCAGCAAGATACATGGTATCTAGGTACCTCGACCCATCATAGAATCGACTATCGGGCGATGGGAGAACGAGATAAAAGGAAGACTATCAAGGAAGAAATAGACCAGTACACCAAAATCAAGCTCCAAGTAAGACGATATACACTAAACATTTAAACACGAGGGAAGTTGACTTCTCCCGCCATCTTTAAAGCTCCGCTTTGAATGGGATTAGTCAACCCTATCAAGATCGGCAAAGAAGGAAACAAAATCACTTGATTATGGGAATCATTCTCGCGCCTGAAATTAGGCCATCATTAACGTCCCGCTGATTCTTTAATTGATCGATTGATTATCAGAGTAATGAGTAAGAAACATGACCCATAAATAAGAGAAGACTCTCGATTGAGAAGGGATCGAAAATTAGACCTTCGACCTACACCTTACAGTTTTTCCCACTTATCGACTAGCATGAGATCGCCATCACCAACGGTGTCTGAAAGCTCCATACCTAAACCTCTCAAAAACCTCTAATTTTTGTACTGTATCACTATATCATTTAAACTGTATATTTACCATCAATAAAACAATGTTATTTTCTCTATTTCAATTGTTATTTTGTGTTAATAGGAATTTGATCCCATTAACATTTTTCTGCTAACAGTTTATACACACAAAACTCAATTTGACAAACATATATCGGGAAGCACATGCCCTCCAAACCTAGTAATCCAAAATAAGTTAATATTTTTTGTTTCACATAATTTTTTACAGTTTTGGTGTTGGCATGAGGAGGGTTGTTAGACCGTCTCCAATGCATATGCCAATACCGATGCCAAATTTGGCATAAAAAAGAGTAAAATGCTATATTTGATACATCAATTTAGCATTGTGCTCCAATGCACAATTCTATTTAAAATGCTATTTTTATTATTTTATTACTTAAAATTATAAAAGTAAACATTTACCATTAATGCATTCATTATTTCATTTAAAAATATATATAATAGTATTTTTGTAATTAAAAAATGAGTATTTATTGTTGTGCCAAATTTAGTATATGCTATATTGTGTGTCAAATTTGGCAGACAATATAGCATATGCCAAATTTGGCACATCATTTGGCATTGTATTGGATGATGGTTTTTGCACCATGTGCTAAATTTTAGCATTGATACAATAATTTAGTACAACATTAGAGATGCTTTTAAGATACCAATCTTAATTAGAAATATTAAGAGTGAAACAAATATTGCACGGTGTGTATAAAACTAATCTAGAGGGGGAGGGGGAGGGGGAGGGGGAGGGGGGTGAATAGATTTTAATCGTTATTACCCAATTTTCGCTTGTATGTCAATTATACGAAAATACCCATAACTAGTCACAATAATATAACAAGTGTAATAAGGTGCGGAATGTAAATAACACTTGATATTTACGTGGAAACCCTCACGGGAAAAACCACAGGCTGTTATGTGCGCCACACACGAACCTCGAATCCACTAATTGAAATGATTACAACCTAACCCATTTTAATGATCTAATCCCGATCAATAATCATCACAACTACCTAATCCCGGTATAAGTGGACATAGTCCAATTGCTTGTGATTTAAGCTACCTAATCCCGATAGCAATACAAGACTTACTTTCTCAATGAAAAGAATAACACCCTAAGTGAATATATGAATATCCAAATGCAACATAGAGCAAGGGAAACCCTATATGCTTATCTAAGATGATGAATATGCAATTAGAACAATTCTAGAAATTAAAACTAAATGACATGTCAAATAGTTTAGCTAATCAAGATTAAACATAAAACCTAATTAGTTATCACAATACAACTTCTCAAACATACAACACACTAATCTCAATCTTGTATCCAAAATATATATAAAGATCATACAAGTAATAAATTGAGATTGCTTGTTAAGAAAAACACAAAATATGTAAGATATCAGTGAAAAGCTTACCAAGCAAAGTGTGATGAAGAATCCATGCAAAAAGACATCTAGATGATCAAAGATGATGCTAGATGATGCTAGATGATGATTGATGATCATGAAAAGGTGTTTGAGTAATTAAAAATGAGTTCTTGGAATTTTTCTTATCTTTGAAAAATATCCTAAGTATGAAATCTGAATATGAATTCTCTTAATTGACCTAAAGTCAAAGTGGCATATATATAGGGTGTCAAGATGAAGTGTGGTCGTTTTGATAAGTGACACCACTATTTTGCCTTGGGCGCTGTACGTAGAGCACTTCTGTACAGCGCCTGTACAGCACCCCAACTCTGTTCTCTCGGGAAAACAGAGTGGCGTTGTACGTACAGCGCTTTGTACAGCGCCTGTACAGCGACCCAACATCGACCGAATTAAATCGATCAGGTCTGAACAGCGCTCGATAGGCGCTGTTCGTACATCGCTTCTGTAGAGCGCCCATTGCAAAAATGTACTCCTAAGTCTAAGTATGACAAGGCAATTGGATATGCAAGATGCAATCAAAATAACATGCAAGAAGAGAAGTTAATGAACATTAATGCACAAAAATAAGACACACAACATATACAATGATTAAACATATGCATGAGTTGTGAGTGTGTGCAACTATCTCTTCAAGACAAGTAAGCACATAGAAATTTACATTCGGTGCTTATCAAGACGAGGTCTTCAAAGGGCTTTGAGTAATAACACCAACACTTAAGCTACCCTTACAAAGAACCCCAACATGTGGTTTGTCCACGAAATGAGCCAATCAACAAGCGAGAGCCTTACAAAGAGCATCTCCAATGCTATTATGCATTTGGAGAAAATGGAGTACCACATAGGATAGATATTAAAAAAGTTAGAAAAACTCTTTCCAATGCTAATATATAAGTTGAATATGGAGATAATGTGGCCAAAAAAAAGTTAGAGAATATAGAGTTGGGTTTCTAATTCTAGAAACTCTCTTAGAAATGTTGACTAGGATTTCTAACTCTTTCCACCAATAATATTAAAGCTTTCAACTCTTTCCACCAATAAGATTAAACCTCATTTAATTGTAAAATAAAAGAGGAGAGAGAGTGTAATAATTGTTTTATTATGATTGGACATAAAATGAATGCATATTTGACTATAGATAATTGAATTGGAGATATGGATATGCATTTCTCTAATTTTTTTTTTCAAAAGTGGGCCCATAATAAATAAAAATGCTGATGTGGTACTATTTAAAAACTCAAAAATATATATTTGCATTAGCGATACTATGAGATGTTAGGAGTTCTATTTTAATTAGCTATGTTTTCTTATTTCAAGTTGATTTCCTTTTAGTTATAGGTTTTATGGCTTTGCTTACCCTAGATGGTTTTATTCCTTCTCTATAAAAAGGAGTATTTGTTATCAAACGAAAAAGAAAAAAAAAAACAGAAACACGTTGAGTGAGGTGTTTGGACTCGGAGATAAGTTATAATCAGAACTCAGAAGCTGAATCAAGCTACTAGTCGAAATCGGATCCCAGAAATAGAAATGGCTACTCCGAATTCCGTAATTATTTTTATTATTAATTGCGTTTTGATAGCATCTACTCTTTTATCTTCCTCTCCAGTCCTCGCCAAATCTCGCCGCCCTGTAAGTGTAAGTCCACTCTCCACTTCTCTTCATTTTATTTATTTATTTATTTTACAATCCTTCTGTGAAATAACTAAAGGACAGCGAGACGAGGCAGAAGAAGCAAGACTGCTATGCTGATATTGAGAGGTACTTTCTATGTTTCTATTCCACGAAACTAGTCATTTACTAACCAATAATTGTGCTGTTGCAATGTCATACTCTTTGATTTCCCATGACAAGATTTTTAGTTATGAAACCCTACATTGATTATATTTTCAATTATTTAGTAGTTTATGCTATATATATATTTGGGTATTTAAAAAAATTTGATTGTGTGTATTTTGAAATTTGAAGTGTGCTAGGTAATATATTTTTGCAGTTCTATTTTTTAATTTTTTTTAAAAAGATCTCATTTTTATGTGGATGGCATTAGTTTTTTTAGAATCATAGTTGTTTAATTGTGTATCCTATCTAGGGATGGCAAAATGACCTGTGGATACTCGACTGTAATAAATGGGATTGGTTAAACAGGTGGGAGTGAGTGTGTGGGATAAAAAATTCAAATCCATTGTGGGTACAGCAACCTGTGTTTGCACTGCATTGACTAAAGGAAAGGTTTTTTGTGTATTACAATTTATTTTGCCAAGATGACATTGTTTTGACCTTGTACAATAAAAGGAAAAGTACAAACAATGTCGTTTTGATTAAAGCCACAAAAATATGTGGGTATGGTGGCGAGTTTTGGATAGGTTCTATCAGCTGATATGTACTTGTACCTGCCCTGCATAACTTGTGCTAGTATATGGGTGGGTATTTAAAACGGGATGGTACGGGTGTGGGGAAGGGTATATCCATACCAAACTCGCCTGTTTTCCTTCCCTAATCCTATCAAGTATCCATTTTCAAATTATCTGCAAATAGACATTGATAATAATGTATACTTGATCTTGAAGATAAGTCAAATGGGATGCATAAAATATTTTATACTTAAAAATTTATCTATTGCTAGGTCCTTTATCTCTTTTCTTTTGTTGGTTTCATTGTTCTTTTCTTGTGCTTGATGATGGGATTAGTGGATTGTGGGGTCCACAATGCAAGTCGTCGATGATAGCAACAGAGAATTGTGCCTTGTGGTGCCTTTCCCCACCATGTTATGAGCTCGTTTATAAGAGTGATCCGGTAAGATAGTTTATTTTAGGTTCACCACTATTGGTTAGCGTTCTGATATTTTTCTTCGTTATGTAGTTTATAACTTATTCTTATCTAATTTGTTTCATATGTAGCTTGAAGAAGGAGAAAACGATTATGTTAGAAGCCAAGAATACAAATACTGTATGCATAAGTAAGTTAATCATTTTCTTTGAATCTAAAATATATTGTATTTTGATTTATGTATATATCTATGCATATATAAATTGCTATACGCTTTTCATCATGGAACTTAGTTTTAATAAACTTCAACCAACATCGAAACCATATTACAAGTGTTCCTTTTCTATAAATCTATATAATATAGTTCAAAATCTCAACCTTAAATACCTTTTTTGAAGCAATTCTATATCAGTTAATCATCTCATAATGTAATTATTTGTTTATGTTATAATCGTTCTTGATTAGAAATTACTCCTGCTATAAAATTGTATGGTTTGATTAGAATTCTAATCAAATTTTTATCACCTCGTCCTGTTTCTTCTGATTGAATATATTTTGTTTGTTTTATAACTGAAATCCTCTTTATTTCGATTAGAATTACTTAACCTCATTGTAATTGTATCAAGTTAGGTTTTGTAATTTTCTAAATATACCTGTCTATGTTGATTCAAATCTTTTTTACCCCCTAATTTTTAAATTCCTCATTCAACATTATTGTAAGGTGTTAACGGAAAATTGTTAAAGGGGTTGATTTCCAATTAACAACTCTTAAACCATAACCAGGGTAGGTCATATTTGGAGAGATATCACACTTGATACCTATTTATTCTCAATAAAGCAAGCTAAATACAAAGGTGATCAAAGATGAAGACAATTCAATATTTTATATCATAAAGGGGAAAAACAACTCTTTTATTGAATAAAATACAATGAACAAATACAATGGGGATTTCTGGGAGGTTTAGGTAGGAGATTTCTAACACAGTTGGCGATAGCGGTCTCGTGCTAGTCGATAAGTGGAAAAAGCTATAGGGATGTGGATTAAAAATTGGATCCCTCTCTTTCGAGAGTCTTGTAGCATTTATAGGTCCCTTTCTTGTTAATCACTCCGATAATCAGTTAATCAATTTAGCAATCAAAGGGACGTTGATAGTGGCTTCGTTTTAGGCGCGGGAATAATCCTATAATCAAGTGATTTGTTTCCTTTCTTTGCGAACTTGACAGAGCGGACTAATCCCATTTAAAATGGCGGGAGAAGTTAACTTTCCTTGTATTTAAAAGTTGGAGCATAATATCTTTCCTATAGTATGGTCCTGGTTCCTTGGTGTACCGGTCCTCTTCTGATGTATAAAGAACTCCTCTGTTATCTTGGTCCCCACTGCTTGGTAGACCGGTTCTAGGAGGAATTGCGGTATCGGGGTACTATGCATGTCATTGGACCATGGCACCAGTATTCCTTGGGTATCGGGGTACTGAGACAATCCGGTAGCGGGGTCCTTAGGACCCTGATTTCCATATTTCCTGGTACTTGGGAATCTAGGTGACCTTGATCTTGATCTTGATTTACAGATGGTATGCCTAGGTATATTGGTCTGGCTTCTTCTCGGGGTAGCTGGATACTTCATGTAGCGTCCTTCTTCTTCACATAGTCTTGGCAAGTGTTGTATGTATATATTCGCCAAATAGACACGTCACCAGAGTAGTCAATAAAGGACTGCCACGTCACTCATTAACCGGGTTAAGAGAGAAAAATGTGGCAAGTCAAGATGTTTTCTTCGAAATCAGTAAAGTCAAAGGTGTGGTCGCCAAAACTAGATACATACTCGCCAAAGGTAGAAACATGGTCGTCAAAGGATAAAACCCAGGATTGAAGGTGCTCGCTGCATCAGCATACTGGGCCTGAACCGACTTGGCAGAAACACAGAAATAAATCCCAAGCCTTTAGAAGACCTACGGCAACAAGGAAACATAAAGAGGAAAAGAGACAAAAACATATCCGAATCCGCGATAGCATGGGAATCCTAGTACGAATCAAAGAGGGAAACCTAATACCAACACGGCTAAAAACAAGGGGAAACCCTAATTAGGCAGATATAAATAGAACCATCGATCCCACGAGGAAGGGGTTGGAAAACTGAGAGAGAAGAGAGCAATTGTATGAGAGATTTGAGTGTGTAACAAAGCAATAGAATCGAGTATTATCTTTCTGCCCTCTGGGGCACCGTGGTTTTTGCCCATTCAAGGGTTTTCCACGTAAAAACTGTCTCTTGCATGCATTCTTGATTTTCTCGTTTTAAACTGAATTAATATAACTGTTGAGTGCGTGGCAATCCAAATTTCACCGTCAACAGCAAGGATGAAAAATTCTTCTTTGGACCCCTGCCTTATTAGGCAGTTAACAGAAGTCCCCCCTGACTTTAACACCGGTACTTGGTTTGGGGTTGGAGTCAGGATACCTGCTACACTTGAAGGATTTTATCCATCCTTCCTAGTTGATTTCCACTGTCTAGGAGGAAGTCCTCCTTTGGCACACCTGTATTTAATGAGTTGTCCATGTGTAAGGTGAGGAATGGTCTGTTTGTTTGAATGAACCATTTTTTGGCACGATTTTCTTGAAACCGTCACTCCCATATCTCCGGTCATTAACCTACTTTCCATTTCTGTTCCGGTAACCGTCTGCCTCTCTCTATAAGTACATTCCTTTTTCTTCATTCATTCACATCGTTTCAAAGCAAAAAATATACCCTTCTTTCTCTTTCTAAAAACTAGAGCCTTCCTTCTTTCAAAAAGCTAGAGAATCTTTTCTTCCTTCCATTTCTTCAATGGCAATTCCACCAGCTCCTATTGATAGTCTTGATGAGCTTCTCAACCAGGGGGAGATTGATTCAGCTGAGAGCTCTCAATTGAATCCTAGGAAGAAGAGGGAACTCGGTGGTGATAATGCGGTGGTGATAACATAGTGGAAAGTTCTACTCCATTCCAACGCCGTCGTTCTAACAGGAACACGGCCATTGGGTCGGGTTTTAGCAACAGGCCTGATAGTGCGGTTGAAATTGTAGACGAGGAGGAAGATAAAGATGCCGAACAGGAGGGTGCCCTAGCTAGAGATGCCTAGGACAGGGTTTTTACCCTCCCCCTTGAATACTAGATTGTCCCCGACTCTGTCAGTACTACTGACACCATAGCACGCTTGAGAAGGTAATACCAGATTCCTGATACAGTCACCCTTACTTTTCCACATCGAGGTTATGATGTGCATTCTCCCCCTAAGGGTCACTTCCCCAATCATATGGCAGCTTTTGAATGCAGGGTCAGGTTATCCCTTCACCCCACTTTTCATAGGGCACTTCACGCTCTTCAACTTGCTCCACTACAACTTTCACCTGGGTTCTGGAAGCATCTGACAGGGTTCTTGATGCTTTGGAGAGAGCAGTGTGATATGGATAAAGTGGCGGGGGAACCGGGTTTTGACGAGATCCGGTATGTCTTCCAAATAACGTACTTGACGCTGGGTCCAAAGGGCCAATTCTATCTGAGGGCAAACAACCCTCTGAAGTTCTTTGTTCTCGGAGCCGACACGAAATACAATTGTCCGTGGCGTGATGAGTGGGTCGTGGTAGGATGGGATTGGGGCAGCTCGGTGCATATCGGCGGGACTGAGCACTTGGTTCCCACTCAGTTTAGTGGGAAAGATAAGTGGGATAAAGGGAATATCTCTGCGGAGTCAATGGGCGTCCTGATGAAAGTCCTAGCCCGATCTTATAGGAACATGAAGTATCCCACTTGTGATCCCTTCGAGGTCGACAGGGTAGACTGCTACCTCAAGATCTCCCTTGCTCATCCGGTTATGTAGTTTTCTCCTCCTTGCTCTTTCTTTATTAATCTTCCTGCCTGGTATTAACTCTTCTTCTGATAGTCTCTGCAACACCCCTTCAGTCTTACCCTTATATTTCTTCAGGACAAGAGCTTTAAAGGACCTCTCTAGTCATATCTCCATTTCTTTCTCCTGCTACAGGTACTGGTGCCCCATCTGGGTCCAGCCAGCCTACAACAATTCCACCTTTGGCTCCAGCGAGGTCCCCTCTGCGTCCTCCTACTCCACTTCTTACCCTGCCTTCAGCACGCTCTACTATGAGCGAGATGGCCGTGAGAGCCGTAAGAATCCAGGGTTCTCCTGGTCAGGCTCAGAAACAGGCTCCTGCTGCTCTTGTTGTTTTACCTTCATAGGCTGCTTCTCCTCCTCCTCCCCCTCCCCCTCCAATTGTACCTACCAAGCGCCAGCTTAGGGTGGAGAGAGGTGTTGGTACCATGGCCACTCCTTCTGCTGATTTGCCTTCTGGCTCGAGGTCACGGGATAGCAGTCAGGAAGAGGTACTATCTCGATTTGCAGCCGTTTGCCCTAGTGGTGGTTTGTAGGCTATGACTTTTATGCCTATGGACATCATGGTCACAATGGGGGCTTCCCTTCTTGCTGAGGTAGGGTTCTTAGTTTTCTTCTTTGCTTGAGGTAATTTTAGGAGAGGTACTTACTTTTCCCTTTTCTTGTAGGCTTTTAAATTTACCTTGGCAATGGGGTAGCGGGTGACAGCTCTCAAGGATGCGAACATTGCTACCAGGGCAGAGTTGGAGGATACCAAGGACCTGGCTCGGTTTGAAAAGAGCATAGACTTTCTGAACAGGTCTTTGACTGAGGCTGAGAAGGGTAGGGAAGAGGCCTTGGTGGACTCGGAGCGGTTGAAGCGCGCCTTTGATACAGAAACACTCAGGTCAATACGCCGTTGCAAGGAGAGGGATGATTTGAGGGAGGAGAAGACCCTGCTTTAGGAGGAAAACCAGGTCCTGCGGGATATGGTGAAGGCTTTGGAGGCTAAGGTGGATGCCTCCTTTGGGGATGGGTACTTCATTGCCTCCCACGAGGTTGCTCAAGCCCTTCCTCCTTTCGATTTGCAAGCTACTTTTGGATGGGACCGGGAACAGATTATGGCCAAGGTTACCTAGCTCTTGGATGCTACCCCGGTCCCGGTGGGTCCTTCTCAAGCAGCTACTATCCTGGATCCTTCCCTGTCACTGGAGCCTGATGTGCCTGCTCTTATTGATCCAATAGGAATAACTGGAGGGGTGATTCCTGATCCTGTTGAGCCTAAAACCGAGCCAGTGAACGGGGTGGAGGCTCCTGTTGAAACTGGAGTACCAGGAGCTGGAGAGACCTTGGTTGATCTAGGGGTTGCTGTGATTGAGGGGGTCCAGAGTATTGATGCAACAGAACCAGACCAGGAGGCAGGAGAAAAGAAGGACGCCGGTGTTGCATGACATGATGAATTTATTTTTCTTCATACATTTTTTGTAGCCTGGAAATAGGGGTTGGGCTCCCTGTTTGATCAATGAAAATTCTATTCTCTTTTTTATAAGTATACTGTTTTTCTTGTTCATATTAGATCCTGGTAGCACTTTATGCTTGCATGCTTGCCCTTAATCCAGATAAAAACTTACTTGGAATGTTGATGCTGGTAGCACTTGGTAACTGGATGCTTGTCCCATAACTTGGATAGAACATGCTTGAAATGTTGATGTTGATTAAGTCTTCACTTTATCCAGGATGATTTTAAACCTTTACCATCCTCAGAAATAGTCTGGTAGGTAGTTCCCTTGTAAGACTGATAGGAGTTTTACAAGTAATTTGCACCAAGTCTAGTATGATCCTGGTGAAAAGCACTGATCCTTGTAGGTGACCCAGGTTGTTATTGACACCAAAACTCGAATAATATAAATCAAAGTACTAGGTACCCCCTGCACAAGGGATCTTGATCTTAAACCGATCCTGGTAGGCCACTGAGGTTACTTTAGGATTATCACAAGGCAAGTCGGGGTACCAGGCATTCCTGCACCAGGAATCCTGGTCCTTAGACGAAATGATCCTGGTAGGCAACTAAGGCCACTACAGGATTTCCACAAGGCAAGTCAAGATACCAGATATTCCTACATAAGGAATCCCGGTCCTTAGGCGAACTGATCCTGGTAGGCTTCTAAGGCTACTTTAGCACCAGGTCTTCCATTGGGCGAATCAAGGTACAATTCATTCCTGTACAAGGAATCCCGATCCTTGTGGCAAACTGTCCTGGTAGGCAACTAAGGCCACTTTAGCACTAGGTTTTCCATTGGGCGAATCAAGGTACCAGGCATTCCTGTACAAGGAATCTCGGTCCTTGTGGTGAACTGTCTTGGTAGGCTACTAAGGCCACTTTAGCACCAGGTTTTCCTTGGAGAGATTGAGTTCCGTCCAAGGCTTTAGGAGTGCCGCATAGGCTCTCTTGGTCTTGAGGATGCAACGGGCAACCAGGGCCGCGAATCCAGATCCTTGGTCTGGTAGGCAACTAAGGTCACTTTAGCACCAGACCTTTCCTAGAGAGGGGTGGGTCCTGTCCAAGGTAGCAGGATGCCATGTGGCTTTCCTAGTCTTGAGGCGATCATAGGCGAAATTTCCAAGGGTGATCATAGGAGAAATATGTAGGAGAAAAAACTGACTTCTTTATTGAATTTTCAAACGATACAAAGCAAATTCGGGGTATATACTTAGAGTAATACTGGTCGAAATAAACTATTTCAAACTTCATGGATAGTTTTTCTTGAGGTGATCAACATTGTAGGTGTGGTCTACAGGGTAGCCATCCATGTCTTTTAACTTGTAGGCTCCACCACAGACTACCATTTTTATTAGGTAGAGTCCTTCCCAGTTGGGGGCTAGTACCCCGTTAGACCTCTTCCGGGTATTCTGAGTTACTTTTTTGAGAACCAAGTCGCCCTTTTTAAAATTCCTGGTCTTCACCCTTCTGTTAAAGTATTGGGCAATCCTACTCTGATAGACTGCAACTCATTCTGCGGCCTTATCCTGTTTCTCCTCGAGAAGATCCATGCTGGTTCTTAGTTTTGCTTAATTGTTTTCAGTTTCAAAGTGCTGGACCCTGAAAGATGTCAATCTGTGCTCAATGGGTAGGACTGCTTCTGTTCCAAAAGCCAATGAGTAGGGGGGTTTCTCTAGTAGCGGTCCTCTTGGTAGTCCGGTATGCCCACAGCACATTCGGGAGCTCTTTAGCCCATTTTCCCTTCTTCTGTTGAAGCTTTTTCTTCAAGAGCTTCTTGATAGTCTTGTTAGTAGCTTCCACTAATCCATTGGTCTGAAGATGTGCTATTGTTGCAAAGCGGAGGTTGATACCCCGCTCTTCACAAAACTTCCTGAACTTGGCATTGTCAAATTGCTTACCCAGATCAGTTATTATGGCTATCGGGGTCCTGAATCGGCAAACAATATTTTCCTTGATGAAGCTCGTGGTGTTTGCTTCCGTTATTTGGGTAAGGGATTCTGCTTTCACCCACCGGGTAAAGTAGTTTATTGCCACTATGGCATGCTTGTCCTGACCAGGGGCGGTCGGGAGTGGCCCGATGAGGTCTACCCCCCAAATGGCGAATGGGCAGGGTGTACTGATTAAGGATAGTTTTTCCGGAGGTAGGTGGTTGAGGTTTGCTGTCTTTTGACAGGGTTCACAAGACCGTGCAAACCGCTTCGCATCCTGATGTAGAGTAAGCCAGAAGTAGACCATTCTAAGTATCTGGTAAGCTAGGGTCTCACCTGATACATGGTTGCCGCAGTCCCCTGAGTGCACCTCCTTGAGTTCCCATTGTGCATCATCCGAATGTAAACATCTCAGTAGTGGAAGGGACTTTCCTTTGCGGTAGAGGTACCCATCAACTAGGCAGTACTGGGTGGCGGTCCATTTGAGTTTGCGCGCCTGATTCGGATCTTCTGGAAGACTTTCATTTTGGAGGTAGTCAACTATAGGATCCATCCAGCAAGGAAGCTGGTCGACCGGGTTCACCTCTTCTCCTCTGGCTATGCTAGGTCGGGGAATTAGTTGGAGTGGTACCTCTCTTGGTAATGCTTGTCCTCCAGTTGCTGCAATCTTGGTCAAAACATCGGCCTGGTGGTTTTTATCTCGGGGAATCTGCTCCATCTTTACTCCTTTGAACCTAGCCATAGCTTCCCGGACCTTTTCGAGGTATGCTACCATGTTCTCACCCTTCGCCTGGTACTGTTTGGATATCTGGTTGATTACCAGCTGCGAATCACTCCTAACCAGGAGGAAATCCACACCCAATTCTCCAGCTACCTTCATCCTTGCTAATAAGGCTTCATACTTTGCTTCATTGTTGGTGGCATTGAACTCAAACCTAAAACAATGATTGCATTCAATACCTTCAAGATCAGTTAGGATGATCCCTACTCCGTAGCTCGACTGGTTTGACGCTACAGTATCCAGACCTTGCAATTAGTGGGTCATTCCGTGGATTCTTCTTCAGGAACCTGGTCCGGGACTATGGTGGCATCCGGATTGGAGGTCATGTTGAATTTAGCCACGAAATCAACCAAGGCTTATGCCTTGACTGTTGTTCTCGCATTGTACTTGATGTCATACTGGGTGAGTTCTAGAGACCATAGGACTAACCTGCCTAATACGTTTGGTTTTTGGAGGAACTGTCTCAATGGCTGGTCTGTAACCACTGCGATTGTATGTGCTTGGAAATAAGGACGGAGCTTTCTGGCTATGGTCATAAATGCATAGACGAGCTTTTCCAGGAGGGTGTAATTTTTCTCGGACTTGGTCAAGGCATGACTCATGTAATAGATAGGCCTTTAGACCCCATCGCCACATTCTTTCACTGGGCCCTGCTTGTAGCGGTTTTTGACACAGCCAAGTAAAGTTATAGTTCTTCTCCTGGTATGGGTTTCACTAGCATAGGCGGGCTAGCTAGGTACTTCTTCAAAGATTGGAAGGCCTGCTCGCTTTCTTGATCCCACTTCATCTTCTTTCCCTACTTAATAATTTTAAAGAAGGGAAGGCACTTATCTGTAGATCGGGATATAAAGCGATTTAGTGCTGCTACCTTGCCTGTCAGCCTCTGTGCTTGCTTGAGGGTAGTAGGAGACTCAAGATCCATGATGGCCTTGATCTTCTCGAGATTGGCTTGAATCCCCCTTCCATGTACCATGAACCCAAGGAACTTTCCTGCTACTACCCCGAAAGCACACTTAGTAGGATTCTACCTCATCTGGTTCTCTCTTATCACCTGAAAGTCTGGCGCAAATCCTCTGGATGTTGGTCTGTCATCTGGGACTTGGTGATCATGTCGTCCACATACACTTCCATAGACCTTCCTATCTGTTTCTTGAACAACTTGTTCACCAAACGCTGGTAAGTGGCACCTGCATTTTTAAGACTGAACGACATTACCTTGTAGCAGTAGAGGCCTTACCCAGTGATAAAACTGGTTTTATCTTGGTCAGCGGTATGCATCATGATCTGGTTGTACCCCGAGAAGGCATCTAAGAAGCTTAGGAGCTTATTCTTGGCCGTGGAGTCAACCAACTGGTCTATCTTGGGTAGAGGGAAGTTGTCCTTCGGGCAGACCCGGTTGAGGTCAGTGTAATCCACGCATATACGCCACTTCCCGTTGGATTTGGTCACTATAACCACATTAGCTATCCATTCGGGATATCGGGATTCCCTAATGAATCTGGCCTTCAGAAGCTT
This sequence comes from Acer yangbiense, assembly GCA_008009225.1. Taxonomy (NCBI): domain Eukaryota; kingdom Viridiplantae; phylum Streptophyta; class Magnoliopsida; order Sapindales; family Sapindaceae; genus Acer; species Acer yangbiense. The sequence goes on from CM017763.1 coordinate 26,839,464, forward strand.
GTCTACTTCTTATTGTACCGTGGAATTCTGCTTGGGGTTGAAGTGCCTCTGATTCTGTTTGACCAGTTTGAAGTTTGCTTCCATTGCCAACCTGTGGGTGGCTAAGGTGAGGGGAATACCTGGCATTTCGTCGTAACTCTAGGCAAAGATGTCGTTGTACTCCCTGAGGAGTCCTACCAGGCTCTCCCTGACCCTGCTTTCTAGCGCCCCCTGTCTTTATCACCTTGGTAGGATCGTCCTCCCTGATTGGTATCTCCTCCAACTTTTCTGCGGGGTGCCCACTAGCCTATCCCCGATCTTCTTCCTCGGGTTCTTTTTCAATCACTTCTGGTACCACTTCGTCCTCCAGGATATCGTGATCCTCCTCTGGTACATCCCTACTTGGTTTGTTGGTCACATGCGTGAATTGCTTGGCTAGTGCGGTAGGGTTGGTGGACACTTCGTAACACCTGCGAGTTGTTTGTTGATCTCCTCGAACTTATTTCACCCCGATTTCGATCGAAAATTTTAACACGTTGTGGTAAATGGAAAACACTCCTCTAATTCTTGATAGGAAGGCTCTTTCTAGGATTGCATTGTAGGCGGATGGTGTATCAACCACAACGAAGTCTGTCATTATGTACTGCTGGAGAAGAGCTTCCCCGATTATCACTGGTAGGATCTTGGATCCAATTGGCATGAGTGAGTCTCTTGTGAAACCATACAAAGGTGTAGTACAACTGTTTTATAATGAGTTCTTCAAGTTGAACTTCTTGAGTGCTCCTTTGAACAGGATGTCAACACTGCTCCCGGTATCAATCAGGATACGGTGAACCTGGCAATTGGCTATCTGCACTGTGATCACCATTGGGTCATCATGTGGTTGAACCGTGTTGTAGGCATCCTCCTCTGTGAAAATGATCTGGCATGCACGAGGGAGGTCTTGGGATCCACTGGTGACCCGGAGTATGTAATGATCGGTAGTGAGCCGAGGGATCTTCCTAGTATGGTTCTTTCTTGAATTGTTAGAGGTTCCTGCTAGTGTAGGGCCTCCATTGATAGTGTGAATGACCTGGATCTGTTGCATCAGATCCTTCCCCTTATCCCTCCTCCTTGCTTCTGCTTCTTGCATCTCTCCCTGTACCTTCTTCCCTACCTTGATGCTATCCCGTACCTATTGCAAAAATTCAACCAAGTGACCTCCTCTTACCAATCCTTCGATCTGGTTGCGGAGGCTGTAGCACTCTGATGTGTTATGTTTGACATCCTCATGGAAGTCACAGTACTTGTAGCGGTTCCTCTTGTCAGCCGGGATCTTCATAGGGCTAGGCTTCCTGAGCAAAACCCTTGTCGCGGATGGCAAGGTATATGGTCTCTCGGGATGTGTTGAGAGGGGTGTAATGGTTGTACCCATCCTCCTCTCCTGTTATTTGCGCTACCTCCCTTGGTGGGGCTGTTGATCTAGGAGGGGTCCTTCTTGCCGGATACCTCTCCCGAAGTTGGGGGAAAGGAGGTGACCGGTAGGTAGACCAGTTTGGAGGTTGATTCTAGAACTTCTTGATTGGTGCGGGCTTTGGAACCTCTTTCTTTGGGCGTTTGGCTGATCGGGCTTCATCATGCTCGACCTTGATTCGAAGCTGCTCGTCTATCTCCACCTGCTCTAATACCTTGTCCTGGTATGTTTCAGTTGGGTGTTTGGCAAACGACCGGAATAGCTTGCCGGCCCATAGATTCCTTCGGAAGTTAGCCAAGGTCTACTTCTTGGTGAACACTCCCATTTGGATCACCTCTTTATAGAATTTCTCTACATAGGACCTCAGCGTCTCACCACGCTTGTGGATCACGTATTGGAGAAGGATGGGGTCTTTGGGACGAGGCTTGATTCCCTGAAACTGAGCACAGAAATCTTTGGTAAGCTGTGTAAAAGAATCCACACTAGCTGGGGGTAATTTTCTGAACCAAGTCTTGGCACAATCTGTCATGGCTGAAGGGAACATCTTGCACATTGCTGATCGGGTAGCGTTCTGTATCTCCATTTGGTGTACAAAGCTCTCCATGTGGCTCAGGGGATCCTCTGATCCGGAATACTTCTCAGATGACATTTTGAACTTGGGGGGTAGCTCTGCTTCCCTGATCCTTCTTGAGAAGGGTGCATTCATCTTCCTTAAGGGATTCTTCCACGTTCCTCGGTACTTTCCCTTTCTCAACTCTTCAAGTTCCTTTGCCATCTTGGCTATCTGGTCTTTAAGGCGTCTGGATCCTCCATTCCTGGACTGGGCATCTTACCTTCGTTGTTTGAGGTTTCTGATACAACAGTTGCCTCCTTACGCTCCCTTCTCTAAGGGAGGGATATCAACCGCTGATTTCACCTGCCGGGGTCTGAAATCTACGGGGCGGTTTGGAGCTGGGAGCAGTGGTCCAAGTCTGTCAAAGGGTAGCACTCGGGTACCCGGGCTAGCCTCTCCCATGGTCCTGGGAACTTCGAAGGGTATCCCCAAGGCAATCATTTGAAGGCGGATGCTTTCTACAAAGGTGGCAGCTTGCTGCTCCATGGTATCCCGATTGGTTTCCTGGACAGCCGGGTCCCAAGGTGCAAAGCCTGCATTTGGTGGAGGGACCGGTGCCAGGTTATGGTTTCTTGACCCCCTTCCCTTCCCTTCCTTTGGACTCTCTGGGTGGAAGCGAGGGATTGGGGTCCCAATGGGTCGGGCTACCCTTGAGAGGATCAGAGTCTCATCTTAGTGCCTGCTGGGTAGAACTAGGCAGTTTCTTTGTAAAAGAATGGGAGGATACTTCCCACAGACGGCGCCAAAAAGTGTTAACGGAAAATTGTTATAGGGGTTGATTTCCAATTAACAACTCTTAAACCATGACCAGGGTAGGTCACAATTGGAGAGATATCACACTTGATAACTATATATTCTCAATAAAGTAAGCTAAATACAAAGGTGATCAAAGATGAAGACAATTCAATATTTTATATCATTAAGGGGGAAAACTACTCTTTTATTGATCAAAATACAATGAACAAATACAATGGGGATTTCTGGAAGGTTTAGGTAGGAGATTTCTAACACAGTTGGCGATGGTGATCTCGTGCTAGTCTGTAAGTGGAAAAAGCTATAGGGATGTGGATTAAAAATCGGATCCCTCTCTTTCGAGAGTCTTGTAGCATTTATAGGTCCCTTTCTTGTTAATCACTTCGATAATCGGTCAATCAATTTAGCAATCAAAGGGACGTTGATAGTGGCTTCATTTTAGGCGCGAGAATAATCCCATAATCAAGTGATTTGTTTCCTTTCTTGGCGAACATGACAGAGTGGACTAATCCCATTTAAAATGGCGGGAGAAGTCAACTTTCCTTGTATTTAAAAGTTGGAGCATATTGTCTTTCCTGTAGCATGGTCCTGGTTCCTTGGTGTATCGGTCCTCTTTTGATGTATAAAGAACTCCTCTGTTATCTTGGTCCCCGTTGCTTGGTAGACCGGTTCTAGGAGGAATTGCGGTATCGGTGTACTATGCATGTCATTGGACCATGGCACCAATATTCCTTGGGTATCGGGGTACTGAGACAATCCGGTAGCGGGGTCTTTAGGACCTTAATTTCCATGTTTCCTGGTACTTGGGAATCTAGGTGACCCTGATATTGATCTTGATTTATAGATGGTATGCCTGGGTATACCGGTTTGGCTTCTTCCCGGGGTAGCTGGATACTTCTTGTAGGGGTAGCTGGATACTTCTTGTAGCGTCTTTCTCTTTCACATGGTCTTGGCAAGGATGGAAATTTTTTCTTTGAATCCCTGCCTTTTTAGGCGGTTAACATAAGGTTTGAATAGATTTATAATCTATTTTTGTTATTAAATTTTCAAATCAGAGCTTGTGTTGTTTGGTTTCTGATATAATATTTTTATTTTTCCTAATCTAACTAGGATTCCTTTTTTTTTTTTTTTTTTTTGGTGGTGTGTGTGATTAGAACCACAAAACCTAATCATAATTGAATCAAATTATGTTTCATTATTTTCTAGACATACTTGCAGTTTTGTTGATGCAAATCTTCTTTATTTATTTATTTACATTTGAAACAATGGTCACTCTTTTAGTTCCATCAGATTTAGACTTAGGTCTTAGTCTGTCCTATATTAAAAGTGCTCTACAGAGAAACTTTCATATTACATGATGCTAACAGTTAGACTAGACATTCTCAATCTCAACTAGGATTATTCAAAATGTGACTGTTGGTGATGTTATTGTAAACCTCAATTCAGTTTGCTTTGGGTACTTGATAGTGAAAAGTATATTCATTGAAGGATAGTCATATTACACAAGACACAACTAGTTGAAGATATGCTAAGATTTGACTGAAAGTCAACCTTAGTGTGTACGAAATTTAGGAAAGAGTAATGAGATTATTAAGCTCATCTCCCTTCAATAATTTGCGGCATGCATCAGGCAAATTTGTAGTGGACGTATTACAGCAAAACAGTTTTGTAAAATAATATTATTGAATATTGGGATGAGATTCTTCTATCCTTTATTGAATATCAAGAGGAAAAAAAAAACTAAGGCCCTAATTTAATTTTAGAAACTGACAAATGTTTAATCAATTTAAATCCTTTGGCCACTTTTATAGTACAATAGTCTGAAGTAAGGTTATGGAAACTCAACAAGTGTGGTAGAAGCTTTCTTCTTCTCCTATGTGTGTGTCTTATTTCCCAAGTATGTTGAGATAGGGTATGTATCATATCATGTGTTGCATGTTTGTGCTTTATGAAGTATAGTTGTGATCATTGCCTTGTTGTTCATACCCATGCGGCCATGCCTTTTGAAGCATAGCTGCGTTGCTTGGGTGACTTTAAGTGACTAAACTTTAGAGTGAGAATGGGTGTGCATTCATTGTTTAAAAGAAAGGAACCCTTAAGGTGCTTTTATTGTGTCAAACTATGAAGTTATTGCTTAGCTACATTGGCCTTGGCTATATCTTTTTGGTATGAAAGAAGGAAGTACTTTGAGCATCTTAAAGAATTTGGCTATTTCTTAGTCTTGGATGTGATATAATTAACTTATAAGCTATAAGTGCTCTCTAAACCTTGTTCTTGCCTATAATTTTAATGCAATTGGTTTCTGATAGCAAAAAGGTTGGATTATTGATCCAATTCTTCTTTAGTGGGGAGGGAGGAGAGCCCAAACATCACTTGGGCAGGAGTAACTTTTTTGCTATATGCTCTTTCCTGAGCTTCAGTGTAGGGAAATGTTGATGCACTCCGAGATATAATTTATAATCTCAATAAAAGATCTAAGGCTGTTTTCTTGCGTCTTTATCCTGCCTTTGTTTACTTCTCTTAGTTTATTACTGGTCTGGGACTACATGCTCATTTATGCTTTACTTAGCTGTGTGAAAATTGTTTCTGTGTCTGAGTGGGATAACATACTTTAATCTCTGTATTACATTTGATTTTATTGTTGAGAATTGTTAGTGTTTAAATACTACTGTTGGTCTTACATGTGATGGAGTATATTAGATTACTTTTAAAATTTTTTTTTTTTAATGAGGAACTAGAATGATTTATTGAAGAAAATAGATACAAAAGTGTACAAGATGTCAATGGCTCTAAAACATTTTGTGGACTACAAAAGTAATAACTTGTATAGGAACTTCTATTATCTCTTCCCCAAACCAAATAATTGTCTATATAAAAAAAAAAATTTCCTTCTCAAAAATACAGAATGCAAACTTATACCAAAGCTGCTTCCTAATTTAAAAGGAGGAAGGAAAACAAAATATCCTTGGAATTCATTGGAGACAAAGGCCCAAAGTGAACCCAAGAATTTGATTCTATCCCATAAGTAATTAATGTCTTCCTCTTGTCTTTCTTCAAAGATTCTACTATTTTGTCTCGCTAAACTACCTACAACAATGCAAGAACAACACATTTTCATAGAAATTTAGCTTTGTTTCCCCTTTCAAAAACTTGGACATTCTCCATTAGTAATGAGAGCTACACGAAGCAGAAGCCACCCACATAAATGTTACAATGAAGAAACAAGTGATCAATGGAATCTTTACTCCTTTGGTTTTTATACAAAATATGAGGAGGAAGGCAATATTAGTATTTCTCTGAATGACATCCCCAATATTTATTTTGCCTTGAGCTAAAACCCATGCAAAGATTTGAATTTGTCTGGAACTTTGGCTTTTCACCACAAAAATTATGATTTACTTCATAAGTTTCTAGCAGTCTCAAGATTTCAAACCCTTCTATCCTCCCTCATCTCATTAAATGAAAAGGAATTAAATTGTCAATAGGGGTGTATATTCTTTGTTCTCCCTCATTTCGATTCCTCTTGAAATTTAGATCCCATTGCCAATCCAAAGATGCTATTATTTAAGCTCTTACTTACAATCATTAGATAATCTGTAATCAATATTATTTTGCTCATGTTAATTAACGGCTAGACCTAAAAGATGTTCTGTAATCAATTTTATTTTACCCATGGAGTCCTGTTAGTACATTATTGTATCTTGTTACTAAAGTTACATTGTCACTTATGTGTCTGGAATTTATATTTGTGGTTTTTGGTTATCCATCACGCCGGACATTTGTTTTCTGGTCTGATGATATTATTGATTTATTGTATTAAGAACTGATCTGGAATATAGAAAAAAGCAAGCATGTCAAAATTCTTAATATATAAGCTTGCTTCTATCAACATGGTAGTTGAGTTAGCTAGTTCTCAGTTTTTATTGTACAATACATATCTTCAGGTCTTGCAACCGTATACTTGTTCTTCTGTTTCTTAACCATTCAAAATTTTCTTCTTGTAGTCCCCGTTCAATAGAGTTTGTTCATAATGGTCTTCTCTTTCACCTTAATTTATTTAAATTTTAATCACTGTAGTGTATCCTATGCTTGGATGCCTTGGTTGGCTAAGTTTTGGGAATACTTTGAATTCGGATAATACAAAAGAACAGTAAATAGATATATTTGAAACCAACTGCAAAATTTTGGAGAAATCGAGTGAATGTGTGTAGATCAACTCCAGGGTTCTATTTATTAATTTTCTGTAAACTTATTAGCTTAATAATTACATTTTCATGTAGTAAGTGGTTGGACTATTGGAGTGTGATAGGTAGAATTGTTAGTAATTTTTGGCACAGTTAATCTTGTGTAGGTTTTGTTTTGTTTCGTTTCATGTATCTCCTAGTTTGTGGACTGCTGGTTCACACTAAATATTTTCTTTTACTTCTCAAATGAGTAAAAAAATTAGAGTAAGACACAATCTAAAATTCAACCCAAATGATGTGGCAATTACCATGCAAATCATGAGATGGTGTGGTGAATGATATGGTAAGGACAAATCACTTGTCATATTATTTGGGTTGGTTTATCGGCTAAATTTTTGGATTGATTAGTATTAGTGAAAAAATTATGGTGATTGGAGATCCAAGCTAACTCATTTTACTCAATTGTTTACAGGTTGTCTTTGGGAGAGAGCCTTGAAGGAATCAGAGGTTCATTTGATTATTAAATTGTGTGAGTTCTAGTGAGTTGAGTTTTTTTTTCTATTTGTGTAAATGCTAATGCAAACAATCCCTTCCAACATTCCTCCGTTTCCTCAATAATAATAATAAAAAAAGAAACAAAAAGAAATTGAAATTTATGGTGTTTACACGTTGGATTTTCCATAATACATACAACAATTATTGTATTCTCGCTGTGTCTATGTTTGGTTTTTTTGGAAATCCCGTTCTTTCTCTACGAGTCTACGTTCGTCAATTACTTTAAGCATATTTTAATTTTATATTTTTGTATTAAGATACAAAATCATAGTAGGCTCCCATATTCTAAATTTCTAATAACAAACAAAAATTTTGAGCGGAAAGGGATGACAACTAATTGGCAGATTGTATTGGGGTTGGTCGGTTGGGTTGTCATGTTTCATACTTGAAACCCGTTTGGGTTGAGGTGCTCAGTGCCCTATACTCGACAAATGCGTCGAATGGGTTTTTGATTTCCACCTCATATCGGAACCCGTTTGGGGCCCAATGATCTGTGATCTATACTCGATTCGAACTGATTTGCTTCAATTATTATTATTATTTTTTAAATGTTCAAACAACTAAATATATATGCTATACTATTAAATTATAGGACTCTAAGACATTGACTTAAATTTTAAAATTTGATGAAATTTTAAAATTCACTTAAATTTAAACAAAACTACAAATAAAGATTAAGATTTAAAATTTAAAATACACTTTAAATTGATTAGTTGAGGTTGGTTTAGTGGTATGCCTTTTAAACTATAATATGAGGATGTCGATTTGAGTTGTGTATACCAAATTTCAAATTTGGATCCCGAAATTCAATCCAAATGATGTGGTAAATGAGTTGTCATCACCATACAAATCATGGGGTAATGTGGTGAATGATATGACAAAAACAAATCATTTGTCATATTATTTGGGTTGATTTTTGGGTTGACAAGCATTAATGTTGATTAATTAGTCAAGGGGAGAGGTGGGTTTGTTTTCCATTTTATATTTTAACATTTTAAAAATAATTATATAAAGCGCAAATTACAATAAACTTCCATAAGGTTTGGTTTTTTACATCCATAAACAACTTTATCAAAAATTGATACTCACATTCAGGGTAATAGTCATTTTTACTCATTATTTAATAAAATTAGAAATTTAAAAAAGAAAAATTAAAATAAAAGATCTCCACCATCCATCTTTGTTCAATATGGACGGTCGAGATCAAATTGAAAAATTAAAAATTGATAAAAAAAAAAAACTTGTTTTAAAATGGATCTCCACCATCTATCTTTTGGAGATTAAAAACAAAACAAGACAAAAATTGAAAAAGAAAAAAAAAAGAAAAAAAAAAAAAAAAAAGTGAGAGGTGAAGATCCATGGATATCCATCCTCCCCCGCCGCGAAGGGGGCGTAGCGGGGGAGGTATTGCCTCCCCTGGTTTGTGACGGGGAGGCTCCACCCTCCCTTAGTCGGGAATGAGGGAGGCAAGACATCCCATGTTCACGATTTGTGAATCGTAAACTAGTGAGGTATCGCCTCCCCTTGTTCCCGGCTGAGGGAGGCTGTAGCCTCCCCAACGCGCTTCCCCCTTCATGGCGGGGAAGGATGGATGGTTTATTTATTTATTTTTTTTAATTTTTTAATTTTTGGTTGAGAATTTGAGATGGATGGTAGAGATCCAATTTTTTTTTTTAATAAAATGAGGTCTTTTTTTTTTTTTTTGGTTTTTTTCATAATTTTTGAATCACCACCTTTTTTGAATTTATGATTTTGCTTTTAATTTTTTTTAAAATTCTATTCTTAATCTCTATTCCACTGTCCATCTTTGTGATGGATGGTTATAGATCATTTTAGAAAAAATAATTAAATAATTTTTTTCTTTTTAAAAAAAAAATTAATTGATCTCCACCATCCATCTTAAAAATGGACGGTAGAGATTCATTTTTAAAAAGGATTTTTTTTTCCAATTTATTTATTTATTTATTTATTTTTATCGGTTAAAATCATTAATCTCCTTTGACCTATCAACTATTATTGAATGTGTAGAGACAAATATTATTTAGAAAGCTCCCTTGAGTTCTAACAGTGTTAGAGATTCTGTTAGCTTGACTTGCATTGACCATATGAAAAGACTATTATACCCTTGCCAGTTTAAGGAAAAGTTTGTTATATCCCTTAAAAATACTTTAAACAAGCTACAAATAAAATTAAAATATGTTAGAAATAAAAAATAAAAATATTTTATCAATTATTTTAATATTATTATTTTTTTGGACATATTTAATATGAATTTGGATCCTCTACTAGTATGATCTTTTTCCCGGCCATAATTGATCTGGTGACATATGTAATCAATGACTAGATTTACTTCTTTTATTTATTTCACTTTTATTATCCTTAAATGCAGAGTATTTTCTTGATGTGTTTTAGATCAGGAAAAAGATCAGTTCAGTAGAGGATAAAGATCAGGCTAGTAGAGGATCCAAATCTATTTAATATTATTATTTTTAATAATTGATAAAATAATAAAAATTTAAGAAAAAAAAAAACATATAAGTAACGATAACAAATTAGTAAACAATAATTTTTTTCAAGAAGCAGTAAAAAGTTTTAAAAACATAAATAATTAAGGTTAGGCACGGTTCGGTTCGATTTTGGCCAAAATTGTATTGAATCAATATATTTTCGGTTTTTCAAAATATGAATCGGTTTGAACCGTTTTGGACCTTAAAACCGAATTGAACCGAACACCTTTATCTTGGTTCGGTTCGGTTCGGTTTATTTAGGTTTATGGCCTAACAAACACATTGACTTGACTCGTCCATAGCCTTTGGGACCGGTTGGAATGTTGGATCTAAAAATTATAGCTTGGTGTAGCCTGACCCATATTTTGAATTCTATTAATAAATATAAATATTTTTGATTGGTGGAGGAGTTTCTTAGCAGATTGCTTTCCAAGATGGTGGAGTCTCGATTTCTTCGCCTAGAGGATTTGTTGCTCCGATTCATCTGCTTTATGCGGATGACGTTTTGATTTTTTGTAGAGGTACAATGAAGAACCTGAGGGGTATCATGCATGCCTTTAGGATTTATGGTAGTATTTCAGGTCAATTGGTTAACCGGAGCAAATCTTCCACTATTTCGGTTCGTCTGTTTCTCCGTTGTAGATTGGGAATTTACAGGCTTTGGTTGGTATGTAGATTGGGTAGTTACCGTTCTTTTATTTGGAGGTTCTTTCATTCAAGGGTAGGCCCAAGCAGTCTATGTTGCAGTTGGTTGCAGATAAGATTCTATCCAAGTTCGCTAAATGGAAAGGTAGCCCTTTCTATGGTTGGTCATGCTACTCTGATTAAATCAATCATCAAGAGTTCCTTTGGGCATTCGTTTATGATTTATAAATGGCCAGCTTCGTTGTTGCAACAGATTAATCGCAAGATCAGGAACTTTCTGTGGACGAGTTCTTGTGAGAAGTCCAAGCTGATCCGGGTTTTTTAGGCCCGTTGTTGTCGGCCTTATTCTCTTGGTGGTCTTGGTTTGAAGGATATATGTTTACTTGATGACTCACTTTTGAAGAAATTCACTTGGAAGTTCATGACATCTGAGGGGTTTGCCTTCTCGTTTCTGCGGGAGCGTTATCTTCGGCAGCTGCTGGGGGGGATGGGGTATGTCACCTCTTCGATTTGGTTTTCTTTTCGGGCTCATTATTCTGAGCTTTTGAAAGAGGATATCTGGCTTATTGGTGAGCATTCTCGACGGGATTTTTGGCGAGACAAATGGCTAGGGGTGTCTATTCTTGAGTTTCTGGTTATTCTGAATTATTTGGCGAGTCCTCTCAGGTCAAGAGTTCTTGATTTTATCCAGGATGGCAGATGGGTTTTGGATGATTGTTTTTTAGTACATTTTCTAGACCCTTGTTTTCGGATTGATAGGATCATAATTTCTCTTGTTGCAGATTCTCTAGTTTGGGCTCATTCTTAAGATGGTCGGGTTTCATGTAAGGCTGCTTATTCCTGGTTCATTAGAGGTTGTCCTCGGGTTCCTTGATAGAGAGATGCGTGGTCTCAATCTATTCCCCATTCCCGTTCTGCTTTAACTTCGCGTCTTTTGCTGAATAGGCTTTCCACAGATGATCGTTTGTGTTAGGCGGGGTTTCATTTGGCTTTTAGGTGCAGTGTTTGTGGGGTTAGTAGTGAATCGGCTAACCATATTTTTCTTCGGTGTCCTTTGGCGGTTGCTCTTTAGGAGGCAATTTTCTCTGCTTTTCAATGGCGGGTTTCTACTGACTTATGGCTTTCTTTCTTTTCGCAGGCTATGTCAGTTGTTGTTAGTGATTAGGTTCATGTTCTATGGAAGGCGGCTATTCATACGGTGGTCTGGAGTGTGTGTTTTATTCGTAATCAGTGGATTTTTGAAGGTAAGTCTTTTGATTTTAGATTTGCTATGTCCTTGGTTTGGCGTGCTGTTTCTGATGCTAATTGATTGGAGATTGGGTGTATGCGTAACAACGTGGAAGATCTTCTTATTTTTTGGTGCTATAAGTTCCTCATATTTTTGATTGGCTTATTTTGTTGACAAACCACAATTGGGGTTTAAATTTGTAAGGGTAGACTAGTCTTTCATTGTGCATGATCAAGTTTCAAAGGCTTTCTCAAGACCTCAAGATCAAGAGCACTTCAAAGGTATATCACTTGTGCTTAACTCTTCGAAGAGACTTAGTTGCATACACACACAACTCATGAATTTCCATACTTCTTGTGTTTTGTGTGTTTCATGTAAGTGCTCATTCATGTTTTAAACTCTCTTCATGCATATTCTTACTGCTTGCATATTGTTTGATTATTGCCATGTCATGTTAGTCTTTCAGATGCATCTTTTCTCTCAGCCGCTGTACACCCGCTGGTGAGGCGCTGTTCATACAACACTTATTAAAGGCATTGTTTATTTTTTCCTCGTCACTGCTGTTTGTACAGCGACACTTGATTGGATTTTTTATCCGCGGTGCATCGCTGTTCGCTCGCCCTACGAACAACGATTTGTGTCCCGAGAATCATCGCTGTTGAGTCACCTGCATGTTGCCCTTCGTACATCGCTTTTTTGGGTTTTTGTTTTTGGGTTTCTAGGTGAACCGTTGTTCAGCCACCTTACGTACATCGGTTGTACAACGGTCAACACCATTTTTGTGCAAACTTTCCAAAATGATGTAGTTTCAGTTCGATCTCATATATATATGTTGTCTTCTCTCTAGTTTGTTTTTAATAGTTCAAAATCCTATCTTTGAGAGATAGAGTGTTCCTTAAGAGAGAAAAACTCCCAAGAACTCACGTTTACTCAACCAAACACATTTCCATGAGCATCTAGCATCATTCAAGCATCATCTAATCACGGGTCTTCTTGCCTTTGTTAACTAGGTAATTTGAACATGCCCTAGAACCTCTTGTTTCTTTCTTATGTTCATGTTTGCCTTTGTTAATCACGGATTAGCATTTATTTTGTGATTAAATGCATGACTCTTTACTTAATGTTGTTTCTAACTTGTTTGAGTCTTTGTTTGTTGGTTGAGATGTTTTGTTTGTTGATAGCTTGCATTTAGGACATTATTGCCCTCTAGCAAAGTCTTTATGCATTGCATCTAGACATTGACATTTAGGTCTCATCGATTGCATTTATTGTCCTTGCCATATCTTTGTGACAACTCTTGTTGGATGGTTTTTGGTTGATGACTAGGTTTTAGATTTTCATATCTTTATCTAGTTAGGTCTTTATGAGCATTCATATAGACTTTGATATCTAGGATTGTTCTCATTGCCATCTTAAAATCTCTAGATAAGCATTTAGTGTTGCCTAGCATTATTTGCATATTAGAATATTGACACATATTCATATAGGTTGTTTATCTCTTCCTTGAGAGTTAAGTCCTGTGGCTAAGTGGTTTAGTGCACAAGCAATTGGTTTAGAATCACTATAAAAGGCCTGTGGGGTAGTAGTGGTGGGTTAGTGACCGAGAATGATGTGACTAGAGGTTAACCTAGGTTGTAAACATCATTACTGAAAATATTTATTATGTTTCTAAACTAACCTAGAGGGGTGGGGAGGGGGTGAATAGGTTTTAAATAAGTTAATTACCAACTTTTATTGATTAGTCAATATTCAAAATTAACCAAAAATAACAAGCAAATCAATTGACAATTTAAAGGCGGAAAACAATAAATGACAGGTCAATTAATTTATGTGAGAAACCCTCTAACTGGGCAAAACTCATGGGCTATTGTGCTAGCCACACATGATCCTCCAATCCACTATTTGAATGAAAGTTTACAACCTAGGTTGACCTCAAATCAAACCATTCTTGGTCACTAATCCTTCCACTCTACTCGGCGAGCCTTTAATAGTGATCCTATACCAAATTGCTTGTGTACTAATCCACTTAGTCACAAGGCTTAATACTCAATGAAGAGATAACAACCTATGTGAATATCAAGAGTATTCTAAATGCATAAATGCTAGGTTAACACATTTAATGCTTGTCTAATCATGGATAAACAAGTCAAACAATCTTAGATATCATGTTGCTATATGACATACATATAACTTAGCTATATAAAGTAAATGCAAACCTAGATGCAATAGCTATCATAATACAAAACCCAACAATCAACACAAAAATCTCAACTTGTAGATAAAAACTTAATCTTGATGTAAACAAATCATAAAAGAGATTTCTTATTAAGCAAGAACACTAAAATGAATGAAAATGGTGTTCTACTTACCAAGTCATGTGTGTTGATGAAGACCTGTAAGTTCCTCAAAGTTTGATTGGCTTATTTCGGTGACAAACACAATTGGGGTTTGAATTGTAAGGGTAGCTTAGGTGATTGATGATCAAGCTCAAGACCCTTTCAAGACCTCAAGATGATAAGCACTCCAAAGGTATATCTCTAGTGCTTTGTTTTTCTTTGAAGAGATTTAGTTGCACACACTCATTTGCCATGATTGCATACATGTTCATTGCTATTGTGCATTCTCTTCACTTCAACACTTGCACTTCTTTGTTAAATTTTATGTGTGTGTGGTTGTTTGTTTAAATCCTCCATGCTCGTCCTCATTGAGCTTGATTTGGAAGTTGTCTTCTAGGAGGATTCAGCGCCTTGGTTATGTGGCTAGGGACTGTCGATTAGTGCCGCATTTTTGTGACCAAAATATATGGTCAAAAATGCGCCCTTGTTCTGCGGCCATGGGCCGTCGAACAAGGCCACAGAATCTGGACCAAAAAACCTGGTCCATTCTGCGCCCTTAGGTTATGCGTTTAGGGACCGCAGTATAAGGGCGCATAATTGGGACCAGAACGTTAGGTCCAATTCAGCGCCCTTAAATCTGCTACCCCTGACCGTAGATTTAGCCCGTGAAAGTTGGGGCAATTTTGTCATTTCACCCAACCTTTCTTACTCTCTATAAATATACCTATATTTCTTGTTCTTTAATTGAGCTTTTCAACATCCAGAACCCTAAAGAGATATTGAGAGAGACTTGAGAGAAAACTCATAAAGATTCCATCTTTATTTCTCTAAACACATTTCTACATGTATAAAACTTCATCCAAGCATCATCTAGGATCATCTAGTATGTGTTAGTGCATGGGTTTTCTTCAACACACATGTTATGGTAAGTTGATCACTATTATCTTACATAATTAGTGTTCTTACTTAGCAATTTATCTATTTTATTACTTGTATGTTCTTAGAGTAATTTCTACATACAAGATTGAGATTATGTGTTGAATGTTTGAGTGTTGTATTTTGATAGCTGTTGACGGTGAATTTTGGATCGTTGAAAAGTCAACCGCCAAACAATAACACGTAGGCAAATCGAAGCTTTAACCAATATAGGGTTGAATAATCAAAGCCTCTTTCTCCACTTGGATGTGATACAATTTGTTCATATTTGAGGATAGTAATATAGAAAAGCAGGAAATAAAGAATAAATCAAACATAACACATGTTTTACATGGTAAAACCCCAAGGCGGGGAAACATCCACGGTGCCGGTGACGGCGAGAAGAGATCCACTATGAATAGAATAATTACGCACTCAATACTCGCTTTCTCTCAGATAATTGCTTATGATTCGTATCTCTTTTCTCATGTAAGTGTAAATTGCTCATGATCTCCCCTCTTATAATGAGTACATGGTTGTATTTATATGGTTCGATCTAGGGTTGCCCTAGTT
The DNA here is from genome assembly GCA_008009225.1 of Acer yangbiense. Classification (NCBI taxonomy): domain Eukaryota; kingdom Viridiplantae; phylum Streptophyta; class Magnoliopsida; order Sapindales; family Sapindaceae; genus Acer; species Acer yangbiense. Next base: position 26,855,205 of record CM017763.1, read on the forward strand.
CTTGTCGTATAAGTGGTGGATTCATTAATTAGAATCTTTGTTGGATTCCGGTAAAGTAGACCAATTATGACTCGTTTCCCGTTTGGTGCTTATCCTTCTAGAAGCTTCTAATCCTTTCCGGATTAGACTTCTCTGGTATTGGAGAGGAAATAGGGATATTTCCTTATTGGAATATTATCCTGAGATTTCGTATCTATACAGATCTCTTCCTGATATGGCGTATCTTGGTAAGGCTGTATTTCCCGTTTTTGGCTGAGCAGAATCTTGGCCGAGCAGATTCCTGGCCGAGTAAAGATCTTCTGCGAGCAGGATCTTCGCTCATTAATATCTCTTTAACTAGACGACTTTACTTGGCGCATATGCTTCTAACTTCCATATTTAGTTTTCTTGATGATGTGTCCATACCTAGTGACGTGTCCTTGGTCAGCGTTCCTTTCATTGACTGGTTGACTTTGGATGACGTGGAATTACTGTACTTCCGTATTAACCGCTATCTTTGCTGATGTGTCATGCTGACGAAAATATACATACAACAATAGCTATACCTAGGATTGACATATCTCACATAGCTATGCTTTATGCCATGTTATATAGCAATTAATATCTAGGATTGATTTAATTGACATCTTATAATCCTAGATAAGCATTTAGTGTAAACTAGCATTATTTGCATATTTGGATATCTTTGCATATTCACTTAGGTTGTTTAATCTCTTTATTGAGAATTAAGACTTGAGGCTAAGGTTGCTTAGGCCGTAAGCAAATTGGACTAGGTCCACTTTTATAGGCATGCGGGTAGTAGTGGCGGGTTATAGACCGTGAGTGGTTGAGGTCAACCTAGGTTGTAAACGTCATTGCAATTAGTGGATTCGAGGTTCGTGTGTGGCGTACATAACAACTCGTGGTTTTTCCTTGTTGAAGGTTTCCTGTAAAAATCAAGTGTCATTTATAATTCCGCACTTATTACACTTGATTTATTGAATTGACTAGATAAGAGTATTTTCGTAAATTTGACTAATCGCGAAAATTGGTAAAAAGGGTTTAAAATCTATTCACCCCACTCTAGATAGTTTTATATACACCGTGTATTATTAGTTTCAATTGGTATCAGAGCAGGTTCCTAGATATACTTAGGTGATCCTTTGCTTATTTTGGTGTGTTTTGCATTTTGTGTGTTTTTTGATCATTCATACATTTGCATTCATTTCATTCATTCATAAACACTATAAATGGAAACGGTGGAATGGTGGTGGCAACGAAGGTGCTTCTAGCACAAGGCCTCCCCTTTTTACGAATTATGCCTCTTGGAAAGGTAAGATGGAGTCGTACATTTGCCAAATCCGTGATAGGGCATGGATGGCGGTTGAAGACGGCTACACATCACCGATGATGACTCCTACGGGTGGAGGAGAGGATGTACTCAAGCCTAAGGTGTAATGGAACGCGCAAGAGTTTGAGGCATCGAAATGGAACAAGAAGGCGATGCATGCCATCCTATGTGCAATGGACGAGAATCAATATAAATTGATTCAAAACACTAGGATTGCAATAGAGGCATGGGATATCCTAGAAGTTGCACATGAGGGTAACGAAGTGGTGAAGGATTCCAAGCTTTAGTTCCTCCAAACTCAATTCAAGTTGCTCAAGATGGAGGAGAACGAATGCTTCAATGACTTCAAGATCAAGTTGATGGATATTGTCAATCAAAGCCATCAACTCGGTGACTTGTATTCGGATAAGAGAATCAAGTAGAAAATTATGAGATCTCTCCCCGAAAGGTTTGAATCAAAGATTACGGCTATAGAAGAAAATAGTGGATATAAGGACATGAAGCTGAGTGAGGTGATAGGGAGACTCCTCGCCTATGAGTCTAGGAAGGTTCCTACCTCCACACCTTCGAAAAAGCAAAAAGGAATTGCTTTGAAAGCCTCTAAGGATGAGAAGGAGGAAAATGATGACTCGGACGAAGACTTTGTCTTGTTTGTGAAAAGGTTCAAGAAGTTTGTCAAGTTCGAGAAGAAGGGCCTTGGATCCAAATGTCAAAAATTGAAGAAAAAGGGTCCCTTCAACAAGTTTGAGCCTAGGCAAGAGAAGACCGAAAGGAAAGAGATCCAATGCTATGAGTGTGGTGGCATAGGACATTTCGCCCTAGATTGTGCTAATCGCAAGAACAAGAAGAAGGGAAAGGTGATGGCCGCCACTTGGAGTGGAAGTGATGACTCCGATGAGGGAGATAAGTCTTTGCATGATGAAGAACTCATGGCTAACTTCATAGCTTTTACCTTTTCCCACAAAAGCAAAAGTGCTAGTGAAGAAGAGGAAAATGACTAAAGTGATAATGAGTCCTCTTCTAACTCCACAAATGGATATGTGGAGAAAATGGATCTTAATGATTATATCACTAAGTTCGAAAGCTCAAGGATGAAGAACAAGAAAGAGATTCAAAGGTTGAAAGAAGAAAACCTTGAGCTATCAACCCAGGTTGACCAATTAAGTGAAGAAGTAGTGAGATCCATGAAGAATGAAGATAAGCTAAGAGAGGAGTTAGTCTTGTCTAAGAGGAATGAAGAAGGTTTGAAGAGAGAGCTTGAAAAAGCTAAAGGGTCATTGACTATGATGGCTTCTAGCACCAAGAAGCTTGACCACATGCTTGGTGTTGGAAAGAGTACTTGTGATAAAAGAGGTCTTGGGTTTGAAGATGGCAAGGAGACCTCCACTCCTAATAAGACCGTGTTTGTCAAGAGCTTGAGCTACAAAGAAGCTTTACCGGTGCAAACACCTAGGAAGAAGATTGATCTATGACAATACTTAAATAGTGCACAAGTGAAGGTGGCGCCAAGAAGGCAACCTCAAGCTTAACCTATAAGAGCTCCCCAAGCCAACATTCCTCAATAATTGGCTCATCAAGGAAAGAGACCAATCATGTAAGCTCAATCGAGGAAGCAAGCTAGACCAGTTCAACAACGAAGAATAAATGAACTGATGCAACCACAAAGACATGGGAAGGCTCATATGCAAGCACAAGGACATGGTATGATTCCTAATTTCATCCTTACATGTCATTATTGTGGTATTGATGGTCATATTAGACCAAATTGCTTTCGTTATATCAAAATGTGTAGAGTTAAAAGCATGATTGAAAAGAAAAAGAGTAGAGCCAAGATGTATGTTCCTAGGAATGATAGAACTAATTTGCATGATCTTAGGACATCTAGAGCCCAAGTACCTATGACCACTAGGAAAGATAGTGTTTCACCTAGGTGGATTAGAAGAGACGATTATTTTTGCCATGTTGCTCAAATTGCCTTGAAGGCAAATTCTTCTAATTTTTGGTACTTAGATAGTGGGTGCTCTAGGCACATGACGGGAAACAAGAGTTTCTTCGAGACTCTTGTCACGGAGGAAAGGATGTGTCACCTTTAGTGATGGATCTAAAAAGAGAGTTGTAGGAAAATGAACTATCTCCATTCCCGGATTACCTTCCTTATCCAATGCTTTATTTGTTGATGGCTCGAAAGCCAATTTGATAAGCATTTCTCATATTAGTGATGAAGGATTTTCTATCTTGTTTAATAAAGATGATTGCTTATTCTTAAAGCTCGATAAACAAACCTTATTGAAAGGTATGAGATCTAGCGACAATTGCTATTGTCTTAAGGCTATAGTTGTTTCTTGTAATATGTCCAAGGATGAGCAAATAGAGTTGTGGCATGAAAGACATGGCCACAAGAACGATAGAGATTTACGAATCTTAGATAAGTTCAATATTGTGCGTGGCCTTCCCAAGCTTGGGAAGAAAGTTAATGGTGTTTGTGGATCTTACTAACAAGGAAAACAAATCAAAAGCATGCACAAAAAAGGCAAGTATCTCTCCACCAAGGAGCCTCTTCCAATGCAAACCGAGAGTTTAGGTGGAAAGAGATACATTTTTGTTTGTGTAGATGATTTCTCTAGGTTCACATTGACATATTTTCTTAGAGAAAAATCTAAAACTTTTGATAAGTTTAAAATGCTTTGCAATAAACTTAAAAATGAAAAAGACTTTAACATTAAAATCATTAAACGGATTAGAAGTGACCATGGGAGAGAGTTTAAAAATGCCTACTTTGAAAGTTATTGCAATAGCTTAGGCATCTCCCATGAGTTTTTAGCTCATAGGACACCTCAACAAAATGGAGTTGTTGAGAGGAAGAATATGGTCCTTCAAGAGATGGCCCGTGTGATGTTGTTTAGCAACAATGTCCCTAGGAACCTGTTAACTGCCATAATTGGCGGGGATCAAAAAAGAATTTTTCACTAGCTTACAGAAGAAAGCCGGGATCCAAAGTAGAAGCGAAAAGATGTCCGGGTACCCCGCCTGCTAGCTGACGGGCTAGAGAAAAAGCCTTTACCCACCCCGGCCAGGTCCAGAATCCCCGGGACCATGAAAAGCACTAGGAAGCCAAAAAATAAGCGGGGGCCTAAGAGACACAACCATCACGAGATCCTGGCACACAACTACCCCGAGTACCCCGATACCCGAGTATCCTGGTACCCCGCAACTTAAAACCCCGATATCCGTGAACATCGTTTTAAAAGGAGCACAAGAGACGCAGGGTACCCGGGGTACCCCGACCAGCGAAACACGTGACATACACGTGGCAAGACATATACCAGGATCCCAGTAGACCGACCCCGCTGAAGTAGGAGGGGGGCACCCTGAAGAGTAGACTACATATAAAAACAGACACTAAACGTCACCGTTCAAGATAAAAACTCAAGCTACAACGCGGCATTCATTCCCGCCAATTTAGTATCCTATTTTAAATAGGAGTCAACTCATTTGGGAACCGGAAAAGAAGGAATCACCAGGTCTTTTGGGATCAATCTCCCGACGAATTCGTCGGACTCCAAAGAAAGACCCGTGTATCACTGAAACCCTAGACCGAGGTTCTAGGAGTGCTCAGCAAGAAAGCGGGCCTATATATTGATCATATGTTCATAGGAAAAAGGGGATTGAAATCCTAATTCACTTTTTCTACTTATCAATAAGCACGAAAAGCTCCATCTCCATCGTTTTCCCTTAGGCTTTATTTTCTTCCACGCTATAATATTGATAGTCCGATTACCAAGTTGTAAAGATCGTACTTCACATCGACATATTTATATATAAATAGTCTTTTAGCTTTCATACATCCTCCACATGAGAAACTCATCCTTCCTTCTACTTGCATTTCATCATAATATCGGATTCGTGATTCCTAGCGGGGTACTAGGCTGCTAAGTATCTCACTGGTCTAGTCAATCCCGATCTGGGTCATACAAGCAATATCCCGCCTAGCAGATTCCAAAGAACTAGCGGGGTATCGGGGTATAGAGTATCCTGCTAGCCCAGGTCTAATTAGATCCGGGTCCATAATATATCGTTAATTCTAAATTGTATCCCGGTGACAATTTTGGGTTAACACTTTGGCACCGTCTGTGGGGAAGAACCCCACACCGTTAACAAACTTTCAAGTTTAACTCAGAAGAAAATAGAAGATGAGGCTCCGATCCTCCCAAGGGCAGCCAACGAACTTAGGACCCCATTCCCTCGCTTCCACCCAGAGAAATCAAGGGAAAAAGAAGGGAACCAGAAGCCAGATCCCGGTACCAGTCCTGTCGCCTAATCCCGGATCAGCACCATAGGACCCCACGGTCCCGGAAGCGACTCGGGAGGCCATAGAGCAACATGCTGCTGCCTATGTGGTGAGCGTCCACCTTCGGATGATCACCCAAGGGATACCCTTTGAAGCACCCAGACTGGCAGAATGAGCAGAACCAAGTACTCGGGCACCGGTGTTTGACAGACTCGGGCCTCCTTTACCAACACGAAATCATCCCGAAGATCTTAGAAATCGATTGGTGAAATCAGCTATCGATATCCCACCAAAGAAGGGCCCAGTCAACAACAAGGCCGGCAGTAAGGAAAAGGAATCCCCAGCCCGACACAGGTGGCAGTACTGGATCCAGGAGGGACCAGCGGGGTACCCGTCGGTGGGAAGGGATGTTAGGATTATGCTCAATAGCAAGAGTGTAATAGTGTTTTTGACAATCTATTCATATTAATAATGTGATTTCTGGTTTAACAAATCTTATAGCATTTATAGTTTAATTATTATAATTGTCAAAAGTAAATAATCATAAGGTCTAAAGACTATGAGAAAAGAAGAATTATTCGTACATCTGGATATGTATGTAGTAGACACAATTCTTTAGTTAGTCTTGAATATTGTTCACAACTTAAGTTAAAGGTTGGGCACCTTTATCTTGTTAAAGTTGTAGAATTCTTTTGCTAGCATTTGAGTGGGATCAAATGAGATATGATGAGTCTAAAATCATCGGAGTGTCTTCGACCAAAAGAATCTAGTGCACTGGGTGCATTGAACTGGATCACAATGAAATACTTTATCTATAACCGTCAGTAGATAAAAGTCTTTTCATTATCAGGACAATCGGAGAGTCTATCTTAATCCTGAGATAAGTGATGGACTTATGGTTGCAAGTGATATCATTTGAGTTATCAATGAGTACGATTATATCGCATAGTCTATCCTCGATAGTTTGGTGATATTCATTTGTAATCGATAGAGGACTTCATTTATAGATATGGACATCGTGGCTCCATTTATTAAATAAGAGTATAATATCATCATATGGATGTTTTGAGGTAATTGGATATTAAATCTCAACGTTGAGTTTTCGATAGTGTCTATTGAAAACATGGCTTCTGGACAAGTCAAAGTATCCAAGTTCAAAACGTGGTCATATGAGTAAATATGGTAACTAGGAGAGCTATAGGCGGTCTATGAGCTCTTGGCGATTACTGATATTATTCACGAGGATACACCATCTCCAATAAGATTGTCTAGGGTATGAATGAGAAACATCTTCTTATTCTATCTTTATTTAAGAGTTCAATTTTAGCTTTTTAGTGGAATGAGTTAAAATTAATGGATCGGACCTAAGTGAATCATTTGTTGATTGTGATTAGGTTATGTCTATTGAAGCTTAAATTTAGATAGCCCGCCAAGATCCCCAATCCACACGGACTTGCATGGATCACTTGATATATTCTACCGGACCAATTTATGGGTCCATCTAGAATTGTATTTAATATATTAAGAATATAATTTGCACATTATTTATTTAATGGGCTGATCAATTATATTAATATATTAATGAAAGGCATGTGGGCTTGTTTCTTTTAGTAAGAATGGGTCTGGTTCACATGTGGGCTTTTTAATTAAAGTCTAATGGATTAAATAAAATAAGAAAATAATATTAGGCCCATGTATATGGTGTGGGCGGCAAGACTAGAATAATAGTCTAAAATATTATTTTATTTTATTGATTGATTAAATGGAAATTAATTAATTTATTAGTTAATTATTTAATTGAGAATCAAAATCTTTTTCTGACTAGGAAATATGTTTCTTAGTAGTATACTATTATGTAGTATAATATATATAAAAGACTTTATTTGGTAAGTAGATAAATAAAGGGAATTTATTTATCTAGTCAAATTAGGAAGTCTTTGATATAGTCACAAATACACTAAAGAGTTGGATTAGGGTTTGGAATTTTAAAGAAATCTACATAGGGTTAGGATTTAAGTCAAAAGACAAATCCTACATGGTAGAGTTTTTTGGCCACAATATATAAATATATATGGCACAAGGCCGAAAATATATAAGTATTATAAGGCATGCAGAATTATTTTCAAAAGATATATATATATATATATATATATATATATATATATATATATATATTTGTGCGTGCAGTTTTGGTGCACTTTAATAGGAGTGCAATACTTATCATATAAATATATAATATGCAAGTTGAATTCTAGAATATAGATATATAGTATTACATATTTTATAGAAAAAAAAAAAAAAAATAAGAGTGGTGCGGCAATATATATGATATATTTATTTTTTGTGCAAAATAAATTGAAAAACCCTAATTGCTAAGTCTTTGGACTTGAGAGTTTTTTCTTTTACTTGAGAAAAATAGAATCCAACTCTTAGACTAGTGTGTGATAATTTCGGTCAAGAGGTATAGAGAGAAGAGTTTGTTCTTATTTCGATAGTGCACTAGTAACTTTTACATCAAAAGGTTTTGTGCACAATTTCGAATAAGGCTCACGCGAGTTTCGATCATTAGATTGAGAATTCAAAAGTGACCTGAACGTTCTTCGTTATCTCTTAGAAGTTTTTTTGACTAACGAAAAAGAAAAGATTTTGTTGTCCATCCTCAGGTACACAATTCAAAGAAAGGGAGACCACGCTCCTAGGTGATTCACGTTCGTGATTGGATTGGAAGATCTTGCGGATTACCATCGACGCAATGTCAATCGGATCACGCGACAAAGGTATGATACTTTTGATTATATATGTTTAATTAATTTAAAGGGTTAAGGTTCATAAATTATGGAAAAATTTTAAACTATACTAAACTCGATTTTAGTCTCGCTTCCGCTGCGTTGACCGTATTTTTCCCTACAATTGGTATCAGAGCCTAGGTTGAACCCTTTTAATTAATTAACATATATATACGTGGATCTATTTCTTTTTATTGTGATTATGCATGTTTAGAAAGAGATGGCACTCTAGGTATTCGCATATATAATTACATGTGGATGTATGGATTTATATATGTTTATGTGGATTGTTATTGCTCGATTTTGGTCCTAGATTTTCAATGTAATTTTTGTTTCGGAATTGTAACAAGAAGGGTGGTCTATTATCGCCATAATTCCTTCTTGGTAGTTGCTAAGTTTTTTTTATTTTTATTTTATTTTAAGTGCAGTTTTTACTGCAGTTTTTATTTATTTATTATGTGCAGTTTTTGTTTGTAAATATACTGCAGTGATTAAAAAAAAAAAAAAAAAATACTGCAGTATTTTATTTATTTAAATACTGCTGTAATGTATTCGGGTATTGAAGATTCGAAGACACGAAGAAAAAGAAAGCAACCGGAACCAAGAACGAGCACCGTGCGCACCCTAGGAGTTGATTGGGCTGCGCATGGCAAGCCCATTACATGGTGGGCTGCGCACGGCAGCCTTGTGTGGCCTTATGGGTTGCGCACAGCAGCCCCTTTGTGGGGTTGTGGGGTGTGTCGCCCATGGGAGGAGGCCGAAGGATGAGCGTATGGTTGATGGGCCACTTGAAGATCTTGTATTCCTAAACAATTGTAATTTACTTGTTTTTCTAGGATGGGCCAAAATTGTTGCTATTTAATTTTTGCTTAAATATTACAATATTTGTTATTGTATGATAACATGACATATAGAATAGGAGTGCCACTCATATATCTCTTTTGGTATGAACATGCATTGAATAATTTAGGTATCTAAATTGCTATCTAGATAACTTGGTAAATCATTCTATGGGATTTAATCACACGCCTTAAATAATTGAGTGGGAGAAGGTGTTTTTGTAACACCTATGGCCTCCAAGGTTAGTTGAGCTTAATTATTTATTGGTAATCCCCCCAAGGGGCGTCCATGAATGGAATTTAGCAACATACTTCCTTACAAGGATAGACTAGACAATGGACTCAAACGAGATCTACTCCCCAAGGAGGGATTTTCGTGAGAGAAAATTGAGGGTCGATATCTTGGTAACACACTCAATGTAATTTTATTGATATCCTCCCAAGAGTTCTTGTCAGTAAAATTGCAAGGCTAAAATTGAAAACGCTGGTTGTTATGTTAACAATTAGGTGGGACCTAGTCTAACTAGTAAATGGTGCGAACTCCCAAAGGAGGCGTAACATTTATGGGTGTTGGATCACCGTTGAATTTTATGATTGAGTTATTTATTTAATTCAAGATAAATATTAAAAGTGCTTTATCATGATTATTCACTCATATATATTTTTGTTATATTCAGAAATCATGACCCCATCCCTAATGAACATCTTAAAAGATAATATTTTAACCGGAGATAATTATGTCACATGGAAAAGGAAAATTGGGTTGTTGCTGCAAGCTGAAAAACATAAGTTTATTCTGTCTACTCCTAAACCACCTGCTCCTACTTATGAATCTCAGATTCATTTGGTTGGTAAAGTTGCTACTGTTAAGGCCCGTCAAAAGGTCAAGGAACAACAGAAGAAAAAGCAACTTGGGCCTACCAAGAAGGAGACCAAGAAAGTAACCAAGATCAAAGGGAAGTGCTTCCTTTGTGGTGAAAAGGGACATTGGAAAAGAAATTGCCCAAAGTCCCAGAACAAGAAGGAACAAGGTAATATTAATTATCTTGAAACATGTTTTTTGGCAGATTCTACAGATTCTTGGATCATAGACTCTGGAGCCACAAATTATGTTTGCTATTCCTTACAGGGTTTCCAAGAAAGGAGAAAGTTGAATAAGAATAAAATCAACTTGCGTTTGGGCAACAGAACGTTAGTGTCTGCAAGTGCAGTGGGAGATATTAGAGTTAATCTAGAATCTTTTAGGCATTTAGATTTGATAGACATTTATTATGTACCTCAATTCAAGAGAAATTTAATTTCAGTTTCTTGTTTGAATAAATTTGGGTATTCGGTTACTTTTAATAAAGATTTTATTATTAGTAAGAATAACAAATTTATTTGCAAAGGTACATTGGAAAACGGCTTATTCTTTTTGCATAAAAATATCTCTCACTCGTTAGACACAGAATTAACGGAACCTAATCATAAAAAAGTAAAATTATCAATAGATGAAACCTACCTTTGGCATTTACGCCTAGGTCATATTAACCTTAATAGGATTAAAAGATTGGTATGTGACGGACCTTTAAGTGACTTAAAGGTTGATGATCTACCAACTTATGAATCTTGTTTGGAAGGTAAAATGACCAAAAGGACGTTCTCTGCCAAAGGTGCAAGAGCCACTGAATGTTTAGGATTGATACACACTGATGTATGTGAACCTATGAGCATTCAAGCTAGAGGTGGATATGAGTACTTCATCACTTTCACAGATGATTACTCGAGATTTGGTTATGTGTATCTCATGCGACATAAGTCGGATGCTTTTGACATGTTCAAGCATTCAAAGCTGAAGTGGAAAATCAGCTTGAGAAACACATAAAAATCTTGAGATCTGATCGTGGTGGAGAATATCTATCTGGTGAGTTTCAGCAATATCTTATTGATAATGGGATAGTTTCTCAGTTTTCTGCACCAGGTACACCTCAACAAAATAGGGTAGCAGAAAGGAGACATATAACTCTTTTGGATATGGTTAGGTCTATGTTGAGTTATTCAACACTTCCTATTTCTTTTTGGGGATATGCTTTACAAACTGATATATACATTCTAAACGATGTACCATCTAAGTCTGTTCCTAAAACACCGCATGAGTTGTGGACTGGGCGCAAGCCTAGTTTACAACACTTAAGGATATTTGGTTGTCCTGCGCATGTGTTAAATGGAAAGACAGAAAAGATGGAGTCCCGTTCAGAAACATGTATATTTGTAGGGTATCCAAAAGAAACTAAAGGATATTATTTCTATAGTCCTTCAGATCTTAAAGTATTTGTTTCGACAAATGCTAAATTTCTGGAAAATGACTATATGAATGATTTTGTGCCTAGAAGTAGAATTGTCCTGAATGAGATGTCAGGAGATACAATTCCACGAGAGGTTACACAACCTAACCCAATTGTAAGTTCCGATCCAACACAAGATCAACAACCCACCATTCCTCGTCGTAGTGGGAGGGTTAGAACACAACCCGAAAGATACATCGGTCTGGGAGAATCAGTGGAGAATCTCCCGGACGACGATGATCCCTACACGTACAAGGAAGCTATGGAGGATGTTGATAGTCGCCATTGGCAAAAGGCAATGCAATCTGAGATTGAATCTATGTTCGATAACAAAGTCTGGTCCCTTGTAGACTTGCCTAAAGGGATAAAACCCATTGGGTGCAAGTGGGTATACAAGAGGAAAAGAGGTATGGATGGAAAGGTGGAAACCTTTAAAGCTAGATTGGTAGCTAAAGGGTATACACAGAAAGAAGGTATCGATTACGAGGAAACCTTCTCTCCTGTGGCCATGCTTAAATCCATTAGGATACTCTTATCCATTGCAGCATCTTTAGATCTAGAGATTTGGCAAATGGACGTCAAGACAGCTTTCCTTAATGGAAGTCTTGACGAAAGCATCTACATGATGCAACCAGAGGGATTCATTGAAAAGGGCCAAATGGAAAAGGTATGCAAGTTGCAAGAATCCATATATGGATTCAAGCAAGCATCCAGATCCTGGAACATAAGGTTCGATCAAGCTGTCAAAGGTTTTGGATTTATTCAGAATCCTAACGAACCTTGTGTATACAAAATGATTAAGGGCGACAAGTTGGTTTTCCTGATTCTTTATGTTGATGATATACTACTCATTGGAAACGATGTAGGTGTATTGACATCAGTAAAAGAATGGTTAGCAAAACAATTTGATATGAAGGACTTAGGAGAAGCAAGTTTTATTCTAGGTATCCAAGTAATAAGGGATAGAAAGAATAGAACGATTGCATTATCCCAAGCTTTATACATAGACAAGATCTTGTCTAGGTTTTCCATGCAGGATTCCAAGAAAGGTATGTTACCTTTCAGACATGGAATCAAGCTTTCTAAGGAACAAGTTCCTAAGAATGAGCATGAAGAGCAATTCATGAGTAGAGTTCCATATGCCTCGGCAGTTGGAAGTCTCATGTATGCAATGCTTTGCACTAAACCGGATATTTGTTTTGCTGTTGGCATAGTTAGCAGGTTTCAATCGAAACCTGGTCCTGATCACTGGACGGTAGTCAAGCATATTTTCAAGTATCTTAGAGAACGAGAGATAATATGCTTGTATACTCTGGAGGGGATTTAATTCCCGTTGGGTATACAGATTTTGATTTCCAATCAGATTCTGACTCTAGAAAATCCACATCAGGGGCTGTGTTTACTATTGGAGGAGGAGGAGCAGTTATATGGAGGAGTATCAAGCAATCTTGTATTGTTGATTCCACTATGGAAGCTGAGTATGTTGCTGCATGCGAGGCTGCCAAAGAGGCTGTTTGGCTCCGCCAATTCTTGATTGACTTGGAAGTGGTTCCTAGTGCGAATAAGCAGATCACTATCTACTGTGACAACAGTGGAGCAGTGGCTAATTCGAAAGAACCAAGAAGTCACAAGAGAGGAAAACACATTGAAAGGAAGTATCACATTTTAAGGGAAATTGTATATAGGGGTGAGAACATGGGAATGAGAGACATGACACATTTGCTATTGCGCAAGTGGGAGATTGTTAGGATTATGCTCAATAGCAAGAGTGTAATAGTGTTTTTGACAATCTATTCATATTAATAATGTGATTTCTGGTTTAACAAATCTTATAGCATTTATAGTTTAATTATTATAATTGTCAAAAGTAAATAATCATAAGGTCTAAAGACTATGAGAAAAGAAGAATTATTCGTACATCTGGATATGTATGTAGTAGACACAATTCTTTAGTTAGTCTTGAATATTGTTCACAACTTAAGTTAAAGGTTGGGCACCTTTATCTTGTTAAAGTTGTAGAATTCTTTTGCTAGCATTTGAGTGGGATCAAATGAGATATGATGAGTCTAAAATCATCGGAGTGTCTTCGACCAAAAGAATCTAGTGCACTGGGTGCATTGAACTGGATCACAATGAAATACTTTATCTATAACCGTCAGTAGATAAAAGTCTTTTCATTATCAGGACAATCGGAGAGTCTATCTTAATCCTGAGATAAAGTGATGGACTTATGGTTGCAAGTGATATCATTTGAGTTATCAATGAGTACGATTATATCGCATAGTCTATCCTCGATAGTTTGGTGATATTCATTTGTTAATCGATAGAGGACTTCATTTATAGATATGGACATCGTGGCTCCATTTATTAAATGAGAGTATAATATCATCATATGGATGTTTTGAGGTAATTGGATATTAAATCTCAACGTTGAGTTTTCGATAGTGTCTATTGAAAACATGGCTTCTGGACAAGTCAAAGTATCCAAGTTCAAAACGTGGTCATATGAGTAAATATGGTAACTAGGAGAGCTATAGGCGGTCTATGAGCTCTTGGCGATTACTGATATTATTCACGAGGATACACCATCTCCAATAAGATTGTCTAGGGTATGAATGAGAAACATCTTCTTATTCTATCTTTATTTAAGAGTTCAATTTTAGCTTTTTAGTGGAATGAGTTAAAATTAATGGATCGGACCTAAGTGAATCATTTGTTGATTGTGATTAGGTTATATCTATTGAAGCTTAAATTTAGATAGCCCGCCAAGATCCCCAATCCACACGGACTTGCATGGATCACTTGATATATTCTACCGGACCAATTTATGGGTCCATCTAGAATTGTATTTAATATATTAAGAATATAATTTGCACATTATTTATTTAATGGGCTGATCAATTATATTAATATATTAATGAAAGGCATGTGGGCTTGTTTCTTTTAGTAAGAATGGGTCTGGTTCACATGTGGGCTTTTTAATTAAAGTCTAATGGATTAAATAAAATAAGAAAATAATATTAGGCCCATGTATATGGTGTGGGCGGCAAGACTAGAATAATAGTCTAAAATATTATTTTATTTTATTGATTGATTAAATGGAAATTAATTAATTTATTAGTTAATTATTTAATTGAGAATCAAAATCTTTTTCTGACTAGGAAATATGTTTCTTAGTAGTATACTATTATAGTAGTATAATATATATAAAAGACTTTATTTGGTAAGTAGATAAATAAAGGGAATTTATTTATCTAGTCAAATTAGGAAGTCTTTGATATAGTCACAAATACACTAAAGAGTTGGATTAGGGTTTGGAATTTTAAAGAAATCTACATAGGGTTAGGATTTAAGTCAAAAGACAAATCCTACATGGTAGAGTTTTTTGGCCACAATATATAAATATATATGGCACAAGGCCGAAAATATATAAGTATTATAAGGCATGCAGAATTATTTTCAAAAGATATATATATATATATATATATATATATATATATATATATATATATATATATATATATATTTGTGCGTGCAGTTTTGGTGCACTTTAATAGGAGTGCAATACTTATCATATAAATATATAATATGCAAGTTGAATTCTAGAATATAGATATATAGTATTACATATTTTATAGAAAAAAAAAAAAAAATAAGAGTGGTGCGGCAATATATATGATATATTTATTTTTTGTGCAAAATAAATTGAAAAACCCTAATTGCTAAGTCTTTGGACTTGAGAGTTTTTTCTTTTACTTGAGAAAAATAGAATCCAACTCTTAGACTAGTGTGTGATAATTTCGGTCAAGAGGTATAGAGAGAAGAGTTTGTTCTTATTTCGATAGTGCACTAGTAACTTTTACATCAAAAGGTTTTGTGCACAATTTCGAATAAGGCTCACGCGAGTTTCGATCATTAGATTGAGAATTCAAAAGTGACCTGAACGTTTTTCGTTATCTCTTAGAAGTTTTTGTGACTAACGAAAAAGAAAAGATTTTGTTGTCCATCCTCAGGTACACAATTCAAAGAAAGGGAGACCACGCTCCTAGGTGATTCACGTTCGTGATTGGATTGGAAGATCTTGCGGATTACCATCGACGCAATGTCAATCGGATCACGCGACAAAGGTATGATACTTTTGATTATATATGTTTAATTAATTTAAAGGGTTAAGGTTCATAAATTATGGAAAAATTTTAAACTATACTAAACTCGATTTTAGTCTCGCTTCCGCTGCGTTGACCGTATTTTTCCCTACAAGGGAAGCGTAAGAAACCTGATGGGGAATCAGAAACCTCGGACAGTGAAGACTCGGTGGCACGAACCGGACACAACAGATCCAAACGCCTTGAGGATCAGATGGCTAAGATGGCGAAGGAGCTCGAGGAATTGTAGAAAGGAAAACAACAAGGTACTCGAAAGAACCCCCTGGGGGAGATAAACGCGCCATTTTCCAGGAGGATTCGAGAAGCCGAGTTGCCCCTCAAGTTCAAAATGCCTACTGAGAAGTATTCTGGATCGGAGGATCCCGTGAGTCACATGGAGAGCTTTGTCCACCAGATGGAAATCCAAAACGCTACCCAGTCAGCTATGTGCAGGATGTTCCCTTCAACACTGACCGACTGTGCCCAGACTTGGTTCAGAAAGTTGCCCCTAGGAAGTGTAGATTCATTCGCAAAGCTCACTACCGAGTTTTGTGCTCAATTCCAGGGAATCAAGCCTAGAGATGCACGTTTGGGGAATGGGGATGGATATAGGTCCCCCCATCCCCATCCCCACATCCCATACCCTTCCCCCATCCCTCCCCATTTCCCCATTTGGGGAAAATGGGATGGGAAATTTTGGGGGGACCTATATCCATCCCCATCCCCAGTTCCCCATTTTCCCCGTTTTTCCCCGTTTTTTCCCATTTCCCCGTTTCCCCCGTTCCCCCATTTCCCCATTTCCCCAATTGACTAAAAATTATAAATTAAACTAAAAAAATAAACATTCAATTACAAATATAAAATAAAATTCATTAGTGCATTTTATATAAAATGTGTATATATACTTAGGGAGTTAGGGTTTTCAAAGAATAAACAAAAAAATTAAAAAAATATATTATAATTATATTTATATATGTTTGGGGGCAATGGGGAAATGGGGATGGGGGACCTCCCCCCATCCCCATCCCCATTTCAATATAATTGTGGGGGAAATGGGGAAATGGGGATGGGGAGGGGTCCCCCTATCCCCATCCCCATTTCAATTTGGGGATGATTTTCATCCCCATCCCCATCCCCCTCTATTTCCCCATTTTCCCCCCCAAAAAATTCCCCAAATGGGGATGGAGACGCGGGGAATTGGGGCCTCGGGGAAAAATGTGCATCTCTAATCAAGCCTCGCCCCAAGGATCCTGTCCTTCTGCAATATGTGATCCAGGAACGGGGTGAGACACTGAGATCTTACATAGAAAAGTTTCACAAGGAAGTGATCCAGATGGGAGTATTCACCGAGAAGGAAACCCTCGCCAACTTCAGAAGAAACTTGTGGGCTGGCAGGTTATTCCGATCGTTTGCCAAGTACCCGCCTGAGACATACCAGGAGGCCTATGATAGGGCGCTAGAGCAGGTGGATATAGATGAGCAGTTCCGAATTAAGGTTGAACACGATGAAGCCCAGACGTCTAAGCGGTCTAAGAAGGAATCTCCTAAGTTGGCACCTACGAAGAGAGTCCAGAACCCTCTTCCGAATCGATCGACGTACATGCTGCTACCTCCTCAATACCGGGAAAGATACCCTGCAAGAAAGACTCCACCCCGAGCAACTCCTCCGCTAAGAGAGGTAGCCCGCATATCAACGGAGGAAGACTGGTATAACCATTACACTCCTCTCAATGCCTCTCGGGAAACCATATACCTAGCCATTCGCGATAAGGGCTTGCTCAGAAAGCCTGATCCAATAAAAGTCCCCGCTGATCAAAGAAATCGTTACAAGTATTGCGACTTTCATGAGGATGTCGGGCACAACACATCTGAGTGCTATAGCCTCCGCAACCAGATTGAGAGTTTGGTAAGAGGAGGACTTTTAACGGAATTCTTGCAATAAGTACGGGACAACATTAAAATGGGAAAGCTAGTACAGAAGAAGATGCGGGATGCAGAAGAAAGGAGGAAAGACGAAGGAAAGGATTTGATGCAACAGATCCATGTCATCCATACCATCAGTGGAGGACCAACTCTGGTTGGGACGTCCAACAATTCAAGAAATAATCATGCTAGGAAGATCCCGAAACTCGCCACTGGCCATGATGTGTTCCGGGTATCTCGGGGATCCTAGGAATACCCGCGGTCTGCGTAGATCATTTTCACCGAGGATGATGCCTATAACACAGTGCAACCCCATGACGATCCAATGTTGATCACGGTTCAGATTGCGAATTGTCGGGTCCACCGCAGCTTTGTAGACACCGGGAGTAGTGTGGACATTCTGTTTAAAGGAGCATTGGAGAAGCTTAACCTGAAGAATCCCTGTTACAACAGCTGCACTACACCTTTATACAGATTTACAGGGGACTCCGTGATGCCAGTAGGAACACACATCTTGCCCGTGATAGTTGGAGAAGCCCCCCTCCAACAGAACATCATGATTGAGTTCATCGTAGTAGACACCCCATCCGCTTATAATGCAATCTTGGGAAGACCATTTTTATCAGGCATCAGGGGAGTCTTGTCCATTTATCATAATGTCTTGAAGTTTCCAGTTGGGACCGAGGTAGGAGAAGTCAGGGGAGACCAGCAGGCAGCCCGCACATGTTATGCAGTGTCTGCCAACCCTGCTGCATTGGCAAGGCAGTATGCCCACGTCATCCATAAACCGGGTCTCGGGGAGGCATAGTTGGAAAGCACAAAATAGTTTGGAAATAAAGGAGAGTACCCGGTGTGTTACCTCAGGAAGAAGGGTTATTCTAGGAGGACTTAGTCTCAAGACTTGAAGAAGGATGTTAGCTCGGTTGGTGTATTTCTAATGTGTACACCCCGACCTTTTTCTGCTTTGTATTTGCTTTTGAGAAAATCAATAAAGTCAGTTTTAGTGTTCTTAATTTCGCCTAAGCAAGTCTTCATCGTTCCATTTCGCCTCGAGACCAGGAAAAGCCATATGGTGTTCCTGTTGCCTTGGTCAGGGTATACCCTCCTCTAGGAAGGACCTGGTGCTCAAATGCATAAGGGGTGTAGTCACTCGCCAGGATCTATCTCATCAAGACCAGAAGAACCTATATAGGCCTCCTGAAGCCTCGGACGGGGAATACCCCCCTCCAGGATGAACCTGGTGTGAAAGTAGCCATAGCTGCTTGCCAGGACAGTTAACCAAGAAGCCAAGATACTCCATCTGGATACCCGATATCTTTCTGCATCGTACTACCACTTCTCCTTGTTACATTCGAAGGTCTGAGTTGAAATGGCTTTAGTAGCCGCTCAGAAACAAGACATCAGGGAACTAGGCCATTACACCTGGGAGCCAGACGTTTCACCTTGATAGGTGACTAAGATAAAACCATCACCATGATTCCCAGCAAGAAATTCAACAAAGTTAAATGAGCAATGGTCAGACATGATATCTAATAGTTGATTTCTACTAAGAGAGATTATTGACTAAGGATTGTATTCAAGACAAACTGAAGACCTATTGTCCACCAGCAAGTTAAGATGGAAGATAAACTATACAGGAATCAGGGTAGTCTTTACTTGGATCACATTCAAACATACAAGTGTCACTTTGGAACAAGGCATAAGTCCACAAGCAAGTGTATGAAGAAAGGAAATGATCGTAAAAAAAAAAAAAAGGATGAAATTCATTAAGCCAAGTAGGGTGCCCAATTCCCGTTACAAGGCTACAAATGAAATTACAAAAATTGGTTGTGGATGATAAAATGAAATATATACAAGTTACATATCATTCCCCCCCTCTCCCGCTTACTTTTCCTGCTGGGATCTATCTATTTGCTCCCCTCTGGGCTGCCCATCCTGCCTGGTTTCATCCACTCCTTCTGCTACTTGGCTCCTATTTGCAACCTGAGAGGGATCATCTCCAAGCATCCCTGCTTCAACAGGGAATTCAACTATCCCGATCTCGTGGGTAGAGCCTGGCCTTGTTTTTTCTTAAGTAGAAGGAGGATCCTGTGATCCCACCTCAACGTTTTCCCTAGATCCGGTAGCAAGAGGAAGAGAAGATGGACCCGGGATAGAGGCATCCTGAAGGGGACCTCCCTGATCGGGGCCGGCATTAGAAAGAGCAGCGGCCTTCGCCATAATTTGGTCTCGATCCTAGCCCAAAGGAGTCAACAAATCGAAAGAAGGAGGGAAGGCCTTGGCAACCTTGTAGGAGGCAGTAAAATATCCATCTATGAAGGAAGAATCCATTCGGGATTCTAAAACCTTCACGGAACCCTGTATGAATCGATTTTCATCCAAGAGGACTGCCATCTCTGCCTTGACGGTTTCCCTCTCAGCTTGTGCCGAGTAGAAACGATGGTTTCTGTGTCATAGGCGCGCTGCATCCTTTCCAGCTCCACCAGAGCATCCTGCCTCCCAAATTCAGATTCGGCCGCAGCTTTCACCAAGGAAGCAACGTTCTCTTCAGCCCGAGCCAGCTCATCCTTGGTTTCCTCCACTTGGGCCCGAAATGCCATATTGGCCTCCATTAAGGCTGACGCTTACTGCCCCATGGCCAAGGCAAACTTGAAGCCCTACATAAGAAAGGAAATTAGTACCTAAAAGGAAGTTATATGTAACAAGTAGGAAAAGTTGCAAGTATATACCTCGACAAGCAACGCGGTTCCCTTGGTAACTAGGATATCCGTCGGCAAGGAGGACATCTGATGTAGGCCTTATCCAGGACAGGCTGCTATGAATTTAGAAACTATGTCGTCCTGGCCGCCATCTTGCAGCCTTGACCCAGAAGGGAGATCAGTGGAAGGAGGTTTGTGGAAGGAGGTTTGGGGGCGGATGCTTTAGCCTTCTCCACCTTGGTAGGCTTGTCCTTCTCCACCCCTGTAGCCCACCTAGCTGAAGGAACCCGAGAAGGAGGAGAGCCTGCCACGACTGCAGACTTGGGGGCAACAACCTTAGTAGCCGGCTTTGCCTTGGGGACTGAGGAAGTTTTGACTTTAGCTGCCTTTGCCAACATCTCACAAAGAGAGGGACGAGCAACGTTCTTCATTAACGAAGGACCTGGGAAACGAAGTGTCGACCTAGCCAAGGTAGGAGGGGAGGAAGGTGCTGGGGGGAATGACCCTGAGGCGACCCCGGCGCCAGGAGGAGATGGGATAGGAGAGCGGGATGTCTGGGAAGCCAGGATTAGCTGTCCCGAAGTAGAAGGAGAAGGAGAAGATGTTGGATGAGGGACTGTTGAAACTGCAATATATATAAGAAAGTATATAATAATAAACATAGAGAGAGAGAATGAAGGAAGGATATTGGCAAAACACGATCACTCACCCGGTTCAGTGACAGATATCCTCAGATACCTCTCTAATCGGGCTCCTTTGAAGGAGTCACAAGAGGGGTACTGCATGTTAATATAACCCCGCTTCAGGATCCTCGTCAGGATCCCTCTGGATTCAGAAGACAACTCCTCTGAAATCCATTTGTCTTTTGGAGAGAACCGGGTGGGAACGAAGTATTCGGTTCCCCTGATGTGTACCGAGCGGCCCCACTCCCCTTTGACTATTATCCATTCATCCTTTCAGGGTGGATTATATTTCACGTTTGCCCCGGGTACGACGAACTTCATTTTATTGCTGGGTCTCAAATAAAACTGACCCCAGGGTGACAGGCTGGCCATCTGGTAGATGTAGCAGATCTCGTGGATACCCACTTCCCTCTGAATGTTGTCCCTCTCACATTGCTCTCTCCAGAGCACCAAGAACCCCGTCAAGTTTTTCCAGAACCCAGGAGAAATTTGGAGTGGGGCTAGTTCCAAAGCTATAAGAATTCTACGGAGTGAGGGGTGAAGCGGAAGCCGGACCCCACATTCGAAGGCGGCTACATGGATCAGCAGACGACCTTCAGAGGGGTTGTAAACGTTATAACCCCGATGAGGAAGAGACAGTGAGAGGTAGTCCGGTATCCTAATGGTCCTCCTCAATCGGATAAGAGTGTCGGATGTACAGACGGAGTCCGGGATAATCCGACCGTCATGGAAGGAGGACAATGGGCCTATGTGAACCCCAGTTAGACCGATAGTCGGGGCATTCCCCTCATCTGCCTCGATTTCACCCTCATCGTCGTCTTCATCAGCAATTCGGGCTGGGTCTTCGGGCCCAGTGCTAGAACCCGACCCGATTATTTAATTCTTGCTAGGACGACAGCGTTTTAGCGGAGTACTGTCATCGATGACGTTGCCCTTGTCCCGACCTCGTTTCGGCTCTTTAGACGTCAGTGAATCTTCACCTGATCCCATTCGTCCCGCATCAAGCATCTCGTCAATGCTGTCAGAAAGATTCGGAGAAGAAGGTGGAGGGTTAGCCAGGACCTCCGGGCTATCTTCTGGGAGGACCGGTGTAGAAGCTGGTTTGTTGGAAGGTGAGGCCATTTGAGTAAGAGAAGGAAAGCAAAGAGGATTCTTAGAGGAGAAAGAAGAAGAAACAGAAGCCCTGAAAGGTGATGCGCCACAAGATAGTTCTATAAACTATCGTAAATGATGGGGCGTGTCGATGTTTATCCGCAAGTGCACGGATCGTTACAATCGTGTAGCAGCAAGTATGGTTCGTTCCACAGGGAAAGTATGGTACACGTAAGTCGGTTCTACATTTATGTTATAGGCAAGCTATTTACACTAATTACAAGCAAGAAAATAAAAGGAGACTGTGACAAGCGATTATCTAAACTAATGATGGCTAGGATGGAAAATTACACTATGCGTATCCTATGGTCACGGATACGTAATCTCTAATTACAACGGTAAAGTAAAGATGCGATCACTAGACAACTAATTAATTTAAACTAATTATATTAGCAACTAAATAAGCAAGTAAATTAATTAACACTAAGTCACTATAATTAAATTACACTAATTAACTACAACTAACTTAACTAACTAATTCTTGCAAGGTTATGCAAGAGCAAGGATAAATGAAAAGGGATATTATCAATTGATCACAATTAAGTTCTCTAGTTCTATGGCATAGGTAATTCAACAACTACCACTCTAAATATTATCAACTATGATTATAGAATGACAATAATAGAGGAATTACACCCTAGAACATAAGACTAGTCAATAAGCATGATCATGTACTTACTAACCAAATTTTCTCCAATATAGCTAATCAAATGTTATTAATCAAGATTACATGCTACTAATTCGTCAATCAACAACATGCATCTATTCAATCTAATTCAATTCAACATTTAATAGCTAAATATGGATATATAAAGGTAGAGATCAATTAATTACAATAATAAGTCATATGAAAATCAATCCCTCAACATAAAGATTATTATACACATACATGTTACATGAATCACAAATAATGGAAAGAAGTAATAGATAGAAGTAACCACAAGATGGTAATCTTCTTGTCTTCAATGAAGCTCCAAATCTACTCCTTCCAAGCTATGAAGCTCACATGCAACCATGTAGTGTGTGTTTAAGTTATCTAAGCTATTATAATGTAATTCTAAGTTGTTGGGTGTAATTTGGTCTAAGAGGATGTGTATTTGGATATTAGAGAGAGTGTTTTAGGTTAGAAGAGGATAAATATATATAGGGAACTGTTTTGGGAAGGTTTGGACGTGCACAACTCCAAGGTCGGTCGTCCCAGCGGGTTCAGAACACCAGGCTCGCGGGTTTATTCCCGCCGTCGGAAGTCACGGTGGATTTTCGGAGGTTGGCTGCGAGTTCTGAACTTCTGGACCGCTGGCTTGTTCCCGCCACATGAAACCACTGATATTCTGTGTGTTTGGATGAGTTTGGGCTGCCAAGAATCCGCTGGAAGTGTGCTTGAAGCTTGCACCATCAATGGAGTTTGGTGGACTTGGATGGGAGGACAAACTTGTGCATGGAATGCCCAAAGTGGACCCATCTTGACCGAAGGACGACCGGCTGCCGATCTGGTAGAAAATCATCGGAAAAACGGTCGAAAAATGACCGGTACTGGATGGGTCAAACGCCGGGTCAGACGGGTCTGCACCGGGTCACGCGGGTCGTGGTTGACCCGGCTGGAGGTAGAAGAAGGGGTGACGTCACGCTGACGTCATGCTGACGCGCGTGACACCCAAAATGACGTCGTCCCATTTGTTGACGTGGCGCTGACGCTGTGCTTTGGCTGGCGAATTACCATTTGTACCCCTGAGCTTTCCCTTATTCACATAATCTGCATTATATTCCCGATTATTTCACTTTTGCCCCTGATTTCTCCACAATTACCACAATGCCCCTGAATTCCTCTAATTACCTGAAACACTTATTTATACCCTATTAAATACACAAAAATACTCGGAAACAAATACAAAAGATAGGAAAAGGGAGCGCTAAATGTGAACATTTGGAGCGCGATCAAAAGGTTCAAATAAGCGTGAGCGTGTGAGGGAAGAAGGAAGGGTGCATTTATAGGCAAAGACGGGCAGATATCGAGGTAGAGGAAGAGACGGAGTCGGAGATGAATTATGACAGTTTCAAGGGAATCGCGCCAAAAACGGCCAATTTAAAATCTAAAGACAGACGTTATCTAACACGTGGGTCGAGCATTAAATGCCATCAAATCCAAGAAAGATACTCTCATCAATTGTGGAAGCCAGCTGGACGAGACTAGACAAGCGGACAAGACGGAAAATCCTTCGAGTGGACGAGGGAATCCTGACTCCAACCCCTGCAAGACACCGGTGTTCAAGTCAGGGGGGACTTTTGTTAACCGCCATAATTGGCGGGGATCAAAAAAGAATTTTCCACTAACTTATAGAAGAAAGTCGGGATCCAAAGTAGAAGCGAAAAGATATCCAGGTACCCCGCCTGCTAGCTGACGGGCTAGAGAAAGAGCCTTTACCCACCCCGGCCAGGGCCAAAATCCCCGGGACCATGAAAAGCACTAGGAAGCCAAAAAATAAGCGGGGGCCTGGGAGACACAACCATCACGAGATCCTGGCACCCAACTACCCCGAGTACCCCGATACCTGAGTATCCTGGTACCCCGCTACTTGAAACCCCGATATCCGCGAACATCGTTTTAAAAGGAGCACGAGAGACGCAGGGTACCCGGGGTACCCAGACCAGCGAAACACGTGACATACACGTGGCAAGACATATACCATGATCCCAGTAGACCGACCCCGCTGAAGCAGGAGGGAGGCACCCCGAAGAGTAGACTACATATAAAAACAGACACTAAACGTCACCGTTCAAGATAAAAACTCAAGCTACAACGCGGCATTCATTCCCGCCAATTTAGTATCCTTTTTTAAATAGGAGTCAACTCATTTGGGAACCGGAAAAGAAGGAATCACCAGGTCTTTTGGGATCAATCTCTCGACGAATTCGTCGGACTCCAAAGGAAGACCCGTGTATCACTGAAACCCTAGACCGAGGTTCTAGGAGTGCTCAGCAAGAAAGCGGGCCTATATATTGATCATATGTTCATAGGAAAAAGGGGATCGAAACCCTAATTCACTTTTTCTACTTATCAATAGGCACGTAAAGCTCTATCTCCATCGTTTTCCCTTAGGCTTTATTTTCTTCCACGCTGTAATATTGATAGTCCGATTACCAAGTTGTAAAGATCGTACTTCACATCGACATATTTATTTATAAACAATCTTTCAGCTTTCATACATCCTCCACATGAGAAACTCATCCTTCCTTCTACTTGCATTTCATCATAATATTGGATTCGTGATTCCTAGCGGGGAACCAGGCTGCTAAGTATCTCGCTGGTCCAGTTAATCTCGATCTGGGTCATACAAGCATTATCCCGCCTAGCAGATTCCAAAGAACTAGCGGGGTATCGGGGTATAGAGTATCTTGCTAGCCCAGGTCTAATTAGATCCGGGTGTAGGGAAAAATACCGTAGTACACGCAGCGGAAGCGAGACTAAAAAATAGATTTAGTAACTTTTAAAATTTTTCCTTTTTATGAACCTTAAACCCTTTAATCAATTAAACATATATATTATCTAACAAAAGAAGAATACCTTTTGTCGCGTTATCCGATTGACTTACGTCGATGGTAATCTGCAAGATCTTCAATCCTAGCACGAACGTGGATCACCTAGGAGCGTGGTCTCCCTTTTCTTTGAATTGCAAACCTGAGAATGGACAAACAAACTTTTCTTTTCCTTTGTTAGTCACAAAAACAATCAAAAGAAGACTAAGATTATTCCGGTCACTTTTGAGTTCTCAATCTTATGATCGAAACTCGCGTGAACCTCAATCGATGTTGTACACACAAGCTTATTGATAAACAAGCAATTAGTGTACCATCAAAGAATAATCTATTCACTCTTTTATGTTTTAGTAGAATAAAAACCTTTCTATGAATTAAGAAGAAGAAGAAAATTGAATCAAGCACCACAAAAGCCTAGAGTGGCCGAATTCTATAAGTCCACATATATAGGTGGCCAATTTTTCTTTCCTTCTTTCTATTAGGGTTGCCGAAAATACTACACCAAAAGGGACTAGGGTTGCCGCAATACTCAAGCCAAAAAGAGTTTGTATTGCACCCTAATTCCTATTTAGTTTAAGACTTCAAACCCTAATCCAATTCATAGATCTTTTATTCTTTTATTTGACTAAATAAAAAAAAAAACTTCTTATTTGATTAAATAAATAAAGTTAATTATTTATTTTCTTATCAAACAAGTCTTTTAATTTTAGTATACTACTACCAATAGTATAACTCTAGGAATCATATTTCCTAATCAGAAAAGATTTGTTTCTTAATTAAACAATTAATTAATAAATAAATTAATTCTTATTTAATTAAAACAATGAAACAAAATAATATATTAGGTTAAAATATTAACCCTTGCTGCCCCACTTGTCTAAAATAGGGCCTTATATTATTTTCTCATTTCATTTAATCCATTGGACTTTAAATAAAAAGCCCACATGTGAACTAGACCCATTCTTACTAAAAGAAACAAGCCCACATGTCTTTCATTAATATATTAATACAATTGTGCAGCCCATTAAATAAATAATGTGCAAATTATATTCTTAATATATTAAATGCAATTCTAAATGGACCCATAAATTGGTCCGGTAGAATATATCAAGTGATCCATGCAAGTCCGTGTGGATTGGGGATCTTGGCGGGCTATCTAAATATAAGCTTCAATAGACATAACCTAATCACAATCAACAAATGATTCACTTAGGTCCGATCCATTAATTTTAACTCATTCCACTAAAGAGCTAAAATTGAACTCTTAAATAAAGATAGAAAAGGAAGATGTTCCTCATTCATACCCTAGACAATCAAGTTGGAGATAGTGTATCCTCGTGATTAATATCAGTAATCGCCAAGAGTTCATAGACCGCCTATAACTCTCCAAGTTACCATATTTACTCATATGACCACGTTTTGAACTTGGATATTTTGACTTGTCCAGAAGCCATGTTTTCAATAGACACTATCGAAAACTCAACGTTGAGATTTAATATCCAATTACCTCAAAACATCCATATGATGATATTATACTCTCATTTAATAAATGGAGCCACGATGTCCATATCTATAAATGAAGTCCTCTATCGATTAACAAACGAATATCACCAAACTATCGAGGATAGACTATGCGATATAATCGTACTCATTGATAACTCAAATGATATCACTTGTAACCATAAGTCCATCATTTATCTCAGGATTAACATAGACTCTCCGATTGTCCTGATAATGAAAAGACTTTTATCTACTGACGGTTATAGATAAAGTATTTCATTGTGATCCAGTTCAATGCACCTAGTGCACTAGATTCTTTTGCTCGAAGACACTCCGATGATTTTAGACTCATCATATCTCATTTGATCCCACTCAAATGCTAGCAAAAGAATTCTACAACTTTAATAAGATAAAGGTGCCCAACCTTTAACTTAAGTTGTGAACAATATTCAAGACTAACTAAAGAATTGTGTCTACCACATACATATCCAGATGTACGAACAATTCTTCTTTTCTCATAGTCTTTAGACCTTATGATTATTTACTTTGACAATTATAATATTAAACTATAAATGCTATAAGATTTGTTAAACCAGAAATCACTTTATTAATATGAAAAAGATTGTTAATTACAACATTACACTCTTGCTATTGAGCATAATCCTAACAATCTCCCACTTGCACTATAGCAAATGTGTCATATCTCTTAAGCCCATGTTCTCTATGAAACAAATTATAGCACGGTGTGTATAAAGCTATCTAGAGGGGGGGTGAATAGATTTTACGCTTTTTACCCAATTTTTCGTGTTAGTCAAAATTACGAAAATGCCCTCAAGATAATATAAACAAGCAAGTGTAATATGGTGTGGAAATTAAAACAACACTTGGTTTTTACGTGGAAACCCTCACGGGAAAAACCACGGGCTATGTAAGTAAGCCACACTCGAACCTCGAATCCACTAAATGTGCAAACGATTACAACCTAATCCCGGAAGTAATCACACACCTACCTAATCCCGGTATGAGTGAACCTAGTCCAATTTGCTTGCGTTCTAAGCAACCTAATCCCGGATGCTACACACAAGACTTACTTTCTCTATGAAGAGAATACAACCCTAAGTGAATATATGTGAATATCCAAAATGCAACATAGAGCAAGGGAAACCCTATATGCTTATCTAAGATGATTAATATGCAATTAAGAACAATCCTAGATATCAAAACTAAATGACATGTCAATTAGTTTAGCTAATCAATATTAAGCACAAAACCTAATATGCTAGCACAATACAACTTCTCAAACATACATCATACTCATCTCAATATTGTATCCAAAACATACAAAATAACAAACAAGTAATTAATTAAGATTGCTAGATAAGAGAAACACAAAACATGTAAGATATTAGTGAAAAGCTTACCAAGCAAAGTATGATGAAGATTCCATGCAAGATGACATCTAGATGATCTAAGATGATGCTAGATGATGATTGATGATCATGAAAAAGTGTTTGAGTGATTAAAATTGAGTTCTTTGTGTATTTTTCTTCTCTTGAAAAATATCCTAAGTATAGAATATGAATATGAACTCTCTTGGCTGACCTAAAGTCAAAATGTTATATATATAGGGGCCATAAGTGAAGTGTGGTCGTTTTGAAAAACGCACCAGAAATTGCTCTGTGCGCTGGTGGCCTTACGCTGGACGACAGGTGCAGGACCAGCGCACACGCACATTTTTACTTTGGCGCTGGACGACATGCGCTCACACAAGCGCCAGACCAGCGGAGCCATACTGGGCAATCAGCGCTGGTGACCTTGCGCTGGTGTAGACCAGCGCACGACCGGCGACAGAGAACTGGACGATCTGCGCTGGTGGGCTGCGCTGGTATGGACCAGCGCACGACCAGCGGCACGCCACTGGGTGTTTTGCGCCGGTGAGTGGCGCTGGACGACAGGCGCAGGTGGACCAGCGCACAGCCCATAACTTTGAACTCCACAAGCAATCATGCAAGGGGAACAAAGGTAAACTAAGATGCATCCTAAAAGCCTAAATGCTATGATGTTATAAACACAAGATGCAATCATAATAACAAGCACGAAGAGATGTAAATAGGCATTGATGCACAACAAAAAGAAACACAACATACAAAGATTAAACATATGCATGAGTTGTGAGTGTGTGCAACTATCTCTTCAAGACAAGTAAGCACTTAGAGTATTACCTTTGGTGCTTGTCAATAATGAGGTCTTCAAAGGGCCTAAGCAATAACAACAACATCTAAACTACCCTTACAAAGAATCCCTACATATGGTTTGATCACGAAATAAGCCAATTAAAAACAACGGGAATCCTTACAATCTCCCCCTTTGGCTATTTCGTGACAAAACCATCACTCACATTGATTCCTCACAAAAAAATAGAAACTACGGGACTATAATGATATTCTACATTACAAAGAGATAAGAGAATGCAACTTGAAGTCTTCAATCCTCTTGTAGAATAAGCAATCCCTGAAAAGAGTTTCTAACATTTCTAATACAAGAAAAGTGTGAGATTAATCATGTGAGAACAATACCAAGCATTTGCATTTTTAGAATTTAGGCACAACATTACCAAATGTATGCAATGTATGATAAATGCAATGCTCCCCCTCAACGGGTTACTCCCCCTCAATGTATGTTCTCCCCAAAGTGCACAATAGCTTCTATATTTTGCACCTCCCCTTACCATATCCTACTCCCCCTTTTTGTCATGATATAGGCAAAGGAGTAGTCCCCAACCGGGTCACTCATAGCAACGAGAGATAGAAGCATGCAAGATTTGCATATACATATAAGTCACTTTATGCACTTCAATTAATTTGAGAGAAACAAGGAGATTTATTTTGAGAAAATGTGTGAATCCAACATGCTTTGCATACAAGACATATATCATTCAAGTCCAAAATACAATGGTATTTGGCAAAGCAAATGACAAAGGTTTCTAATAAGAATTCAAACCAATTTCACCAATGTCATGGTAAAAGCAAGGATATAGAGATTATTGATTTCAATTTAAGAGCAACTATATCCAACTTTATAAGCGAAACATGGCATGAGCGACTTTGCACCCTATTTGATTTTTCCGGATAAGATATCCGTATGATAGTAACCATGTTCAACTAATAAAGAAAGAGAGACATTTGGAATGTAAATTCCTTTGAATGGATACAAGATCCTTTATTCATTTTGAGTCTCATAAGTTTTCACACAAGTTTTGCATTTTAAGAATATGCAATCATCAATTCATGCTTTTCATGAGAGCATGTTGTATGAATTTCATGCTTTTTCATTTGACATAAGCATGTTATAAAAGAATCATCATGTCATGGAGATAACTATAGGTCATTCACATCATACTTCCTATGTAAATCTCCTAGTCCAAAAATGCATGTTTGAACATAAATATGACATGGATTGTAGACAAGCAAGGTTCACACTTATAGAATTTGAAAACATATATACATATGTACAACCAAGCTTACTCAAGCAATCAAAAGAAGAGGCATAAGATATTTCAAATTTTTTGCAAGATACAAGAATGCAAAATAGCTCTCTTTGCTTGAGTTCCCCATATGGGGTCAAGTAAATCACATCACTCCACAAGACATATCCCAATAGATCTACTAAGAGTTTTAAATCGAGTAGCATCTAATGGTTTAGTAAATAGGTCCGCAAGTTGATCATTAGTACCTACATGTTCAAGTACTATGCATTTATTTTCAACAAGCTCTCTAATGAAGTGATGTCGGATGTCAATATGCTTAGTTCTAGAATGTTGGACCGGATTCTTGGAAATATTAATAGCACTCATGTTATCACAAAAGAGAGTGAGAGTACCTTGGTTGAATCCGTAGTCCACTAGCATTTGCTTCATCCACATAAGTTGAGTGCATCCACTCCCCGCGGCTATGTACTCGGCTTCCGCCGTGGACAAGGAAATCGAGTTTTGCTTCTTGCAAAACCACGACACCAAGTTGTTGCCTAGAAAGAAGCAACCGCCCGATGTGCTCTTCCTATCATCACAATTTCCTGCCCAATCTGCATCACTATATCCTACAAGACTAGGATTAGTGTCAAATGAGTACCAAATCCCATAATTAGAAGTCCCATTCACAAATCGAATGACTCTCTTAACCGAAGAGAGATGGGACTCCTTGGGATCGGATTGGTACCTAGCACAAACTCCTACACTAAATGATATATCGGGCCTACTTGCGGTCAAATAGAGCAAGCTCCCTATCATGCCACGATATAAGGTTTGGTCCACACTTTTACCGCTAGCATCCTTGCTTAGCTTCAAAGTGGTGCTCATAGGAGTATCACAATGTTTGGCTTTTTCAAGACCAAACTTCTTCACTAGGTTTTTGGCATATTTGGCTTAGGATATGAAAATCCCATCATCTAGTTGCCTAATTTGCAAACCTAGGAAGTAACTAAGCTCACCAACAAGACTCATCTCAAATTGATGAGACATGACATCAACAAATTGTTGGACTTTGGTGTTGTTGGTGGAGCCAAAAACTATATCATCAACATATATTTGAGCTATGAAAAGCTCATCATTGTCTCTCTTGATGAATAGCGTCTTGTCAACACTACCTCTTGTGTAGTTGTTGTCAACAAGAAATTGAGTGAGGCGCTCATACCAAGCCCTCGGTGCTTGTTTCAACCCATAAAGTGCCTTCTTGAGGCGATAAACATGATTGGGGTGGTGTGCATCCACAAACCCCTTAGGTTGTTCAACAAACACTTCCTCTTGCAAGAAGCCATTGAGGAAGGCACTCTTGACGTCCATTTGGTGCAATTTGAACTTGTGCACACAAGAGATGGACAAGAGAAGCCTAATGGACTCTAAGCGGGCAACAGGAGCAAAAGTCTCCTCAAAGTCGATACCCTCAATTTGAGAGTACCCTTGTGCTACAAGTCTAGCCTTGTTCCGCACTATGTTGCCATCCTCATCGGATTTGTTCCTAAATATCCATTTAGTGCCTATGACATTAGTGGTCTTAGGCCTAGGAACTAGAGTCCAAACCTCATTCCTTTCGAATTGGTTTAGCTCTTCTTGCATGGCAAGAACCCAAATTCATCATTTAAGGCTTCTTCAACCTTTTTGGGTTCAATTTGAGAGGTGTAGCAAGTATAGCTAATAAGATTAGCAAGTTGACGTCTAGTCCTAACACCCTCATTTACCTCTCCAATGATATCTTCTTTATCATGGAGTTTCCTAACCCATGGAGCAGGTTCTTTAGAGTCCAAGAGAGGAACTCTAGCAATAGGTTGTGTGTCATCATTGTTGACATTAGATGTCCCAACATTAGGAGACACCACAACCTTCTCCAAAGGAGAACCATCACTAAAAATAACCTCCTCCTCATGATCATTAGACTTGAGCCTAGTATCATCAAATACGACATTGGATGATTCCATAACACTTAGAGTCTTTAAATTGAAAACTCTATAGGCTCTACTATTCAAGGCATAGCCAATAAAAATACCCTCATCACTCTTAGCATCGAATTTGCCAAGTTGATCACGGTCATTCAAAATGTAGCATTTGCTTCCAAAAGTGTGGAAGTAGCTAACATTTGGCCTCTTGCCTTTCCATAACTCATAGGAGGTGTTTCTAGTACCGGGCCTTAGGAAGACTCTATTTCCTATATAGCAAGCCGTATTGACGGCTTCGGCCCATAGGTTCCTAGGGACATTGTTGCTAAGCAACATCACACGGGCCATCTCTTGAAGGACCCTATTTTTCCTCTCAACAACTCCATTTTGTTGAGGTGTCCTAGGAGCCGAAAACTCATGGGAGATGCCTAAACCATTACAAAAGGTTTCAAAAGTAGCATTCTCAAATTCCCTCCCATGGTCACTTCTAATCCGTTTTATGCTTTTAATATTAGAATTCTTTTCATTTTGTATTTTATTACAAAGCAATTTAAACTTATCAAAAGTTTCGGATTTTTCTCTAAGAAAATATGTCCATGTGAACCTAGAGAAATCATCAACACATACAAAAATGTATCTCTTTCCACCCAAACTTTCGGTTTGCATGGGACCCATGAGGTCCATGTGGAGAAGCTCAAGAGGCTCCTTGGTGGTGAGATACTTACCCTTTTTGTGCATGCTTTTAGTTTGCTTTCCTTGTTGGCAAGGTCCACAAACACCATTGGCTTTCTTCCCAAGCTTAGGGAGGCCACGCACACACTCGAACTTTCCAAGGGTCCGTAGATCCCTAAAGTTCATGTGGCCAAGTCTTTCATGCCACAACTCAATTTGCTCATCCATGGACACATGATTAGATACAATACTAGCTTCAAGACAATAACAATTGTCGCTAGATCTCATGCCCTTCAACAAGGTTTGTCCATCGGGTTTTAGGATTGAGCAAAAATCTTTAGAAAACAAGACGGAATATCCTTCATCACTAAGATGTGAAATGCTTATTAAATTGGCTTTCAAGCCATCAACAAATAAAGCATTGGATAAGGAGGGTAATCCGGGAACGGAAATGGTTCCTTTCCCTTTAACATTTCTTTTGGATCCATCACCAAAAGTGACATTTCCACCTTCCTCCATAACAAGAGTCTCGAAGAAACTCTTGTTTCCCGTCATGTGCCTAGAGCACCCACTATCCAAGTACCAAAAATTAGAAGAATTTGCCTTCAAGGCTATTTGTGCAACATGGCAAACATTTTCATTCTTTCTAATCCACTTAGCAACAATTTTAGCTTTCTTAGTGGTCTTTGGTACATGTGCTCTACTATTTCTAGGATTATGCAAATCAATATTTTCATTCCTAGAAACATGCATCTTGGCTCTATTCTTTCTCTTTTCAATCATGCTTTGTTTTCTACACATTTTAATATATTGAAAGCAATTTGGTCTAATATGACCATCACAACCACAAAAGTGACAAATAGGGATGAAATAAGGAATCATACCTTGCCTTTGTGCACGTATGGGAGCTTGTCCATGTCTTTGTGGATAAGTGGGTTCAATCCATCTTCGTTGTTGAACCGGTCTAGGTTGCTTCCAAGCTTGAGGTTGCATGATTGGTCTCTTTCCTTTGTGAGCCAATTTTGGAGGAGTGTTGGCTTGAGGGACCCTAGGGGGTTGAGCTTGAGATTTCCTTCTTGGCCCCATTTTCACTTGAGCATTAGAATATTGTCCTACTTCTAATTTCTTCCTAGGAGGTTGCACAAATGAAGTTTCTTCGTTCTTCAAGCTCTTGACAAACACGGTCTTGTTAGAGGTTGAGATTTTCTTGCCATCATCATACCCAAGACCTCTCTTGTCACTTGGACTCTTTCCAACACCAAGTAAATGATCAAGCTTCTTGGTGCTAGAGTCTATCCTAGCCAAGGACCCTTTAACTTCTACAAGTTCCCTCTTCAAGCCTTCTTCACTTCTCTTGGACAAGTCTAACTCCTCAATTAACTTATCCTCTCTCCTCTTCAATCTTTCCACTTGTTCACTTAAGTGGTCATTGTGAGCCGAAAGTTCAAGGTTTTCTTCTCTCAACCTCTCAATCTTTCTTGTGCTTTTAAGTGCTAAATCATTGAACTCGGCATGGTATTTAGCAAGCACCTTTTGCTCCACAAATTTCTTTTTGGAACTAGAAGAGGAGTCACTTTCTACTTCACTTGAGTCATTTTCCTCTTGACTCATTTCCTCTTTCTCACTACCACTTTTGCTCTTATGTGAGGAGGCAAAAGCTAGGAGGTTAGCCATGAGCTCTTCTTCACTTGAAGACTCATCTTCCTCATTGGAGTCATCACTACTCCCACTCCAAGTGGTGGCCATCACTTTGCTCTTCTTCTTTTCATTGTGATTAGCACATTCGGGGGCAAAGTGACCAATCCCACCACATTCAAAGCATCGGACCCCTTTCCTTTCGGTCCTCTCTTGTCTAGGCTCAAACTTCTTGAAGGAACTCTTTTTCTTCAAATCTTGTCCTCTTGACCCAAATCCCTTCTTCTTCTTGAACCCCATAACCTTGTTGAACCTTTTCACAAATAAGGCAAGGTCTTCATCCGATTCATGCTTTGCCTCCTTTGCATCCTTTGCATCCTTAGATGCTTTCAAAGCTATTCCTTTAGACTTCTTAGGAGGAGTAGTGGTGCTAGAAGCCTTCCTAGACTCATATGCAAGGAGACGCCCAATCACCTCACTTGGCTTCATATCCATGTAGCCACTTTTTTCTTCTATGGCCGTCACCTTGGATTCAAACCTATCGAGGAGAGATCTCATAATTTTTTGCTTGACTCTCCTATCCGAATACGGGTCTGGCTTTGATTTACAATGTCCGTCAATTTGATTTCGAAGTCATTGAAGCATTCATCCTCTCCCATCCTAAGTAGCTCAAACTGAGTTTGGAGGACTTGAAGCTTGGACTCCTTCACCACCTCGGTTCCCTCATGTGCAACTTGAAGGATGTCCCATGCCACTTTGGCAATCTGAGTATTCTGAATAAGCTTGTACTGATTCTCATCCATAGCACACATAATGGCATGCATAGCCTTCCTATTCCACTTAGAAGCCTCAAACTCTTGCGCGTTCCATTGCGCCTTAGGCTTCAAAACATCTTGTCCTCCACCCGCGGGAGTCATCATAGGGAGATCATATCCGTCTTCCACCGCCATCCATGCACGGTCATGAATTTGGCATATGTAGGATTCAATCTTCCCTTTCCATTGGGAATAGTTCAATCCGGTAAGAAGTGGAGGCCTTGTGCTAGAAGCTCCTTCGTGGCCACCACCATTTCCACCATTTCCACTCATAGTGTTTATGAATGAATGAAATGAATGCAAATGTATGAATGATCAAAAATCACACAAAATGCAAAACACACCAAAATAAGCAAAGATCACCTATGTATGTCTAGGAACCCGCTCTGATACCAATTTAAACAAATTATAGCACGGTGTGTATAAAGCTATCTAGAGGGGGGGTGAATAGATTTTACGCTTTTTACCCAATTTTTCGTGTTAGTCAAAATTACAAAAATGCCCTCAAGATAATATAAACAAGCAAGTGTAATATGGTGCGGAAATTAAAACAACACTTGGTTTTTACGTGGAAACCCTCACGGGAAAAACCACGGGCTATGTAAGTAAGCCACACTCGAACCTCGAATCCACTAAATGTGCAAACGATTACAACCTAATCCCGGAAGTAATCACACACCTACCTAATCCCGGTATGAGTGAACCTAGTCCAATTTGCTTGCGTTCTAAGCAACCTAATCCCGGATGCTACACACAAGACTTACTTTCTCTATGAAGAGAATACAACCCTAAGTGAATATATGTGAATATCCAAAATGCAACATAGAGCAAAGGAAACCCTATATGCTTATCTAAGATGATTAATATGCAATTAAGAACAATCCTAGATATCAAAACTAAATGACATGTCAATTAGTTTAGCTAATCAATATTAAGCACAAAATCTAATATGCTAGCACAATACAACTTCTCAAACATACATCATACTCATCTCAATATTGTATCCAAAGCATACAAAATAACAAACAAGTAATTAATTAAGATTGCTAGATAAGAGAAACACAAAACATGTAAGATATTAGTGAAAAGCTTACCAAGCAAAGTATGATGAAGATTCCATGCAAGATGACATCTAGATGATCTAAGATGATGCTAGATGATCTAAGATGATGCTAGATGATGATTGATGATCATGAAAAAGTGTTTGAGTGATTAAAATTGAGTTCTTTGTGTATTTTTCTTCTCTTGAAAAATATCCTAAGTATAGAATATGAATATGAACTCTCTTGGCTGACCTAAAGTCAAAGTGTTATATATATAGGGGCCATAAGTGAAGTGTGGTCGTTTTGAAAAACGCACCAGAAATTGCTCTGTGCGCTGGTGGCCTTGCGCTGGACGACAAGCGCAGGACCAGCGCACACGCACATTTTTGCTTTGGCGCTGGACGACATGCGCTCACACAAGCGCCAGACCAGCGGAGCCATACTGGGCGATCAGCGCTGGTGACCTTGCGCTGGTGTAGACCAGCGCACGACCGGCGACAGAGAACTGGACGATCTGCGCTGGTGGGCTGCGCTGGTGTGGACCAGCACATGACCAGCGGCACGCCACTGGGCGTTTTGCACCGGTGAGCGGCGCTGGACGACAGGCGCAGGTGGACCAGCGCACAGCCCACAACTTTGAGCTCCACAAGCAATCATGCAAGGGGAACAAAGGTAAACTAAGATGCATCCTAAAAGCCTAAATGCTATGATGTTATAAACACAAGATGCAATCATAATAACAAGCACGAAGAGATGTAAATAGGCATTGATGCACAACAAAAAGAAACACAACATACAAAGATTAAACATATGCATGAGTTGTGAGTGTGTGCAACTATCTCTTCAAGACAAGTAAGCACTTAGAGTATTACCTTTGGTGCTTGTCAATAATGAGGTCTTCAAAGGGCCTAAGCAATAACAACAACATCTAAACTACCCTTACAAAGAATCCCCACATATGGTTTGATCACGAAATAAGCCAATTAAAAACAACGGGAATCCTTACACTCTAGATGCCCATCGAAACTCTTCTGAGGTAGAGCCTTTGTGAAGGGATCCGCTAGATTTTCTGCTGACGCGATTTTGGTAATCGTCACGTCACCTCTTTGAACAATCTCCCTTAAAAGATGATACTTTCTTTCAATGTGTTTACCTCTCTTGTGACTTCTTGGTTCTTTCGAATTAGCCACTGCTCCACTGTTGTCACAGTAGATAGTGATCTGCTTATTCGCACTAGGAACCACTTCCAAGTCAATCAAGAATTGACGGAGCCAAACAGCCTATTTGGCAGCCTCGCATGCAGCAACATACTCAGCTTCCATGGTGGAATCAACAATACAAGATTGCTTTATACTCCTCCATATGACTGCTCCTCCTCCAATAGTAAACACAGCCCCTGATGTGGATTTTCTGGAGTCAGAATCTGATTGGAAATCAGATTCTATATACCCAACAGGAATCAAATCCCCTCCAGAGTATACAAGCATATTATCTCTCGTTCTCTTGAGATACTTGAAAATATGCTTGACTGCCGTCCAGTGATCAGGACCAGGTTTCGATTGAAACCTACTAACTATGCCAACAGCAAAATAAATATCTGGTCTAGTACAGAGCATTGCATACATGAGACTTCCAACTGCCGAGGCATATGGAACTCTACTCATGAATTGCTCTTCATGCTCATTCTTAGGAACTTGTTCCTTAGAAAGTTTGATTCCATGTCTGAAAGGTAACATACCTTTCTTGGAATCCTGCATGGAAAACCTAGACAAGATCTTGTCTATGTATGAAGCTTGGGATAATGCAATCGTTTTATTCTTTCTATCCCTTATTACTTGGATACCTAGAATAAAACTTACTTCTCCTAAGTCCTTCATATCAAATTGTTTTGCTAACCATTCTTTTACTGATGTCAATATTCCAATGAGTAGTATATCATCAACATAAAGAATTAGGAAAACCAACTTGTCGCCTTTAATCCTTTTGTATACACAAGGTTCGTCAGGATTCTGAATAAATCCAAAACCTTTGACAGCTTGATCGAACCTTATGTTCCAGGATCTGGATGCTTGCTTTAATCCATATATGGATTTCTGCAACTTGCATACCTTTTCCATTTGGCCTTTTTCAATGAATCCCTCTGGTTGCATCATGTAGATGCTTTCGTCAAGACTTCTATTAAGGAAAGCTGTCTTGACGTCCATTTGCCAAATCTCTAGATCTAAAGATGCTGCAATGGATAAGAGTATCCTAATGGATTTAAGCATGGCCACAGGAGAGAAGGTTTCCTCGTAATTGATACCTTCTTTCTGTGTATACCCTTTAGCTACCAATCTAGCTTTAAAAGTTTCCACCTTTCCATCCATACCTCTTTTCCTCTTGTATACCCACTTGCACCCAATGGGTTTTATCCCTTTAGGCAAGTCTACAAGGGACCAGACTTTGTTATCAAACATAGATTCAATCTCAGATTGCATTGCCTTTTGCCAATGGCGACTATCAACATCCTCCAGGGTTTCCTTGTACGTGTAGGGATCATCATCGTCCGGGAGATTCTCCACTGATTCTCCCAGACCGATGTATCTTTCGGGTTGTGTTCTAACCCTCCCACTATGACGAGGAATGGTAGGTTGTTGATCTTGTGCTGGATCGGAACTTACAATTGGGTTTGGTTGTGTAACCTCTCGTGGAATTGTATCTCCTGACATCTCATTCAGGACAATTCTACTTCTAGGCACAAAATCATTCATATAGTCCTTTTCCAGAAATTTAGCATTTGTCGAAACAAATACTTTAAGATCTGAAGGACTATAAAAATAATATCCTTTAGTTTCTTTTGGATACCCTACAAATATACATGTTTCAGAACGGGACTTCATCTTTTCTGTCTTTCCTTTTAACACATGCGCAGGACAACCAAATATCCTTAAGTGTTGTAAACTAGGTTTGCGCCCAGTCCACAACTCATGCAGTGTTTTAGGAACAGACTTAGATGGTACATCGTTTAGAATGTATATAGCAGTTTGTAAAGCATATCCCCAAAAAGAAATAGGAAGTGTTGAATAACTCAACATAGACCTAACCATATCCAAAAGAGTTCTGTTTCTCCTTTCTGATACCCTATTCTGTTGAGGTGTTCCTGGTGCAGAAAACTGAGAAACTATCCCATTATCAATAAGATATTACTGAAACTCACCAGATAGATATTCTCCATCACGATCAGATCTCAAGATTTTTATGTGTTTCTCAAGCTGATTTTCTACTTCAGCTTTGAATGCTTTGAACATGTCAAAAGCATCCGACTTATGTCGCATGAGATACACATAGCCAAATCTCGAGTAATCATCTGTGAAGGTGATGAAGTACTTATATCCACCTCTAGCTTGAATGCTCATAGGACCACATACATCAGTGTGTATCTATCCTAAACATTCAGTGGCTCTTGCGCCTTTGGCCGAGAATGACTTTTTGGTCATCTTACCTTCCAAACAAGATTCACAAGTTGGTAGATCATCAACCTTTAAGTCACTTAAAGGTCCGTCACTTACCAATCTTT
The DNA here is from genome assembly GCA_008009225.1 of Acer yangbiense. Taxonomy (NCBI): domain Eukaryota; kingdom Viridiplantae; phylum Streptophyta; class Magnoliopsida; order Sapindales; family Sapindaceae; genus Acer; species Acer yangbiense. Next base: position 26,895,556 of record CM017763.1, read on the forward strand.
TAATCCTATTAAGGTTAATATGACCTAGGCATAAATGCCATAGGTAGGTTTCATCTATTGATAATTTTACTCTTTTATGATTAGGTTCCATTAATTCTGTGTCTAACGAGTGAGAGATATTTCTATGCAAAAAGAACAGACCGTTTTCCAATGTACCTTTGCAAATAATTTTGTCATTCTTACTAATAATAAAAATTTTATTAAAAGTAACTGAATATCCAAATTTATTTAAACAAGAAACTGAAATTAAATTCCTCTTGAATTGAGGTACATAATAAACATCTATCAATTCTAAATGCCTACTAGAATCAATATTAACTATAATATCTCCCACTGCACTTGTAGACACTAACGTTCCGTTGCCCAAACGCAAGTTGATTTCATTTTTATTCAGTCTTTTCCTTTCCTTGAACCCTTGCAAGGAATAACAAACATGATTAGTGGCTCCAGAGTCTATGATCCAAGAATCTGTAGAATCTGCAAAAAAAAAAAAACATGTTTCAAGATAATTAACATTACCTTGTTCCTTCTTGTTCTGAGACTTTGGGCAATTACTTTTCCAATGTCCCTTTTCACCACAAAGAGAGCACTTCCCTTTGATCTTGGTTACTATCTTGGTAGGCCCAAGTTGCTTTTTCTTCTGTTGTTTCTTGACCTTCTTACGGGACTTAACAGTAGCAACTTTACCAACCAAATGAATCTCTTGACTTGTGCCATTAGATTCACAAGTATGAGCAAGTGGCTTAGAAATAGATAGAATAAATTTATGTTTTTCAGCTTGCAACAACAACCCAATTTTCCTTTTCCATGTGACATAATTATTACCAGTTAAAGTTTTATCTTTTAGGATGTTCATAAGTGATGGGGTCATGATTTCTGAATAAAACAAAAATTTATATGAGTAAATAATCATGATAAAGCACTTTTGAATATTTATCTTGATTTAAATAAATAACTTAATCATAAAAATTCAATGGTGATCTAACACCCATAAATGTTACGCCTCCTTTGGGAGTTCGCACCATTTACTAGTTAGACTAGGTCCCACCTAATTGTTAACATAACAACCAGCGTTTTCAATTTTAGCCTTGTAATTTTACTAACAAGAACTCTTGGGAGGATATCAATAAAATTACATTGAGTGTGTTACCAAGATATCGACTCTCAATTTTCTCTCACGAAAATCCCTCCTTGGGGAGTAAATCTCGTTTGAGTCAATTGTCTAGTCTATCCTTGTAAGGAAGTATGTTGCTAAATTCCATTCATGGATGCCCCTTGGGGGGATTACCAATAAATAATAAAGCTCAACTAACCTTGGAGGCCATAGGTGTTACAAAACACCTTCTCCCACTCAATTATTTAAGGCGTGTGATTAAATCCCATAGAATGATTTACCAAGTTATCTAGATGCCAATTTAGATACCTAAATCATTCAATGCATGTTCATACCAAAAGAGATATATGAGTGGCACTCCTATTCTATATGACATGTTATCATACAATAACAAATATTGTAATATTTATGCAAAAAAATAAATAGCCACAATTTTGGTCCATCCTAGAAAAGCAAGTAAATTACAATTTGTTAGGAATACAAGATCTTCAAGTGGCCATCAACCATCCGCACATCCCTCGGCTGCCCCCCATAGGCATGCACACTCCACAACCCCACAAAGGGGCTGCCGTGCGCAGCCCACCATGATATGGGCTTGCCATGCGCAGCCCAATCCACTCCTAGGGTGCGCACGGTGCTCGTTCTAGGTTCTGGTTGCTTCCTTTTCTTCATGTCTTCGAATCTTCAATACCCGAATACATTACAGCAGTATTTAAACTAATAAAATACTGCAGTATTTTTTTTTTTTTTAATCACTGCAGTATTTATTACATTAAAAAAACTGCACTATAATAAAATAAAATAAAAACTGCAGTAGCTTTTAATACATAAAAAACTGCACTTTTAAATTACAATAAAAATAAAAGAAAACCTAGCAACTACCAAGAAGGAATTGTGGCGATGATAGACCACCCTTCTTGTTACAATTCCAAAACAAAAAATACATTGAAAATCTAGGACCAAAATCGAGCAACAACAATCCACATAAAAACATATATAAATCCATACATCCACATGTAATTATATATGTGAATACCTAGAGTGCCATCTCTTTCTAAACATGCATAATCACAATAAAAAGAAATAGATTCACGTATATATACGTTAATTAATTAAAAGGGTTGAACCTAGGCTCTGATACCAATTGTAGGGAAAAAATCGTAGTACACGCAGCGGAAGCGAGACTAAAAAATAGATTTAGTAACTTTTAAAAATTTTCCTTTTTATGAACCTTAAACCCTTTAATCAATTAAACATATATAATATCTAACAAAAGAAGAATACCTTTTGTCGCGTGATCCGATTGACTTACGTCGATGGTAATCCGCAAGATCTTCAATCCTAGCACGAACGTGGATCACCTAGGAGCGTGGTCTCCCTTTTCTTTGAATTGCAAACCTAAGAATGGACAAACAAACTTTTCTTTTCCTTTGTTAGTCACAAAAACAATCAAAAGAAGACTAAGATTATTCCGGTCACTTTTGAGTTCTCAATCTTATGATCGAAACTCGCGTGAACCTCAATCGATGTTGTACACACAAGCTTATTGATGAACAAGCAATTAGTGTACCATCAAAGAATAATCTATTCACTCTTTTATGTTTTAGTAGAATAAAAACCTTTCTATGAATTAAGAAGAAGAAGAAAATTGAATCAAGCACCACAAAACCCTAGAGTGGCCGAATTCTATAAGTCCACATATATAGGTGGCCAATTTTTCTTTCCTTCTTTCTATTAGGGTTGCCGAAAATACTACACCAAAAGGGACTAGGGTTGCCGCAATACTCAAGCCAAAAAGAGTTTGTATTGCACCCTAATTCCTATTTAGTTTAATACTTCAAACCCTAATCCAATTCATAGATCTTTTATTCTTTTATTTGACTGAATAAAAAAAAAAACTTCTTATTTGATTAAATAAATAAAGTGAATTATTTATTTTCTTATCAAACAAGTCTTTTAATTTTAGTATACTACTACCAATAGTATAACTCTAGGAATCATATTTCCTAATCAGAAAAGATTTGTTTCTTAATTAAACAATTAATTAAACAATTAATTAATTCTTATTTAATTAAAACAATGAAACAAAATAATATATTAGGTTAAAATATTAACCCTTGCCGCCCCACTTGTCTAAAATAAGGCCTTATATTATTTTCTCATTTCATTTAATCCATTGGACTTTAAATAAAAAGCCCACATGTGAACTAGACCCATTCTTACTCAAAGAAACAAGCCCACATGTCTTTCATTAATATATTAATACAATTGTGCAGCCCATTAAATAAATAATGTGCAAATTATATTCTTAATATATTAAATGCAATTCTAAATAGACCCATAAATTGGTCCGGTAGAATATATCAAGTGATCCATGCAAGTCCGTGTGGATTGGGGATCTTGGCGGGCTATCTAAATTTAAGCTTCAATAGACATAACCTAATCACAATCAACAAATGATTCACTTAGGTCCGATCCATTAATTTTAACTCATTCCACTAAAGAGTTAAAATTGAACTCTTAAATAAAGATAGAAAAGGAAGATGTTCCTTATTCATACCCTAGACAATCAAGTTGGAGATAGTGTATCCTCGTGATTAATATCAGTAATCGCCAAGAGTTCATAGACCGCCTATAACTCTCCAAGTTACCATATTTACTCATATGACCACGTTTTGAACTTGGATATTTTGACTTGTCCAGAAGCCATGTTTTCAATAGACACTATCGAAAACTCAACGTTGAGATTTAATATCCAATTACCTCAAAACATCCATATGATGATATTATACTCTCATTTAATAAATGGAGCCACGATGTCCATATCTATAAATGAAGTCCTCTATCGATTAACAAATGAATATCACCAAACTATCGAGGATAGACTATGCGATATAATCGTACTCATTGATAACTCAAATGATATCACTTGTAACCATAAGTCCATCATTTATCTCAGGATTAACATAGACTCTCCGATTGTCCTGATAATGAAAAGACTTTTATCTACTGACGGTTATAGATAAAGTATTTCATTGTGATCCAGTTCAATGCACCCAGTGCACTAGATTCTTTTGCTCGAAGACACTCCGATGATTTTAGACTCATCATATCTCATTTGATCCCACTCAAATGCTAGCAAAAGAATTCTACAACTTTAATAAGATAAAGGTGCCCAACCTTTAACTTAAGTTGTGAACAATATTCAAGACTAACTAAAGAATTGTGTCTACCACATACATATCCAGATGTACGAACAATTCTTCTTTTCTTATAGTCTTTAGACCTTATGATTATTTACTTTGACAATTATAATATTAAACTATAAATGCTATAAGATTTGTTAAACCGGAAATCACTTTATTAATATGAAAAAGATTGTTAATTACAACATTACACTCTTGCTATTGAGCATAATCCTAACACCGGGTCCATAATATACCGTTAATTCTAAATTGCACCCCGGTGACAATTTTGGGCTAACAGAACCTTTGGGCCGAAGCCATCAATACGGCTTGCTTTATAGGAAATAGAGTCTTCCTAAGGCCCGGCACTAGGCAAACCTCCTATTAGTTATGGAGAGGTAGAAAGCCAAATGTTAGCTACTTTCATTCTTTTGGAAGTAAGTGCTACATTTTAAATGACCGTGATCAACTTGGCAAGTTTGATGCTAAGAGTGATGAGGGTATCTTTATTGGCTATGCCTTGAATAGTACAGCCTATAGAGTTTTCAACTTGAAGACTCGAACCGTCATGAAATTATCTAATGTTATCATTGATGATACTAGGCTTTAGGCTAATGACCATGAGGAGGAGGTTGCTATAGTTGATGACTCTCCCTTGGAGAAGGTTGTGGAGACTCCTATCGTTAGGACGTCTAACCTTGATAAAGAGGACACACAACCTCTTAATAGAGTTCCTCTCTTGAACTCTAATGAACCCGCACCATGAGTTAGGAAACTCCATGATAAAAATGACATCACTGGAGAAGTGAATAAAGGTGTTAGAACTATGCGTCAAATAGCTAATCTAATTAGCTACACATGTTACACCTCTCAAATTGAACCTAAAAAGGTTGATGAAGCCTTAAATGATGAATTTTGGGTTCTTGCCATGCAAGAAGAGCTAAACCAATTTGAAAGAAATGAGGTTTGGACTCTAGTTCCTAGGCCTAAAACCACTAATGTCATAGGCACCGAATGGATATATGTGAACAAATTCGATAAGGATGGCAATAGGGTGCGCAACAAGGCTAGGCTTGTTGCACATGGGTACTCTCAAATTGAGGGTATTGACTTTGAGGAAACATTTGCTCCCGTTGCCCGTTTAGAGTCCATTAGGCTTCTCTTGTACATTTCTTGTGTGCACAAGTTCAAATTGCACCAAATGGATGTGAAGAGTACCTTCCTCAATGGCTTTTTGCAAGAGGAAGTCTTTATTGAACAACCCAAGGGGTTTGTGGATGCACACCACCCCAACCATGTCTATCGCCTTAAGAAGGCTCTATATGGGTTGAAACAAGCACCGAGGGCTTGGTATGAGCGCCTCACTCAATTTCTTGTTGACAATAACTACTTAAGGGGTAGTGTTGACAAGACTCTATTCATTAAGAAAGACAATGATGAGCTCTTTATAGCTCAAATATATGTTGATGATATAGTGTTTGGCTCCACCAACAACACCAAGGTCCAACAATTTATTGATGTTATGTCTCATGAGTTTGAGATGAGTCTTGTTGGTGAGCTAAGTTACTTCCTAGGTTTACAAATTAGGCAATTAAATGATGAGAGTTTTATAACCCAAGCTAAATATGTTAAAAACCTAGTGAAGAAGTTTGGTCTAGAAAATACCAAACATTGTGATACACCCATGAGTACCACTTTGAAGCTAGGCAAGGATGCTAGTGGTAAAAGTGTGGAACAAACTCTATATCGGGGTATGATTGTGAAAATACTTACAAGGTTATACTAAACAACCTAGAGGGGGGTGAATAGGTTGACACACTAGTTTTAAAAACTTTTTCGTGACTTATGTCAAAACCTTGGTGAGCATACAAATTAACCTTAAACATGATTGTTATGAGAAAACAATTAACACATGTATGCTCAATTCATCACCCTTAGTCTACAAAAACATATACCAACAAACAATGTATCTCATATACAAAATATTCAATTAAGATCAAATTCCACAAGTTGTACTTTGAATATTACAATGTAAGTTCACTAAGTAGAACTACAACAACTTGCTAATGAAGGAAATATATTAAAACCAAAACAAAGAATACATGTATTCATAATAATGTCTAATATGTACAAGTATTAATCTAAATACAACTATACAAAAGAATCAAAGAATAAGGGAATAGTATTTACACAAATGAATTGTATATACAAATATGATCAAAATGAATATTGATTACAAATCACACTTTACACAATCTTGCTTCCAAATATATCACAAGTGAATATTGTACCACAAGATTAAAACATGCACATAAACATATATAAAAGAGGGATATAAAGAATTGACACATAAGATTTTTTAACGTGGTAAAACCTTCAAGGAGGAAACATCCATGGGTTGAACTACAACCATTGGGTACTATATATATTGGATGATAAATTAGAAATTCCTCAAAAGTGACCAACCTTGATCTACTTCCTATTGGAGTCTATGTCTACCCAACCCTATTGGAAAGTACGAAATCCCTCAATGATGCGGAACCACCGTATATTGGAGATCATACCAAACCAACATCGATGGAAGATTAGAAATTCCTCAAGAGTGCATACACATCCTATTTACCCCGCTGTTTTGGAGTCTATGTCTATCCATACACATAGGCCTACCAATATTGTAGCCAACTACCTATCCAAGACACTCATGCCTCTAAAGAGCCTCCCATGCATAGCTATCCGGACCTTCCCGATCCTAGCCATGACTTCTTGCTTGGTTATTTAGACCTCTTGTCCTAACCAAGACTTCCTTGCTTGACTATCCGGACACCTTGTCCTAGTCAATACTTTATGCCTTTTACAAAAACTTCCTAGTGTGATCATGTGAATGCAAATGATGCAAACAATCAATTCATCATAGAACATGTGATCAATACATTCCATGGAAAAACTAGACCTAAACATGTGAGAACACAAGTAATATAGTCTAGATGCCAAAACATGAATTAAACCTAGAGCATGTGAAAAACACCTAACACAAAAGCTTATAGTTTCATTCACACAAATAACACTTGAATATATCATATACATGAAGCAAATATTCAAGATGTTACAAACATACATATAAATGCTAGAATTACAAAATGTATTCAATGAATATTTTAGCCAAAGATTTAGAGGAAGGATATAATGATAAATCAATTAAATCCTAGATAGCTCTAAAAACACATACAAATGAATTAATCCTAGATTCTATCAATCAAAGGATTAAAACACATTTCAAGGATTATTAATCATAAAATGATTCAATCAAGTCACAAATAATCCTAGATATCAATCTAATCACAATATAACTCTCAAACATGTGAAAAACCTAGAATCTAAGAAACTTGTTCACATATGTCTCTAATTAGACTTTTGATTAAGATTGTTTATGAAGCTATCTATCTTAATAGTATTCACCATACATATACATACATATAGAAGAAGAAACCCTAAGCAAATTGAAGGTTATAAAAGAAGAAATCACAAAGATAAGACAACTACCTTGTAATCACGAGCTGGTTCGGTTTTCTGGGTAGAACCACTTGAAAACTCGATCAAACAACTGCAAAACCACTTGGAAAAGGTAGAGGACTCGATTAAGAACAATCTCCAACATGAATCATTCAATTTTGACTTTGTTTGAGAAAGTTATGGTGTTTGGAAGGTGAGAAAAAAGTTGAGAGAAAATTTTGCTCTAAGGATTTTCTAATTTTTCTTCTTGAAAATGAATAGGAGGGAATTGAGAGATTTAAAAGGAAGAGAGAGAGGGAAAACGAAGACCAATCGAAGGCTGCCACATCAGCTCCACATGTGGACCGTGTGTGGCACACGTGGGCAGAGGGCGGTCCTTCATGTGTGGCACACGTGGCTCACACGTGGATTCCAAGCTTGGCCGTTGGCCTAGCTTGCTCCTCCCGCGCTCCTCTCGCGTTCGTCTGCCGTATTCGGGCCTCTGAACTCCGATTTTGAATCCTTTTTCAGATTCGATTTCAAATCCATTTTCGAATTACTAATCATGACTCCCTTACACACAATGATGACTACAAAAATTTGACAAAAGGTTGACAATTCATCTCGGAAAACAACGACGAAGACAACCCAACGAATGAGAACTCAAAGTAGCGTAGCTACATTGTTTAGACTCGAAACCTAATGAATGAGTAACCGAAATGACTGGGACTCAATAAGGAATCATATGAGATCATGTTCAAGTCTAAATACAATAAAACACAAACATATAAACACAAGATCACACATGTATGCCATTTCCTAGACATAGTCTTAGAACATGCAATTCTACAATGTATGACAATTTGAGTTCAATGCATGAGCATACTAAAACATGTGAATGTGTTATATAAAATGTGCACAACCATTCAGGGACACTTATGAATGATTTGTGTGTGTGTGCCTATGCCTTGTAAGAGGAATGAGGTCAATTATACCTTTGATGAGCAATGAAGCTAATTCCCCTTAACAAGCCACCACCTTGTATGAACCGTAGCCGAGTCTTTCTTTGAAGCTTTGTATCATCATGATAACGACCACTAAACAATACAAGATAAACATCGTTTTGATATGGAATACATGCCAAGATAAACCAAAAACCTAACAGATTGGTAGCTTGCTTTATTTGACCGTAAGTAGGTCCGATATATCTTTTAGTGTGGGTGTGTGTGCTAGGTACCAATCGGATCCTAAGGAGTCCCATCTCTCTTCCATTAAGAGAATCATTCTCTATGTGAATGGAACATCCAACTATGGGATTTGGTACTGATGAGGCCGTTTGTTACTCAACAAAATGATGTTTTATGTTCTTTTGAAAACCGTATTTTAACCACTTAAAAATCCTTTAAGATAATATTTCTTAGCAAGTGGTAAGCAAGATTCGTTCCACAGGGAGATATAGAATGTATTGGATCAATTGACTAATCTTATACAATAAAATAAATCATTGAAAAAGGATAGTTGTTTGGGTTTTACTACCCACGAAATTACAATTAAAATAAACATACAAAAATGATATGAAAAATAGAAGACTTAACAATCTTGATAAGAGAGATGATAAAATCAATTAATAGAAGTTAGGGAATAGATTGAGTTGCTCATGAATTTGGGTAATGCTTTCAAGCCTCAATAATGACCAATCTCATTAATGCTAACCATTTGTTTTTGAAAGTGTGTTTAGGTCATTACTATGAACACTAAACACATTCCCACCTCAATGCCTAACCGATTAAGGAGAGGGGGTCAAGGTGGGATTAGTTGAGTACAAATCAAAGTTTAGATTAATGAGGTTGATATACCCACCACTAATCCATCATACTCACTAAGTTCTTTAACCAATCAAGAGTGTCAATCCAAGATTGGTTTCATAACAAATTATCCCACACAATATCATGATCTACTAGTGATATACAATGCAAATCACAATAAACATAAGATCTAAATATAAAGTGAAAAGGAAACAATTAGAGATTCAATTACAAATAGCTAAGCAAATACCCATAACCACAAGTTTCTCAAATCTATCCCCTAAATTAGGGGTTTATTTACACATAGTTATAATCAAAAGAATAGGAAGTAATAATTAAGGAAATCATCCTTAGGCCTCATTCTTTAGAGCTTTCTCCTTCCTTTCCCTTGATGCTCCTAGTGTCAAGAATGGTAGAAGGGGATGTGTCTAGGTAAGTGGGTGTCTAATGGTAAGTGACAAAGATATGGAAATGGAGAGAATGGAAAGAGAGGAATGGTTGAGTGTAGTAATCTAGACATTTGTGTTGAGGTTTTGGATGGAAAAGATAGTTCAAGTTTTTGAGAATGGAGGAGGTTGAAAGGTGAGAAATGGATGAGAAACTAGGGTTAGATTTAGTAGAAATTCATGCTCTCTAAGAAGGGTGTGTGGCTCAAGTTTGGAAGAAGAAGAATATATATAGTGGCCATGGACATGTACTGATAACCGTTGGAAAATCAGATGTGGCAAGGTGTCGCCACTTCATTGTCGCCATTTGTCATGGCGACACAAGTGGCGACAGACGGTTATGCCTTTTGAGATTCATATGTTGCCATATTCTTCATTTTTTTCGCCATATTGAAACTGGCGACACAAAGTGGCGACAACTCTTGATGCTTTCAATGACCTTCTGTCGCCATGGCGACATTTCTATGTCGCCACTTCCCAAGTGGCGATAGTAAGTGGCGACGCTTGACTTCCTTCTGTGTCGCCATATGTAAAGTGGCGACATCAAGTGGTGACAACACCTGATTGAATTGGCCTAGAATAAATCCTTCTATCGCCCTGGCGACACAAGTGGCGACGCTTTGTGGCGACAATGCCCTGTTTTGCCAACTTGTGCGCTATTTGAATCAAACTTCACATTTTCTTCACAAAAGCACTTGAGACCAAAATAAACCTGAAATGCTCAATTTAACACTATTAAATACGGGGACACGCCCAAGAATCAAGCATAAAGAGATGGGAATGAGGTACAAAATCATACCAAATTTGGCTTAATTAGGTACTATTTTGGTAGTAATGCTAGTTTAGTTGGCTTTAGTGATGCGGATTGGGCAGGAAATTGCGATGATAGGAAGAGTACATCGGGCGGTTGCTTCTTCCTAGGGAACAACTTGGTGTCTTGGTTTTGCAAGAAGCAAAATTCGATTTCCTTGTTCGCGGCCGAAGCCAAGTACATAGCCGCGGGAGTGGATGCACACAACTCTTATGAATGAAGCAAATGCTAGTCGACTACAGATTCAATCAAGGTACTCTAACCCTCTTTTGTGATAATATGAGTGCAATTAATATTTCCAAGAATCTGGTACAACATTTTAGGACTAAGCATATTGACATCCGTCATCATTTCATAAGAGAACTAGTTGAGAACAAATGCATTATACTTGAACTTGTAGGTACAAATGATCAACTAGCAGACTTATTTACTAAACCCTTAGATGCAACTAGGTTTTATGCACTTAGTAAATCTATTGGGATATGTCTTGTGGATTGATGTGGTTTGGATATTGACCCCATAAGAGGAACTCAAGCAAAGAGAGCAAATATGCATACTTGTCTCATGCAAAAATTTGAAAAATCTTATGCTTCTTTATTAATTGCTTGAGTATCTTGGTTGCACATATGTTTATATGATATTTTCTTCAATAAGTGTGAACCTTGCTTTGATTGCAATCCATGTCATATTTATGTTCAAACATGCATTTTTGGACTAGGAGATATTCATAGGAAGTACTTTTTAAATGACCTACAATGATCTCCATGACATGATGATCTTTAAATAACATGCTCAAAATGAAAAGCATGAAATTCTTATGACTTGCTTAAAAATGAAAAGCATGAATTGATGATTGCAATTCTTAAATGTAAAATTATATATGAAAAGCTTATGAGACTCAAAATGAATAAAGGATCTTGTATCCATTTAAAGGATGTTAAAATCCAAATGTCTCTCTTTCTTTATTAGTTGAACATGGCTACTATCATACGGGTTTCATACCCGGAAAAATAAAAAAGGGTGTAAATAGTTGCCCATGCCATGTTTTGCTTATAAGGTTGGATATAGTTGCTCATTAAAATTGAATGATTGATAAACTCTATATCCTTGCTTTACTCATGACAAATGGTGAAATTAGTTTGAATTCTATTGGAAACCTTTGTCATTTGCTTTGCTAAATACCATTGATCTTTGGATTTGAATGCAATATGTCTTGCATGCAAAGCATCTTAATCACACATTTTTCATAAAATAAATCTCCTTGTTTCTCTTTAATTAATTGAGTTGCATAAAGTGGGTTATATGATTAGGCAAATATCTAGTATGCTACTATCTCTCTTTGCTAAATTGACCCGGTTGGGGATACTCCTTTGCCTATATCATGACAAAAAGGGGGAAGTAGTATGTGGTAAGGGGAGCTTGCATTATGGTAGCAATTACCCATGTTGGGGAGATTACTAATTGATGGTGAGCATTGCATTACACATACATTGCATGATGTTGTGCTTAAATTCTTTAAATGCAAATGCTTTTTTTTTTTTTTTTAAATTTCACTTGATCATCTCACATTGCACCTGTATTGAAAAGTGTAAAAACTTTGTTTTGAAGGATTGTTTGTTCTACAAGAGATTGAAGAGTTGAAGTTTTATCTTTTAAATATCTCTTTGTAATGTAGAAAATCATTGTTGACCTTTAGTTGCTATTTTGTTGTGAGGATCAATGTGAGTGGTGGTTTTGTCACGAAATAGCCAAATGGGGAGATTGTAAGTTCCTCAAAGTTTGATTGGCTTATTTCGGTGACAAACTGCAATTGGGGTTTGAATTGTAAGGGTAGTTTAGGTGATTGATGATCAAGCTCAAGGCCCTCTCAAGACCTTAAGATGATAAGCACTCCAAAGGTATATCTCTAGTGTTTAGTTTTTCTTTGAAGAGATTTAGTTGCACACACGCACTTGCCATGATTGCATGCATGTTCATTGCTATTGTGCATTCTTTTCACTTCCACACTTGCTCTTCTTTGTTATATTTTATGTGTGTGTGGTTGTTTGTTTAAATCCTACATGCTTGTCCTCATTAAGCTTGATTTGGAAGTTTTCTTCTAGGAGGATTCGGTGCCCTGGTTATGCGGTTAGGGACCGTCGATTAGGGCCGCATTTTTGTGACCAAAATATCTGGTCAAAAATGCGCCCTTGTTATGCGGCCACAGGCCGCCGAACAAGGTCATAGAATTTGGACCAAAAGACCTGGTCCATTCTACGCCCTTGGGTTCTACGTTTAGGGACGGCAGAATAAGGGTGCAGGATTGGGACCAGAACGTCAGGTCCAATTCGACGCCCTCAAATCTACGGCCCCTGATCGCAGATTTAGCCTGTGAAAGTTGGGGCAAATTTGTCATTTCACCTAACCTTTCTTACTCTCTATAAATATACCTCTATCTCTTGTTCTTTAATTGAGCTCTTCAACATCAAGAACCCTAAAGAGATATTGAGAGAGACTTGAGAGAAAACTCATAAAGATTCCATCTTTATTTCTCTAAACACGATTCTACATGCATAAATCTTCATCTAAGCATCATCTAGGATCATCTAGTATGTGCTAGTGCATGGGTCTTCTTCAACACATATATTATGGTAAGTTGTTCACTATTATCTTACATAATTAGTGTTCTTACTTAGCAATTTATCTCTTTTATTACTTGTATGTTCTTAGAGTAATTTCTACATACAAGATTGAGATTCTGTGTTGAATGTTTAAGTGTTATATTTAGATAGCTATACCTAGGATTGACATATCTCACATAGGTATGCTTTATGCCATGTCATATAGCAATTAATATCTAGAATTGATTTAATTGACATCTTATAATCCTAGATAAGCATTTAGTGTAACATAGCATTATTTGCATATTTGGATATCTTTGCATATTCACTTAGGTTGTTTAATCTCTTCATTGAGAATTAAGAATTGTGGCTAAGGTTGTTTAGGCTGCAAGCAAATTGGACTAGGTCCACTTTTATAGGTATGCGGGTAGTAGTGGCGGGTTATAGACCGTGAGAGGTTGAGATCAATCTAGGTTGTAAATGTCATTGTAATTAGTGGATTCGAGGTTCGTGTGTGGTGTACATAATAGCTCGTGGTTTTTCCTTGTTAAAGGTTTCCACGTAAAAATCAAGTGTCATTTATAATTCCACACTTATTACACTTGATTTATTGAATTGACTAGATAGGGGTATTTTTGTAAATTTGACTAATCGTGAAAATTGGTAAAAAGGGTTTAAAATCTATTCAACCCCCCTCTAGACAGTTTTATACACACCATGCATTATTAGTTTCAAAACCCATGAGAGAATACAAATAGATGATGCTAGATGATGTTGGATTCATGAATAGATAATAGGTATTTGGGTTTTAGCCAATAAAGATTGAATCTTTAAGGCTTTTCTTGCAAGACACTCTTAAGCTCTCAAGAATCTTAAATTTCAAGCTCATGGATGAAATGGGGAAGAAAATAAAGTATATATAGCAGGTCGAAAAAGAAACGACATTGTTTTGACAAAACAGGGGTCGACCGCTGTGAAAGCCACAACGGTTTTCACAACGGTAGACAACATATGAAATGATCAGCTCAAACCGTTGTGCTTACCGTTATGTCTTTCACAACGGTCTCAATAGCGGTCTCCATTGTTAAGCCAACGCTGTGAAAACCCAATAGCGTTGTGGATAGCGGTAGAGAGTGGTCATCAGTGGTAGCTGTAAGGTTCCCATTTGTTGATTGACTCATTTCGTGGACAAACCACATGTTGGGGTTCTTTGTAAGGGTAGCTTAGGTGTTGTTGTTATTGCTCAAGCCCTTTGAAGACCTTGTCTTGATAAGCACCGAAGGTAAATTTCTATGTGCTTACTTTTCTTTGAAGAGATTTAGATTGCACATACTCACCTAGCATTCTTGCATTTGTGTGCTTTCTCTTCACATGCCACATTTCACATTTGCACTTATATGTTATTTTTTGTTGTGTGTATTTGTGTCTTGTAATTCGTTTCCCGATAGTATTCGGAAACGTCCGCGCATGCACTAGAATGTGCTTGGTTTTACGCGAAGACCGCCTACGGAGAATGCCCTTGGCTTCTCCTTGGTTTTCACCACTTATGGTGAATCGACGGTTATGATCGGCGGTCTGGCCACCGAATGAAACCGCTGTTTGCTTCTAGAAGTGTCTGGAGCAATTCTACGGTTATGATCAGCGGTCACGACCGCCGTTCGAAACCGCCGTTCAGACCTGATTGATTTTATCTCTCGGTTTGATTCGGCGGTCACAAAACCGCCGAATGAAACCGCCATTCATACCTGATTGATTTAATCTCTCGGTTTGATTCGGTGGTTAGATCGGCGGTCATGAAACCGCCGTTGTTCCCCTGTTCTTCTCGGGTTCAATTCGGCGGTTATGATCGACGGCCTGGCTGCCGATTGAAACCGCCGATCGGTGCGTTTCAGGGGCAAACTTGTCTTTTCACATGCTCTGTTTTTCATGCCTATAAATACATCACTTTTTCTTGTTCTGAGTGTGACTCTTTAATCATCAAGAACCCTACTTTTAAAAGAGAGAATTTTAAAAGAGAAAGCAACCAAGTTTGCTCATTTAAACACTCAAACCAAAATCCATTTGCATCAAAGTTCATCTAGCATTCTCTAGAATATATAGGATGCTTGCTTGCATGGGTCTTTTATCATCACACTTGCTTTTGTAAGTTTTTCACTATTATCATATATAATTAGTGTTTTATTTATTATGACATCTCTTTTCTTACTTGATTGTTCTTAGATTGAATTCTAATATTTAAGATAGAGATTGTTGTGTTGATTTGATTGAGTGTTGTTTTGTGATAGATATCTAGGTTTCTGTAATCTATGATTATCTAAGCTAATTGACATGTCATTTAGCTTTAATATCTAGGATTGTTTTTAATTGCAAATTCATCATCTTAGATAAGCATATAGGGTTTCCCTTGCTCTATGTTGCATTTGAATATTCATATATTCACTTAGGGTGTTAATATCTTTTTAGAGAATTAAGTCTTATGTTGTGACCGAGATTAGGTTGCTTAATTCGCAAGCAATCGGACTAGGTTCACTTATACTGGGATTAGGTAGGTGTGTGATTACTTCCGGGATTAGGTTGTAATTTTATCACATTTAGTGGATTCGAGGTTCGGGTGTGGCTCACTTAACAGCCCGTGGTTTTTCTCGTGAGGGTTTCCACGTAAATATCAAGTGTTGTTTTAATTTCTGCACAATATTACACTTGCTATATTTTATTGTCTATTATGGGTGTTTTCGTAATCTTGTCTTTAAACGAAAATTGGGTAAAATTAGTTAAAATCTATTCACCCCCCTCTAGATTAATAGTTTACACACCGTGAGAACTTTCAATTGGTATCAGAGCGGGTTTCTAAATATAATTAGGTGATCCTTGCTCACTTTGGCGTGTTTTGCATTTTGTGTGATTTTTGATCATTCATACATTTGCATTCATTCATAAACATTATGAGTGGAAACGGTGGAAATGGTGGTGGCAACGAGGGTGCCTCAAGCACAAGGCCTCCACTTCTTACCGGGTTGAACTATTCCCAATAGAAAGGGAAGATGGAATCCTACATATGTCAAATTCACGACCATGCGTGGATGGCGGTGGAAGATGGATATAATCTACCCAAGATGACTCCCGATGGTGGAGGAGAAGAAGTATTGAACCCTAAGGCGCAATGGAGTCCGTAAGAGTTTGAGGGTTCAAAGTGGAATAGGAAGGCGATGCACGCCATCCTTGGTGCAATGGATGAAAATCAGTATAAGCTTATTCAGAACACTCAAATCGTGAAAGTGACTTGGGATATCTTACAAGTTGCACATGAAGGAACCGAGGTGGTGAAGGAATCCAAGCTTCAAGTCTTCCAAACTCAATTCGAGTTACTTAGGATGGGAGAAGATGAATGCTTCAATCATTTCGAAATCAAATTGATGGATATCGTTAATCAAAGTCACCAACTCGGAGACCTGTATTCGGATAGGAGAGTCAAGCAGAAAATCATGAGATCTCTCCCCGATAGGTTCGAATCAAAGGTGACGGCTATAGAAGAAAACAGTGGATATATGGACATGAAGCCGAGCGAGGTTATTGGAAGACTTCTCGTTTATGAGTCTAGGAAGGCTCCTAGCTCTACACCTCCTAAAAAGCAAAAAGGAATTGCTTTAAAAGCTTCCAAGGATGAAAATGAGGCAAAGAAGATTGACTCGGATGAAGACCTTGCCTTGTTTGTAAAAAGGTTCAACAAGGTTATGAAGTTTAGGAGAAAGGACTTTGGATCAAAAGGTCAATATTCGAAGAAAAAGGGTCATTTCAAGAAGTTTGAACCTAGGCAAGAAAGGACCGAAAGGAAAGGGGTCCGATGCTTCGAATGTTGTGGCATAGGTCATTTTGCCCCCGAATGTGCTAATCACAATGACAAGAAGAAGGGTAAAGTGATGGCCGCCACATGGAGTGGTAGTAGTGATGACTCCAACGAGGGAGATGAGTCTTCAAGCGATGAAGAGCTCATGGCTAACCTCCTAGCTTTTGCCTCCTCCCAAAAAAGCAAAAGTGCTAGTGAAAGAGAGGAAATGAGTCAAGAGGAAAATGACTCAAGTGAAGAAGAAAGTGATTCCTCTTCTAACTCCATAAATGGATTTGTGGAGAAAAAGGTGCTTGCTAAATACCATGCCGAGTTCAATGACTTAGCAATCAAGAGCACGAAAAAGATCAAGATGTTGAGAGAAGAAAATCTTGAGCTTTTATCTCATAATGACCACTTAAGTGAACAAGTGGAAAAGTTTAAGAAGATAGAAGATGAGCTAAGAAAGGACTTAGACTTATCTAAGAGGAATGAAGAAAGTCTAAAGAGGGAGCTTGAAGAAGTAAGAGAGTCTATGACTAGGTTGGACTCTAGCACCAAGAAACTTGACCATATGCTTGGTGTTGGAAAGAGTCCATGTGACAAAAGGGGTCTTGGGTATGAAGATGGCAAGAAGATCGCAACCTCTAACAAGACCATGTTTGTCAAGAGTTCGGGGATCGAAGAAGCCTCATTCGTGTAAATTCCTAGGAAGAAGTTAGAACTAGGACAATGTTCAAATGCACAAGTGAATATGGTGCCAAGAAGGCAACCCCAAGCTCAACCCCCTAGGGTCCCTCAAGCCAACATTCCTCCACAATTGGCTCACAAAGGAAAGAGACCAATCATGCAACCTCAAGCAAGAAAACAATTAAGACCGGTTCAACAACGAAGATGGATTGAACCCACTCAACCACAAAGATATGGACAAGCTCCCATGCGTGCACAAGGACAAGGTATGATTCCATACTTCATTCCTACATGTCATTTTTATGGATTTGATGGTTATATTAGACCAAATTGCTTTCGATATATTAAAATGTGTAGAACACGAGGCATGATTGAAAAGAGAAAGAATAGAGCCAAGATGCATGCTCCTAGGAATGATAATATTGATGTGCATAATCCTAAGACATTTAGAACCCATGTACCAAAGACCACTAAGAAAGCTAAGATTGTTTCTAAGTGGATTAGAAAGAATGAAAATGTTTGCCATGTTGCTCAAATAGCCTTGAAGGCAAATTCTTCTAATTTTTGGTATCTAGATAGTGGGTGCTCTAGGCACATGACGGGAAACAAGAGTTTCTTCGAGACTCTTGTTATGGAGGAAGGAGGATATGTCACCTTTGGTGATGGATCCAAAAAGAGAGTTGTAGGGAAAGGAACCATTTCCATTCCCGGATTACCCTCCTTATCCAATGCTTTATTTGTTGATGGCTTGAAAGTCAATTTGATAAGCATATCACACCTTAGTGATGAAGGATATTCCGTCTTATTTTGTAAAGATGATTGCTCTATCCTAAAGCCCGATGGACAAACCATGTTGAAAGGTATGAGATCTAGCGACAATTGCTATTGTCTTGAATCTAGAATAGTCTCAAACAATGTGTCCATGGATGAGCAAATTAAGTTGTGGCATGAAAGACTTGGCCACATGAACTTTAGGGATTTATGAACCCTTGGAAAGTTCAATTGTGTGAGAGGCCTCCCTAAGCTTGGGAAGAAAGCCAATGGTGTTTGTGGACCTTGCCAACAAGGAAAACAAACCAAAAACATGGACAAAAAGGGCAAGTATCTCTCCACCAAGGAGCCCCTAGAGCTTCTCCACATGGATCTCATGGGTCCTATGCAAACCGAAAGCTTAGGTGGAAAGAGATACATTTTTGTTTGTGTTGATGATTTCTCTAGATTTACATGGACATATTTTCTTAGAGAAAAATCTGAAACTTTTGATAAGTTTAAGATGCTTTGTACTAAAATACAAAATGAAATGAATTCTAACATTAAAAGCATTAAACGGATTAGAAGTGACCATGGGAGGGAATTTGAGAATGCCTCTTTTGAAAGCTATTGCAATAGCTTAGGCATCTCCCATGAGTTCTCGGCTCCTAGGACACCTCAACAAAATGGAGTTGTTGAGAGGAAGAATAGGGTCCTTCAAGAGATGGCCCATGTGATGTTGCTTAGCAATAATGTCCCTAGGAACCTATGGGCCGAAGCCGTCAATACGGCTTGCTATATAGGGAATCGTGTTTTCCTAAGGCCCGGATATAGACACACCTCCTATGAGTTATGGAAGGGTAGGAAGCCAAATGTTAGCTATTTCCACACATTTGGAAGCAAATGCTACAATTTAAATGACCGTGATCAACTTGGCAAGTTTGATGCTAAGAGTGATGAGGGTATCTTTATTGGCTATGCCTTGAATAGTAGAGCTTATATAGTTTTCAACTTGAAGACTCAAACCGTCATGGAATCATCGAATGTTGTTATTGATGATACAAGGCTCAAGTCTAATGACCATGAGTATGAGGAAGTTTTAGATGATGACTCTCTTTTGGAGAGGGTTGTGATGACTCCTAATGTTGGGACGTCCAATGACAATAATGAGGTCACACAACCTCTTACTAGAGTCCCTCTCTTGGACTCTAATGAACCCGCTCCATGGGTTAGAAGACTCCATAACAAAGAGGATGTTATTAGAGATGTGAATGAGGGTGTTAGGACTAGGCGTCAAATAGCTAATCTCATTAGCTTTACATGCTACACCTCTCAAATTGAACCCAAAAAGGTTGATGAAGCCTTAAATGATGAATTTTGGGTTCTTGCCATGCAAGAAGAGTTAAACCAATTCGAAAGGAATGAGGTTTAGACTCTAGTTCCTAGGCCTAAAAACGCTCATGTGATAGGCACTAAGTGAATTTATAGGAACAAATCCGATGAGGATGGCAACATAGTGCGGAGCAAGGCTAGACTTATAGCACAAGGATACTCTCAAATTGAGGGTATCGACTTTGAGGAGACTTTTGCTCCCGTTGCCCGTTTAGAGTCCATTAGGCTTCTTTTGTCCATCTCTTGTGTGCATAAGTTCAAATTGCACCAAATAGATGTTAAGAGTGCCTTCTTCAATGGCTTCTTGCAAGAGGAAGTGTTTGTTGAACAACCCAAGGGGTTTATGGATGCACTGTAGGGAAAAATACGGTCAACGCAGCGGAAGCGAGACTAAAAAACGGTTTAGTATAGTTTAAAATTTTTCCATAATTTGAACCTTAACTCTCTAATTAATTAAACATATAATACTAAAGATATCATACCTTTGTCGCGTGATCCAATTGAAATTGCGTCGATGGTAATCCACAAGATCTTCCAATCCAATCACGAACGTGAATCACCTAGGAGCGTGGTCTCCCTTCTCTTTGAATTGTGTACCTGAGGATGGACAAAAACTTTTTCTTTTTCGTTAGTCACAAAACCTCCAAAAGATAACAAAGAACGTTCCGGTCACTTTTGAATTCTCAATCTAATGATCGAAACTCGCGTGAACCTTATTCGAAGTTGTGCACAAAGCCTATTGATGTACAAGCTACTAGTGCACTATCGAAGTAAAACGATCTCTTCTCTTTTTCTCTCTTGGCCGAATTATCACACTAATCTCTAGAGTTGGATTTTATTTTTCTCTAGCAAAAGAAAAAACTCTCAAGTCCAAGACCTTAGGGTTTGCCAAAATCCTCTTGCTAAATTAATATGATATTAGCCGAATTCTATATAATAAAGAATATATAAATCATCACCGAAAATCCCATTCCAAATAATATATATATTTCAATCTCTATATCACGAATTCTGCATCCTATATTTATACACGATTCTGCATGCCCCATATATATATACATATAAGTCAATATATATCTATACCACGGCATGCCACATATAAATTATATAAGTCAATATATATATATCCAATACTGTATGCTTTTTAAATATACATATCTATATATATTCCGGCTAATTGCCATATATATTTTATATATATCTATATATTGAGGTCGAAATCCTTTACCATGTAGGATTTGTGTCTTTTGACTTAAATCCTAACCCTAGGTAGATTTCCTTAGAATTCCAAACCCTAATCCAACTCTATAGTGTTTAATCCTATTATGACTATATAAAAGACTTTCTTATTTGACTAGATAAATAAATCCCTTATTTATCTACTTACCAAATAAAGTCTTTTATATTTATTATACTACCACAATAGTATACTACTAAGAAACATATTTCCTAGTCAGAAAAAGATTTTGATTCTTAATTAAATGATTAACTAATAAATTAATTAATTTCCATTTAATCAATCAATATAATAAAATAATATTTTAGACTATTATTCTAGTCTTGCCGCCCACACCATATACATGGGCCTAATATTATTTTCTTATTTTATTTAATCCATTAGACTTTAATTAAAAAGCCCACATGTGAACCAGGCCCATTCTTACTAAAAGAAACAAGCCCACATGCCTTTCATTAATATATTAATATAATTGATCAGCCCATTAAATAAATAATGTGCAAATTATATTCTTAATATATTAAATACAATTCTAGATGGACCCATAAATTGGTCCGGTAGAATATATCAAGTGATCCATGCAAGTCCGTGTGGATTGGGGATCTTGGCGGGCTATCTAAATTTAAACTTCAATAGACATAACCTAATCACAATCAACAAATGATTCACTTAGGTCCGATATATTAATTTTAACTCATTCCACTAAAGAGCTAAAATTGAACTCTTAAATAAAGATAGAATAAGAAGATGTTCCTCATTCATACCCTAGACAATCATATTGGAGATAGTGTATCCTCGTGAATAATATCAGTAATCGCCAAGAGCTCATAGACCGCCTATAACTCTCCTAGTTACCATATTTACTCATATGACCACGTTTTGAACTTGGATACTTTGACTTGTCCAGAAGCCATGTTTTCAATAGACACTATCAAAAAATCAACGTTGAGATTTAATATCCAATACATCAAAACATCCATATGATAATATTATACTGTCATTTAATAAATGGAGCCACGTTGTCCATATCTATAAATGAAGTCCTCTATCGATTAACAAATGAATACCACCAAACTATCGAGGATAGACTATGCTATATAATCGTACTCATTGATAACTCAAATGATAACACTTGTAACCATAAGTCCATCATTTATCTCAGGATTAAGATAGACTCTCCGATTGTCCTGATAATGAAAAAACTTTTATCTACTGACGGTTCTAGATAAAGTATTTCATTGTGATCCTATTCAATGCACCTAGTGCACTAGATTCTTTTACTCGAAGACCCTTCGATGATTTTAGACTCATCATAACTCATTTGATCCCACTCAAATGCTAGCAAAAGAATTCTACAACTTTAACAAGATAAAGGTGCCCAACCTTTAACTTAAGTTGTGAACATTATTCAAGACTAACTAAAGAATTGTGTCTACCTCATACATATCCAGATGTACGAACAATTCTTCTTTTCTCATAGTCTTTTGACCTTATGATTATTTACTTTTGACAATTATAATAATTAAACTATAAATGCTATAAGATTTGTTAAACCAGAAATCACATTATTAATATGAATAGATTGTCAAAAACACTATTACACTCTTGCTATTGAGCATAATCCTAACATGCACACCACCCCAACCATGTCTATGTAGGGAAAAATACCGTAGTACACGCAGCGGAAGCGAGACTAAAAATAGATTTAGTAACTTTTAAAATTTTTCCTTTTTATGAACCTTAAACCCTTTAATCAATTAAACATATATATTATCTAACAAAAGAAGAATACCTTTTGTCGCGTGATTTGATTGACTTACGTCGATGGTAATCCGCAAGATCTTCAATCCTAGCACGAACGTGGATCACCTAGGAGTGTGGTCTCCCTTTTCTTTGAATTGCAAACCTGAGAATGGACAAACAAACTTTTCTTTTTCTTTGTTAGTCACAAAAACAATCAAAAGAAGACTAAGATTATTCCGGTCACTTTTGAGTTCTCAATCTTATGATCGAAACTCGCGTGAACCTTGATCGATGTTGTACACACAAGCTTATTGATGAACAAGCAATTAGTGTACCATCAAAGAATAATCTATTCACTCTGATATGTTTTGGTAGAATAAAAAACTTTCTATGAATTGAGAAGAAGAAGAAAATTGTATCAATTACCACAAAACCCTAGAGTGGCCGAATTCTATAAGTCCACTTATATAGGTGGCCAAATTTTCTTTTTCTCTTTTTATTAGGGTGGCCGAAATCTCTACACTAAAAGGGACGAGGGTTGCCGCAATACCTAAGCCAAAAATGAGTTTGTATTGCACCCTAATTCCTATCTAGTTTAAGACTTCAAACCCTAATCCAACTCATAGTTCTTTTATTCTTTTATTTGACTAAATAAAAAGACTTCTTATTTGATTAAATAAATAAAATTAATTATTTATTTTCTTACCAAACAAGTCTTTTAATTTTAGTATACTACTTCCAATAGTATAACTCTAGGAATCATATTTCCTAATCAGAAAAGATTTGTTTCTTAATTAAACAATTAATTAATAAATTAATTAATTCTTATTTAATTAAACAATGAAACAAAATAATATATAGGCTAATATATTAACCCTTGCCGCCCCACTTGTCTAAAATAGGGCCTTATATTATTTTCTCATTTCATTTAATCCATTGGACTTTAAATAAAAAGCCCACATGTGAACCAGACCCATTCTTACTAAAAGAAACAAGCCCACATGCCATTCATTAATATATAAATATAATTGAGCAGCCCATTACATAAATAATGTGCAAATTATATTCTTAATATATTAAATGCAATTCTAGATGGACCCTTAAATTGGTCCGGTAGAATATATCAAGTGATCCATGCAAGTCCGTGTGGATTTGGGATCTTGGCGGGCTATCTAAATTTGAGCTTCAATAGACATAACCTAATCACAATAGACATAACCTAATCACAATCAACAAATGATTCACTTAGGTCCGATCCATTAATTTTAACTCATTCCACTAAAGATCTAAAATTGAACTCTTAAATAAAGATAGAAAAGGAAGATGTTCCTCATTCATACCCTAGACAATCAAGTTAGAGATAGTGTATCCTCGTGATTAATATCAGTAATCGCCAAGAGTTCATAGACCGCCTATAACTCTCCAAGTTACCATATTTACTCATATGACCACGTTTTGAACTTGGATATTTTGACTTGTCCAGAAGCCATGTTTTCAATAGACACTATCGAAAACTCAACGTTGAGATTTAATATCCAATTACCTCAAAACATCCATATGATGATATTATACTCTCATTTATTAAATGGAGCCACGATGTCCATATCTATAAATGAAGTCCTCTATCGATTAACAAATGAATATCACCAAACTATCGAGGATAGACTATGCGATATAATCGTACTCATTGATAACTCAAATGATACCACTTGCAACCATAAGTCCATCATTTATCTCAGGATTAAGATAGATTCTCTGATTGTCCTGATAATGAAAAGACTATTATCTATTGACGTTCTAGATAAAGCTTTTCATTGTGATCCAGTTCAATGCACCCAGTGCACTAGATTCTTTTGCTCGAAGACACTCCGATGATTTTAGACTCATCATATCTCATTTGATCCCACTCAAATGCTAGCAAAAGAATTCTACAACTTTAACAAGATAAAGGTGCCCAACCTTTAACTTAAGTTGTGAACATTATTCAAGACTAACTAAAGAATTGTGTCTACCTCATACATATCCAGATGTACGAACAATTCTTCTTTTCTCATAGTCTTTAGACCTTATGATTATTTACTTTGACAATTATAATATTAAACTATAAATGCTATAAGATTTGTTAAACCAGAAATCACTTTATTAATATGAAAAAGATTGTTAATTACAATATTACACTCTTGCTATTGAGCATAATCCTAACAAACATTTGGAGCGCGATCACTCATTCATCATACATATCAACACATAATCATCCATACATATGAATATCACAAAAAGAGCTTAATCAATATACAACTAAGGAATGAATTAATACCAAATCAAATCATAAGAACAATACATACATATATTAACATAAGTGTAGGTTACAAATATTCCCAAATGAAATTACACATAAATAGAAATACAAAGATGAGCAAAGGGATTACCCTTGAAGACAAACCTCCAAAGCTCTCCCTATTTATGAAACTCTTATGGCTTGCACAGAAGCTCTCCTATCTTTGCATATCTACTCTCCATGGAAGGCTTTCCACGGAGGAAAATCCCCCATGGAAGGCTTAGAGTTGCTCTCTCTCTTTTGGTGTGTTAGAGCCAAGCTTTAGGTGGTGTTTTTGGTTGGTCACCCTTGGAAAGAGAGGCAAAGTGATGTATATATAGTGTGGAAGTGTATAGGGCAAGAATGGGGATGAAAATATCTCAAAATATCTCAAATCCTCTTAAGTCGGCCAGCTTCGCGGGTTCAGGAACCCTGACTCGTGGGTTTGTTCCCGCTGCACGAAGTCGCGGTGGAAAAATGGAAGTTGGCCGCGAGTTTGGACCTTCTGCCTTGCTGGCTTCTTCCCGCTACATGAAACCACGAAGAATCCGTGGGTTTAGATGTCCTTGTTCGCTGGAAAGAAGGCACGGAGGTGAGCTTGCAAGCTTGAATGGCCATAGAGTTTGGAGGATTTGTTGGAGAAGAAAACCTTTGCATAGGAGGCTCAAAGTGGGTCCATCGTGACCGGAAGGAGACCGGCTGCCGAATTGGGTGGAGATTGGCTAGAAAAACTGTTGGAAAATGGCCAAACACGTCAGGTTGAAGTCGGGTACGTATCGGGTCGGGTCGGGTCGGGTCGAGGTGACCCGGCACAAGCTTGAAGATGACCTGACATTAGCGTGACCTCAGGCTGACGCGGACCCTCCCAAAACGATGCCGTTTAGCACGTGACATGGCAGGCTGATCTGTGCTTTGGCTGGCAGTTTACCATTTGCACCCCTGCTCTTCTCCTTATTCATAAAATATTCAATATTTTCCCGAATATTGCACTTTGACCCTTGATTCTTCACAATGACATAATTGCCCATGAATTTCCATATTTTCTTCCGTTCAGGTTCAAACACCCCCTCTGAGGGATATTTACCTACACATAGCTAAAACACATATTATATACATAAAAGTGCTCGGAAACGAACACAAAAGATAGGAATGGGGAGCGTTAAATGTGAACATTTGGAACGCGATCACAACTCAAAGGGGAGGTCCCAATCTGGAGCCCTTATGATTGGAGCTGAAATAAGCTCTGTCTTTAAAAGTTCAAAAGCCTTCAAGCATGCTTTGTCAAACACAAACGACACATCTTTCATCAAAATGGAGCACAAAGGCTTTGTAATCTTTGAAAAGTCCTTGATGAATCTTTTATAGAACCTGGCATGTCCTAGAAAACTTCGGATTCCCTTCACTGAGGTTGGCAGTGGCAACTTTTCTATCACCTCAATTTTTGCTTTGTCCACTTCAATCCCCTCAGATGAGATTCTGTGTCCCAACACAATCCCTTCCCTTACCATGAAATGGTACTTCTCCCAGTTGAGTATGAGGTTGGTCTTTTCACACCTTTCAAGCACCTTCCTTAAGTTCTCTAAGCAACCATCAAATGATGACCCGAAAACGGGGAATTCATGTATGAAGATCTCAATATACCTCTCCACCATGTCAGAAAAGATGGCTATCATACATCTTTGGAATGTCGCCGGAGCGTTACAAAGTCCAAAGGGCATTCTTCGGTAGGCAAACGTCCCATATGGACATGTGAACGTTGTCTTTTCTTGATCTTCGGGGTCTATTTGAATTTGGTTATAACCAGAATATCCATCTAAGAAACAATAGTATTCGTGCCCCACTAGCCTTTCCAACATTTGGTCTATAAAGGGCAAAGGGAAGTGATCTTTCCGTGTGGCTGTGTTGAGTTTTCTGTTGTCAATACACACTCTCCAACCTGTGACGGTCCGTGTCTGTATGAGTTCGTTATGCTTATTAGGTACCACTGTGATCCCTCATTTCTTAGGCACTACCTGTACTGGACTGACCCACGGATATGATACCCGTATCTAGAAGCTTAAGGACCTTGGCTCTAACTACCTCTTGCATATTTGGATTCAATCTTCTTTGGTGCTTCATTGTTGGTTTAAACTCTTCCTCCATCAATATTTTGTGCATGCAAATCGAAGGGCTTAATCCCTTAATATTGGAGATAGACCAACCAATGGCTTTCTTGTGGCTTCGTAGGGCCGTCAACAATTTTTCTTCTTCAATCTTCGACTAGGAGGCTGAAATTATCATCGGAAATGATAATGACTCACCAAGGAAAGCATATCTCAAGTGCTCCGGTAGTTGCTTCAACTCAAGCTTGGGAGATTTTTCAATAGACGAGGGTAGTCTAGGCTTCCCCTCTCCTAACTCCTCGAACCTCCTTCTTTCTCTAAACTTCTTCATGTAGGGAAAAATACCGTAGTACACGCAGCGGAAGTGAGACTAAAAATAGATTTAGTATGTTTTAAAATTTTTCCTTTTTATGAACCTTAACCCCTTTAATTAATTAACCATATATAAAGTAACAAAAGTTGAATACCTTTTGTCGCGTGATCCGATTGACTTACGTCGATGGTAATCCGCAAGATCTTCAATCCTAGCACGAACGTGAATCACCTAGGAGCGTGGTCTCCCTTTTTCTTTGAATTGCAAACCTGAGAATGGACAAACAAACTTTTATTTTTCTTTTGTTAGTCACAAAACAATCAAAAGAATACAAAGATTATTCCGGTCACTTTTGAGTTCTCAATCTAATGATCGAAACTCGCGTGAACCTAATTCGATGTTGTACACACAAGCTTATTGATGAACAAGCAATTAGTGTACCATCAAAAGAATAATCTTTTTCTTTTCTTTTATGTTTTAGTAGAATAAAATCTAATACTTTTCTATGAGTTTCGAAGAAGAAGAAAATTGAATCAATCAACAAGTAGGGTGGCCGAATTCTATAACAAGTGTTATATAGGGTGGCCGAAATTTTTCTCCTCTTCCTTTTAGGGTTGGCCGAAATCTCCATGTGGTCCAATTAGGGTTGCCAAATTTCCTCTACAAAAAAGGATTTGTGTTGTACCCTAATTCAACTCATAAGTATTTTTATTCTTTTATTGACTATAATAAATGTAAGGATTCCCGTTTTGTTGATTGGCTTATTTCGTGGTCAAACCACATGTTGGAGTTTTGAATGTAAGGGTAGTCTAAGTGATTAGTGTTGAAGATCAAAGGCCCTTCCATGACCTCAAGATACAAGCACGCCAAAGGTATAATCTCTTGTGCTTGGTTTTTCTTTGAAGAGAATTAGTAGCACACACACATTTAGCATTCTTGCTATGATTGCATATTTGCTTATTTTTATGTGCATCTCTTCACATGTCACTTTACACACTAGCACTTTGGTTGATATATCTTGTTGTGTGTATATGTGCTTTATAATTCGTTTCCAGATATTGGTCGGAAACG
Organism: Acer yangbiense; assembly: GCA_008009225.1. Classification (NCBI taxonomy): domain Eukaryota; kingdom Viridiplantae; phylum Streptophyta; class Magnoliopsida; order Sapindales; family Sapindaceae; genus Acer; species Acer yangbiense. Next base: position 26,924,444 of record CM017763.1, read on the forward strand.
TCCGCGCTTGCACTAATGAGTGCTTGGTTTCGCGCGAAGACCGCCTATGAAGAATGCCCTTGGTTTCTCCTTGGTTTTCACCATTGTTGGTGATCGGCGGCCTGGCCGCCGAATTAAACCGCCGTTTCAGTCCAGATTGGTCTGAAGCAATTATGCGGTCAAGATCGGCGGTCACGACCGCCGTTCGAAACCGCCGTTCGAAATCGCCGTTCATACCTGATCGATTTTAATCCCTCGAGTTTGATTCGGCGGTTGGATCGGCGGTTGTGAAACCGCCGAATGAAACCGCCGTTAATGCTCTGTTCTTCACGAGCTCAATTCGGCGGTCGTCATCGGCGGCCTGGCCGCCGATTGAAACCGCCGAACGGTGCGTTTCTGGGGCAAAATTGTCTTTTCACATGCCCAATTCTTGATGTCTATAAATATCTTATTTTCTCAATCTCTGAATAAGCTTCTTGAGCAATTAGAACCCTAATCTTTCAAGAGAGATTTTTGAGAAAAAATCAAATCAAGAACCCACCTTTAAACACTCAAATCAAATCCTTTTTGCATCAAATTTCATATTGCATCCTCTATGTCTACATAGAAAGCATCTATGATTGGATTGGCATCATCACAATATGCTTGGTAAGATTTTGATTAGTTTCATCTTATTTTAGTATTTTTACTATCAAGCATATTCTCTTTTAAATTTACTTGTATGTTATTGATGATATGATAAATACAAGAATAGAGAATTAATTGTGATGAATTAATTGAGTATTGTTTTTGTGATAGCTAATTAAGTTTTTGCTTAATCTTGATTAGCTAAGCTATTTGACATGTCATTTAGCAATTGATATCTAGGGTTGATTAAATTGATTATATCATCATCCTAGATAAGCATCTAAGGTTACCTAGCCTTGTTTGTTATTTGAATATTCATACATATTCACATAGGTTGCGTAATCTCTTCTTAGAGAATCAAGTCTTGAGGCTAAGGTTGCTGAGGCCTCAAGCAATTGGACTAGAGCCACTTTTAAAGGCCCGAGTGGTAGAAGTGGGGGGTTATTGACCGGAGTGTTAGACGAGGTCTACATAGGTTGTAAACTCCATTTCGATTAGTGGATTTCGAGGTCCGAGTGTGGCGCACTAAACAGCCCGTGGTTTTTCCCAGTGGTTGGGTTTCCACGTATACATCAAGTGTTATTTAAATTCCGCACTATATTACACTTGTATGTATTTTTGACTAGTAGGGGCATTTTCGTAAAATTGACTTGCATGCGAAAATTGGGTAATAATAGTTAAAATCTATTCACCCCCCCCTCTAGCTTTATATAGAACACGCCTCTAATTTGTTTCAATAAAAAGACTTCTTATTTGATTAAATAAATAAACTTAATTATTTATTTTCTTATCAAAAAAGTCTTTTACTTTTAGTATAACTCTAGGAAATATATTTCCTGAACAGAAAAAAGATTTGTTTCTTAATTAAACAATTAATTAATAAATTAATTAATTCTTATTTAATTAAACAATGAAACAAAATAATATGTTAGGTTAATATTTTAACCTTGCCGCCCCACATGTATAAAATGGGCCATATATTATTTTCTTATTTCATTTAATCCATTGGACTTTAAATAAAAAGCCCACATGTGAACCGGACCCATTCTTACTAAAAGAAACAAGCCCACATGCCATTCATTAATATATAAATATAATTGAGCAGCCCATTAAATAATTAATGTTCAAATTATATTCTTAATATATTAAATGCAATTCTAGATGGACCCTTAAATTGGTCCGGTAGAATATATCAAGTGATCCATGCAAGTCCGTGTGGATTGGGGATCTTGGCGGGCTATCTAAATTTAAGCTTCAATAGACACAACCTAATCACAATCAACAAATGATTCACTTAGGTCCGATCCATTAATTTTAACTCATTCCACTAAAGAGCTAAAATTGAACTCTTAAATAAAGATAGAAAAGGAAGATGTTCCTCTTTCATAACCCTAGACAATCATATTGGAGATAGTGTATCCTCGTGATTAATATCAGTAATCGCCAAGAGTTCATAGACCGCCTATAACTCTCCAAGTTACCATATTTACTCATATGACCACGTTTTGAACTTGGATATTTTGACTTGTCCAGAAGCCATGTTTTCAATAGTCACTATCGAAAACTCAACGTTGAAATTTAATATCCAATTACCTCAAAACATCCATATGATGATATTATACTCTCATTTAATAAATGGAGCCACGATGTCCATATCTATAAATGAAGTCCTCTATCGATTAACAAATGAATATCACCAAACTATCGAGGATAGACTATGCTATATATTCGTACTCATTGATAACTCAAATGATATCACTTGCAACCATAAGTCCATCATTTATCTCAGGATTAAGATAGACTCTCCGATTGTCCTGATAATGAAAAGACTATTATCTATTAACGGTTCTAGATAAAACTTTTCATTGTGATCCAGTTCAATGCACCCAGTGCACTGGATTCTTTTGCTCGAAGACACTCCAATGATTTTAGACTCATCATATCTCATTTGATCCCACTCAAATGCTAGCATAAGAATTCTACAACTTTAACAAGATAAAGGTGCCCAACCTTTAACTTAAGTTGTGAACATTATTCAAGACTAACTAAAGAATTGTGTCTATCACATACATATCCAAATGTACGAACAATTATTCTTTTCTCATAGTCTTTAGACCTTATGATTATTTACTTTGACAATTATAATATTAAACTATAAATGCTATAAGATTTGTTAAACCAGAAATCACTTTATTAATATGAAAAAGATTGTTAATTACAATATTACACTCTTGCTATTGAGCATAATCCTAACACTTCAATGGTTGGGAATTCAAATGTAAAGCATATTCCATAACTTCCTCATCTTTATCTTCCTCAGAGGCACCATGAACTAAACAAGCCTCCAAGGGTTCCTTGAGAGTTTCTTTTCAAATAAAATCTTCAACTAAAGGCTCAACCATATCAATCATCAAACACCTATCTACTTCCATCGGTCTCTTGGCTGCCTTCTTCATGTCAAACACTACATGTTCATCTCCTACCCTCAATGTCATCTTATCTTCCTTCACATCTATCAAAGCCCCTGCTGTCTTCAAGAAAGGTCTACCTAGAAGTTAAGGTATTTCTACATCCTCCTCCATCTCAAGTATCACAAAGTCCACAGGAAAGTACAAGCTCTCTACTTTACCAAGACATCTTCCATGACTCCCCTTGGGTATTTGATTGACCTATCGGCTAGTAGTAGGGTGACATGAGTAGACTTCACTTCCCCCACTCCCAACTTCTAAAAAATAGAGTATGGCATCAAATATATGCTTGCCCCATAGTCGATCAATGCCTTCCCAAACTCTGTTTGGCTAATGGTGCATGGGATTGTGAATTTCCCAGGATCCTTTAGCTTAGGTAGGAGTTTGTTTTATAGGATTGCACTACATTCTTCCGTTAATGCAACCGTCTCGAATTCTTATAACTTCCTTTTGTTGGAGAGCAACTCCTTGAGGAATCTCACGTAAGTGGGCATTTGGGCAAGTGCTTCAGAAAAAGGGATATATATGTGAAGCTTCTTAAATACCTCCAAGAACTTATTGAAATTGTGAGCATCCTTGTGTTTCTTCAATCTTTGTGGATATGGTATGGGAGGAACATAGGCTTTGACTTGGGGTTGTGGAGGTGGATCATGTGATGTGGTGGGCATATCATCGTGGCTTGAACTCTTTTTTTCTTCTTCAACCTCTTCTTCAACAACGACTTCTTTTCCCTTCCCAAAGTTATCCGGTAATTCAACCTCTCTACCACTTCTCAATGCAATGGCCTTGCATTGTTCCTTAGGGTTAATCACTGTGTTGCTTGGTAAAGACCCTTGTTGTCTTCCTTGTTGTATCTTAGCTAGTTGACCGATTTGTGTTTCCAAGTTTTGGATTGAGGCTTGTGAATGTTGAGCAAGTTGGCCAATCTTTGTATCAAGCTTCCTCAAGGCTAAGTCTTGGGTCTCCATTATAGTGTCTAACTTGCCCATATATCTAGAGAACATTTCCTCTAGGTTAGACTTTCTCTCCACTTGGTTATTTGGGACTTGGTTAGGGTAGTTTTGTTGGTGAGGTTATTGGAATCCGGGAGGTTGTCTTTGGTTGAGGTTTTGTTGATGTTGGGGTTGATTGTCCTTCCATGACAAGTTTTGGTTGTTTCTCCATGTCGGGTTGTATGTGTTTGAGTAGGGATTGTGTTGGGGATTTTGGGTGGCATGTTGTTGTTGGGGTTGATTTTGGAAGTTTCGGTTGTAGTTCACAAAGGATACTTGTGCTGATGGACTTGAAGCAAACGGGTTTCCAACTTCACAATTCATGCTAGAGTGTGGCCCCAAACACCACTCACATTGGGCTACTTGCACATTACTAGGCCCTGCACTCATCTTGTTCATTTGATTTTGAAGTGCCGCCATTTGAGCCTTTACACTTGTCAACTCATCTACTTCAATCAAACCCGGAGTCTTCTTTGATACTTGCCTCTGGTTTCCCCAATGGCTATTGTTGAGTGCCATTTCTTCTAGGAGATTATTGGCCGCATCCATTGATTTGCTCATTAAAGAACCTCCAGTAGCCGCATCTACTAAATTCCTTGTTGACACCGTAATTCATTGGTAGAAAGCTTGCAAAGTCTGCCACTTTGCAAGACCATTGTGAGGACATCTTCTGATTAGCTCTTTAAACCTCTCCCAAGCTTCGTAGAGACTCTCATTCTCAAATTGCTGAAAAGAAAGGATCTCATTTCTAAGGCGAGCAACCTTCCCTGGTGGAAAAAATCTATTCAAGAATGCTTGGGCCAACTGATCAAAGGTAATGATCGAGTTTGGTGGTTGGGAGTTCAACCATATCTTCGCGTCGTTTCCCAAAGAGAATGGGAACAACTTTAACTTGATAAAATCGTCGGGAATCCCGTTGTACTTGAAGGTGTCACAAATCTCATTGAAGTTCTGAAGGTTCAAGTTTGGATCATCATTCGCCAAACCATTAAACATACACTTAGTGCCAATCATCTGAATCACCGAAGGCTTGATCTCAAAGGAATTAGCTGCAATTGTTGGTCGGCGAATAGATGACATGTTTCGCTCAAATCTAGGCATCGTGTAATCCCGTAGAGTGCGTTCATCCTCAACATAAGGCAAACCTTCTTGCACTGGAATGGCCGCATGAGGTAATTCCCCCTGATTTTGATTTGCCACAGGAGGCAAACCCATGTGTCCTAGTTGTGCATTCCGATCACCCATCTCTGCTCTTCTCAACCTGCCTCACGTCTATTTCTTCGAGCTATTCTCTCAATCTCGGGATCAAAGTTCAAGAAGTGAAGATTTTTGCTCCTTGTACGTGGGTACATGCAAGAGCAATGGTACCTATGAAAAGCAACACACAAACTAAATTAAAAGGTTCAAATTAGTAATAAACTAACTAGTATCGATATCAATCATTCTGCTCAATCCCCAGTAGCAGTGCCAAAAATTGGCTAGTCTTTTTAGTGACACTCGCAATAGGACGAGTTCGGAGAGTAGTACAATGATGAGATGAAGTGAAGTGAAGTTCCCACATGGATCGAGTGATCGATTACCGAAATTGACTAGCCTATTTGCTATTCAAACAATCAATAAGGAGGGTTTTCAACTTAAGCAAATTAAACTAAATTAATTAAACGATTAATGCTTATGCAATAAAGAAATAACATGAAAATAACTCGAATGTGATAATGGAGAGAAATATGCTAGGACTTGACTACACCCCACCCTATATTGACTTCCGTTCTAGACTCAATTATTCACCCAAAACATGCTCATGCAATTCATAGATTCATGCACCCTAATATTAACCTACAATCTTGGTCGAGCAAAGTAGGTTACACCCAAAATCATACCCAAGCCTATCTTTCGATTACTCAGAATATATTAATGGGTTCGTTAAGGTTATTGGCGCACTAACGAATCCTATACGCTAGCCTAAATAGGTCTACTTTTCTAGACATGCATAGAGAACATTTCGTCGAGCACGTGGTATGCGTCTCCGGTCAGTACATAGCAAACCACAAAAGAACAATTAATAGGAGATCAATCTATTAATATAACATTAAGCATACTAAAACATCCATACAAACTACAAGTTGCACATAAAGGGTAAATAAAGATCAATATAAATATATAGTCATGGGTGGGGTTTCATCAAATCCTAGCACTAAATGTTTAGCTCATATCACAAAGTGTAGCCATACTAAGAATATACTCAAATGAATACATGGCTAACATAAAGAACATGAAAGAGAAAAAGTGATAGAAGAAACTATGTAGAGTAGCTCCTCATTTGCTTTGCTCTTCTTCTTCCAAGCTCTTTCTTTGACTCTTTTCCGCCCAAAAGGTGAAATGATGGTAGTGATGGTAATGAGAGGTGATAGGTGTATTTGGATGTTAGGGAAATACGGAATCTTGGTGGGTTTCGAAGGATGGAGGTGGTGATGTAAAAGGAAAATGGGTAAAAATGAAGTCTTGGTCTAATTTGGGAGAGAAGGTTGGTAGCCTTTGAAAATACCAAAGAGAGGTATTTATGTAGGGAAAAACGTATGCACGCAGCGGAAGCGAGACTAAAAGAGGTTTTAGTAAAGTTTAAAATTTTTCCATAAGTTGAACCTTAACCCTTTAATTAATTAACATATAAGATTAAAAGTATCATACCTTTGTCGCGTGATTTGATTGACGTTGCGTCGATGGTAATCCGTAAGATCTTCCAATCCAATCATGAACGTGAATCACCTAGGAGCGTGGTCTCCCTTCTCTTTGAATTGTGTACCTGAGGATGGATAACAAAACTTTTTCTTTTTCGTTAGTCACTAAACCTTCAAAAGATAACAAAGAACATTCCGGTCACTTTTGAATTCTCAATCTAATGATTGAAACTCGTGTGAACCTTATTCGAAGTTGTGCATAAAGCCTATTGATGTATAAGCTACTAGTGCACTATCGAAGTAAAACGATCTCTTCTCTTCTTCTCTCTTGGCCGAAATCACACACTAATGTCTAGAGTTGGATTTTATTTTTCTCAAGCAAAAGAAAATAACTCTCAAACCTAAGACCTAAAGGGTGGCCGAAGTCTATATGTACATATATATATATATAGGGTGGCCGAATTCCCTCTTGCTTTTAATTAGGGTTGGCCGAATCCTATGATAGGAAATCTAGAAGGTGGCCGAAATCCTCACTCTAAAAGGATTTGTGTTCCACCCATATTCCTATCAATCTTTAGACTCCAAACCCTAATCTAACTCTTTAGTGTATTTGTGACTATATCAAAGACTTCCTAATTTGATTAGATAAATAAAATCCTTTTATTTATCTTCTTATCAAATAAAGTCTTTTATTCTCATTATACTACCACAATAGTATACTACTAAGAAACATATTTCCTAGTTAGAAAAAGATTTTGATTTTTAATTAAATAATTAATCAATCAATTTATTAATTTCCATTTAATCAAATAATAAAATAAAATAATATATTAGACTTTTATTTAAGCCTTGCCGCCCATATATACATACATGGGCTATATATTATTTTCTCATTTCATTTAATCTATTGGACCTTAATTAAAAGGCCCACATGTGAACTAGGCCCAATCTTACTAAAATAAACAAGTCCACATGCCTTAATACAATTCTAGATGGACCCTTAAATTAGTTCGGTAGAATATATCAAGTGATCCATGCAAGTCTGTGTGGATTGAGGATCTTAGCGGGCTATCTAAATTTAAGCTTCAATAGACATAACGCAATCACAATCAACAAATGATTCACTTATGTTCGATCCATTAATTTTAGTTCATTCCACTAAAGAACTAAAATTGCACTCTTAAATAAAGATAGAACAAGTAAATGTTTCTCATTCATACCCTAGACAATCTTATTGGAGACAGTGAATCCTCGTGAATAATATCAGTAATCGCCAAGAGCTCATAGACTGCCTATAGCTCTCCAAGTTACCATATTTTCTCATATGACCACATTTTGAACTTGGATATTTTGACTTGTCCAGAAGCCATGTTTTCAATAGTCACTATAAAAAACTGAAACAAATTAACGGTGTGTTCTATATATTAATCTAGAGGGGGGGGGGGGGGGGGGGGGGGGGGGGGGGGGGGGGGAAGGAGGGTGAATAGATTTGAACCCTTATTACCAAATTTTCGCGATTAGTCAATTTACGAAAATACCCCAATCTTGTCACAATAATATAACAAGTGTAATATGGTGCGGAATGTAAATAACACTTGATATTTACGTGGAAACCCTCACCGGAAAAATCACGGGCTGTTATGTGCGCCACACACGAACCTCGAATCCACTAATTGAAATGATTATAACCTAATCCCGGTTTAATGATCTAATCCCGATCAATAATCATCACAACTACCTAATCCCGGTATAAGTGGACCTAGTCAAATTGCTTGTGATTTAAGCTACCTAGTCCCGATAACAACACAAGACTTAATTCTCTAAGAAGAGATAATACAACCTAAATGAATATATGAAATATCCAAAAATGCAATTAGAGCTAGGTAACCCTATATGCTTATCTAGGATGATGATTTTGCAATTAATTCAATCCTAGATATTAAAAGCTAGATGACATGTCAAATAGCTTAGCTAAACATAGATTATAAAAACCTAGATAACTATCACAATACAACACACAATCATGTCAACACAACAATCTCTATTTTGTATCTAGAATATATTCTAAGAACATACAAATTGAAACAAATTATAGCACGGTGTGTATAAAGCTATCTAGAGGGGGGGGTGAATAGATTTTACGCTTTTTATCCAATTTTTCGTGTTAGTCAAAATTACGAAAATGCCCTCAAGATAATATAAACAAGCAAGTGTAATATGGTGCGGAAATTAAAACAACACTTGGTTTTTACGTGGAAACCCTCACGGGAAAAACCACGGGCTATGTAAGTAAGCCACACTCGAACCTCGAATCCACTAAATGTGCAAACGATTACAACCTAATCCCGGAAGTAATCACACATCTACCTAATCCCGGTATGAGTGAACCTAGTCCAATTTGCTTGCGTTCTAAGCAACCTAATCCCGGATGCTAGACACAAGACTTACTTTCTCTATGAAGAGAATACAACCCTAAGTGAATATATGTGAATATCCAAAATGCAACATAGAGCAAGGGAAACCCTATATGCTTATCTAAGATGATTAATATGCAATTAAGAACAATCCTAGATATCAAAACTAAATGACATGTCAATTAGTTTAGCTAATCAATATTAAGCACAAAACCTAATATGCAAGCACAATATAACTTCTCAAACATACATCATACTCATCTCAATATTGTATCCAAAGCATACAAAATAACAAATAAGTAATTAATTGAGATTGCTAGATAAGAGAAACACAAAACATGTAAGATATTAGTGAAAAGCTTACCAAGCAAAGTATGATGAAGATTCCATGCTAGATGACATCTAGATGATCTAAGATGATGCTAGATGATGATTGATGATCATAAAAAAGTGTTTGAGAATCAATAATGGAGTTCTTGGAATTTTTCTTCTCTTTGAAAAATATCCTAAGTATGAATTCTGAATATGAACTCTCTTAATTGACCTAAAGTCAAAGTGGCATATATATAGGGGGCCAAATCAAAGTGAGGTCGTTTAAGTAAGTTTCAAAGAAACGCGCCAATCGGCGGTTTCATTCGGCGGCCAGGCCGCCGTTCATGACCGCCGAAATGAGCTTGTGAAGAACAGAGCAAAAACGGCGGTTCATTCGGCGGTTTCGTGACCGCCGATTCCAACCGCCGAATCAAAATAGAGAGATCAAAATCAATCAGGTATGAACGGCGGTTTCGAACTGCGGTTTCATGACCGCCGTTTCAACCGCCGAATTAGACTGAGAGATAAATCAATCAGGTCTTGAAACGGCGGTTTCGAACGGCGGTCGTGACCGCCGATCTTAACCGTAGAAATGCTTCAGACCAATCTGGACTGAAACGGCGGTTTCATTCGGCGGCCAGGCCGCCGATCATAACCGCCGATCACCTAGATAGGTGAAAACCAAGGAGAAGCCAAGGGCATTCTCCATAGGCGGTCCTCGCGCTAAACCAAGCACATTCTCGTGCATGCGCGGACGTTTCCGAAAGTTATCGGGAAACGAATTACACAACAACATGACACAATTACACACAACAAAATATAATAAATAAGAGCAAGTGTGAAATGTGACAAATGAAGAGAATGCACACATATGCAATGAATGTTAAGTGTGTGTGTGCAACTAATCTCTTCAAAGAAAAGTAAGCACATAGAAATTTACCTTCGGTGCTTATCAACACGAGGTCTTCAAAGGGCTTCGAACAATAAGACCGATACTTAGGCTACCCTTACAAAGAACCCCCACATATGGTTTGATCACGAAATAAGCCAATTAAAAACAACGGGAATCCTTACACAAATAATATAAGAGATGTCAATGATAAATAAAAAACTAATTATATATGATAATAGTGAAGAACTTACCAAAGAATGTGTGTTGACCAAAACTCATGCAAGCAAGCATCCTAAATATGCTAGAAAATGCTAGATGATATTTTGATGCATATGAGAATGGTTTTTGAGTGTTAAAAATGTGTTCTTGATTTGATTTTATCTCAAATGTCTCTCTTTGAAGTTTAGGGTTCTTAGAGTTAAAGAACATGATGCAGAAAATGAGAAAGTGTGATATTTATAGACATCAAGAACAGGGCATGTGAAAAGACAAGTTTGCCCCTGAAACACACCGATCGGTGGTTTCAATCGGCGGCTAGGCCGCCGATCACAACCGCCGAATTGAGCCCCAGAAGAACAGAGCATCAATGGCGGTTTTGTAACCGTCGATACAACTGCTGAATCAAACCCGAGAGAATAAATCAATCAGGTATGAACGGCGGTTTTGAACGGCGGTCGTGGCCACCGATCGTAACCGTAGAATTGCTCCAGATACTTCTGGATGCAAACTACGGTTTCATTCGGCGGCCAGGCCACCGATCATAATCGCCGATCACCAACAGAGGTGAAAACCAAGGAGAAGCCAAGGGCATTCTCCGTAGGCGGTCTTCGCGTAAAACCAAGCACATTCAAGTGCATGCGTGGACATTTCTGAATACTATCGGGAATTGAATTACAAGACACAAATAAACACAACAAGATTCAACATCAAAGTGCAAGTGTGAAATGTGACATGTGAAGAGTATGCACACAAATGCAAGAATGCTAAGTGTGTGTGTGCAATCTAAATCTCTTCAAAGAAAACCAAGCACTAGAGATTATACCTTTGGCGTGCTTGTCCCTTGAGGTCTTGAAAGGGCCTTCGAGCTTGAAGTTCAATCACCTAAACTACCCTTACACAATAAACCCCAACACGTGGTTTGTCCACGAAATAAGCCAATCAAAGAATGGGAATCCTTATAAAAACTCAATGTTGAGATTTAATATCCAATACCTCAAAACATCCATATGATGATATTATACTCTCATTTAATAAATGGAGCCATGATGTCCATATTTATAAATGAAGTCCTCTATCGATTAGCAAATGAATACCACTAAACTATCGAGGATAGACTATACTATATAATCGTACTCATTGATAGCTCAAATGATAACACTTGTAACCATAAGTTCATCATTTATCTCAGGATTAAGATAGACTCTCCGATTGTCCTCATAATGAAAAGACTTTTATCTATTGACGGTTCTAGATAAACTATTTCATTGTGATCCTATTCAATGCACTTAGTGCACTATATTCTTTTACTCAAAGACACTTTGATGATTTAGACCGATCATAACACATTTGATCCCACTCAAATGCTAGCAAAAGAATCTACAACTTTAACAAGATAAAGGTGCCCAACCTTTACCTTAAGTTGTGAACATTATTCAAGACTAACTAAAGAATTGTGTCTCCCTCATACATATCCAGATGTACGTACAATTCTTCTTTTCTCATAGTCTTTTGACCTTATGATTATTTACTTTTGACAATTATAATATTCAATCTATAAATGCTATAAGATTTGTTTAAAACAGAAATCACTTTATTAATATGAAATGATTGTCAAAAACAATATTGCACTCTTGCTATTGAGAATAATCCTAACAATTTATATAGAAGCCAAAAAAAAGGGCAAAAGCCATCTGGTCAACGAAGAGGCGGACTGCCGTAGTTGGCATTTCCGCGGCCACCAACCGTGGCAATTTGACCGCGGCAGGCTAAGAGGATCTCTGTCGCTCGGGTTACCGCGGTAGGACAACCACGGCACTTCAACCACGGCACCATTTGGGAGATTTATGTCACTTGGTTGCCGAGGTTGGGATAACAGTGGCACTCTGGCCCCAAGTCACCAAACTTTCCATATTTGCACATTGACCCCCTGAAACTTCACTTTAGCGCTAAAACACCCTTACTATCCAATAAAATCTGCAAAAGCCTAAATCAAACCATTAAACACTTGATTTTACCCGAGAACCGAACAAAAGCAATGGAAAGGGAGGCCAAAATCTAGCCTTGAAATGGCTCGAACACATGCATGAAGAGACATATAACATGAATATGCACCAACAAGAAACACACAAATATATACAAGATATGAAAATGCATGACATGTGTGTGTGTGCAACTAAATCTCTTCAAAAAGTTGAGCACAAACGATATACCTTTGACGTGCTCTTGATGTTTGATCAACACAAAGAAGGCCTAGACTACCCTTACAATATTGTTAACCGAAAATTGTCACTGGGGTGATTTTTTCCAATTAACAATTTAAGGGACTAGGGTCGCGGTAGATCTCGGTCGGAGGGGTATCACGTAGTTCGATACCTTTAGCTTCCTAGAGATTCAATAAAAATGGTGTATTGATAGTAGTTAGAAAAAGGTTCACGTAAACAATATATCGAATATATCACTCATATTATTGATAGCGAATACATGGTGGGGATACAATGAAGATCTCTCCTAGCTATGGTTATGAGAAAAAAAAACAAAATAAACTTAATGGGCAATGGTGATGGAGCTCTCGTGCATGAAGATAAGTGGAAAAGTATCAAGTAGGGTTCTCCCCTTTTTTCTGCGATCATACGATGAATATATAGGTCTATTTCTTGCCCTGCACTCCTAGAACTTCGGTCTAGGGTTTTAGCAATTTACGGGTCTTTCCTTGGCGATCAACGAATTCGTCAGAAATTTTGATCCCTAAAATCAAGTGATTCTCTTTTCGACGGATTTAGTGGGAGTTGACTCCCATTTCAAATAATTCTGTGTGGCGGGAATGAATATATTATTCTGTCTCAAACGATGGTGTTTTATGCTTATTTTCTCTTGTATCGCTGGTTCTTTAATCATACCTGATCCTACTTTAACGCTTGGTAGTTTGCTTAGTTTGATATTTTACCGCTTATTCAGTTGGCTTTAGGTGAGGTCGGGGTACCTGTGCGTCTTTCTCTTGTCACCCTAGTATAAGTGTTCCGGAGCATCGGGATAACAAGATTTCCAGGTAGTAGCGGGTTACTAGAATCCCACAGTAGTGGAGTTCCTTGTTACCCGGCTCCTAGGTTTGCTGACACTTTCCGGGTCTAGGGATCTTCGTTCTTGACTTGGGCTGATAGAAGGTTGTATCCGGCTAGTTCGTATAGTAGCATGGTATCAGGATATGCTTCTACGATATCCTTTTACCCTTCCATGTTGATGGAAAATTCTTCTTTGGACCCTTGCCATTTTTGGCAGTTAACAGAAGTCCCCCCTGACTTGAACACTGGTACCTTGTTGGGGTTAGAGTTAGGATTCTTATTTTGCTTGAAGGATTTTCTACCCTGTCAGCTTGTCCAATATCATCTGGCTAACTTCCCCTTCTAAGGAAGAAATCTTCCTCGGATACGCCGGTATTTAATGCACAGCTCACGTGTCAGGCGATGATTGTTCTGCTAATTTCAAACGAGCTGTTTTGGCATGATTTTCTTGAAACTACCTCGAACACGTCTCCGGTCATTACACCACGTTTCCTTTTCTATTCTGGTAACTGCCCACCTTCGTCTAGAAATACACTACTTTCTTCTTCACTTGTTCACGCTAACCAGTTTAAAAAAAATCAAGAATCAATCTTTTTCTCTCTTTGAGCCTTTCTTTCTAAAGAACCTTCTTCTACTTCTTCCTTCTACTGCAATGGCATCACCATCGAAGCTTCTTGCTTCCGCATAAGACCTTCTCACAGCAAACCTTCTTACACCAGACCTTCCTTTAGCTTATTTGAATCCTCAACCCACTTCTTCAAATCTTCCTGATATCCTTGATGACCTGTTGAACATGCAACAGGTGGAGTCAGAGGAAAGTTCCCTGACATCCAAAGGAAAGAAACGAAGTCAGGATGAGGGCGACGCTGTTGATATGGGCACCCCGTCTCAACAGCATCGCTCTGGAAGGAATCCCCGAATCGGGTCAGGTTTCCACAATAGACTTGAGGACCCGGTTCAGATAGCGGATGAGGAGGAGTACGAGGATGCTGATGATGATGAGGAGGAGGAGGATAACATTCTGGCTATAGTCTCTGTCGGAGTTAAGACTGGACCTCTATCCTCCTTTCATGACTGCCGGATCATCCCAGATTCTGTCTGCACAGTCGACACCCTAACACGTTTGAGGAGGGTTTATAGGATCCCAGATGCTATCAGTCTATCTCTCTCACATCGAGGCTACGTCGTATATACCTTTTCTCCAGGCCGTCTACTGATTCATGTTTCTACGTTCGAGTGCGGGGTCAGGCTTCCTTTTCATCCTACCCTTCGCAGAGCCCTTATCACTTTATAGTTGGCTCCTCTACAATTCTCTCCCGGGTTCTGGAAGAACCTAACGGGGTTCCTGGTGCTCTGGAAAGAGCAATGTGAAAAAGATAACATACTGAGGGAGCCTGGCTTCGACGAGATCCGTTACATCTACCAAGTAGCGAACCTGGTACCCCGGGACCAATTTTATTTGAGGCCTAAGAATAGGATGAAGTTCATTGTACTCGGGGCGAACGTGAAATATAACCAGACCTGGAAGGATGAATGGGTCATGGTTGAAGGAGACTGGGGCCAGTCAGTACATATAGGGGGAACTGAGTACCCGGTTCCCACTCAATTCACCAAAAAAAACAAGTGGAGCACGAGAGTACTTTCTGTAGAATCCAAGGAAGTTCTCAGGAAGATCCAGGATAAGAATTACACCAATTTTGAGTATCCTACTTGCGATCCCTTTGAAAGTACTCGGCTGGAGCAGTATCTGAGGATATCCATCGCGAATCCGGGTAGGTGACTTTGTCCTTGTGCTGTTTTCATTTTCTTTTTTATTATATTTTTTAGCACTAACCATTCCTCTTCTTTGTAGTGTTAGCCACCACTCCCCCTATCATCTTCCCCAACTTCTTCTGGGCCTGTATTTTTGGCATCCCTCCCGGCGCTGGTGTTGCATCTGGGTCTCAATCGCCTACAACAATCCCTACTCTGACTATTACAGGGTTACCTTCGCCTTCTTCAGTTTCTTCTCCTGTTAAGATCGCGGCTCGTCCATCCTTGAGTGAGATGCTGGCGAGGGCTGGCGAGGGCTGCCAAGGCCAAGGTCTCTCTAATTCTAACCCTGAAGTCGACTACTGAGGTGGCTACTTACAAGCCTGCAGTTGTGGCCTCTCCTCCTCCCCTTCTAGCTTCACCAGTCAAACGTCTTGCCAGAGTGGAGAAGGAAAAATCTACCAGGGTGGAAAAGGAAAAATCTGCCACCATCAAGACCACTCCCTCCACCGATCTTCCTTTTGGATTGGGGTCACGAGATAATGGCCAGGAAGAAATCGTCTCCAAGTTCATCGCTGCTTGTCCTGGCGGGAGTTTACAGTCAATGTCCTCCTTGTCTACTGAGGTCTTGGCTACCAAGGGAGCTTCTCTGCTTGCCGAGGTATGGACTTTGACTTTCCCTGTTTGTTAGGTATAATTCTCTTTAAGGTATTTTATCCTCTTTCTTTTTATATGCAGGGTTTTAAATTTGCCTTGGTTATGGGGCAGCAGGTCATGGCCCTGAAGGAAGCTAACTCGGCTCTTCAGGCCAAATTGGAGGAGGCCGAGAAAGACTGATCTCAGGCGGTGTGTAAGTGCCTCTTTTTTTATTGGCGTATTTCGTTGGCAAAATCACAATGGGGTTCTATATGTAAGGATAGCTTAGGATGGAAGAAAACCTCATTGCATGATCAAGAGCTTCAAGGAAGGTAGATTTCTTGACTTACTCTACTTTGAAGAGATGTAGTTGTACACACACACAACACTTGCATAACTCTTACTTGTATGTTGTGTTTGAAGTTTTTGTGCATCATTGGGTATTTAAATCTCTCTTCTTACATCTTGTGATTATAATGGCATATCTAGTTAGGCTTAGGATGCATTTCTTGACCTTGCACTTTTGTTGTGTGCTTAAGGGAGTGTGTGTGCGCTGGTCATGCGCTGGTGTCACCAGCGCAAGCTGACCAGCGCAACTAGTCCAGTGGTACCGCTGGTCGTGCGCTGGTCTGCACCGGCGCTCTCCTCCAGCGCAACTCCTCCAGTAGGTTGTCGCTGTTGGTGCGCTGGTCGTCACCAGCGCAAGCTCCACCAGCGCATCTCGTCCAGAATGTTGCCGCTGGTCTTGCGCCCTTGAGGCGCGCCACTCGTCGAGCGCCCTTGCCAGTTAAAGGGCTGTGCGCTGGTGAGTTGCGCTGGTCGTCCAGCGCTTCACCAGCGCAGCTGACGGGAATCTGAACCGTTTTTTTCAAAAACGATGTCACTTCACTTGGATCCCATTTATATATGTCTTGATAGTCTTGGCTCGGTTGTAGAGCAAAAATTACACTTTTGAGAGCATGGTTGAGTATCTTCAAGCCAAGGTATCAAGACTTCATCTTTAAGCTTCCAAATCACAAAACCCTTCATATTGCATCTTTCATTTATCATCTAGCATAACTTCTAGGTTGATTTCATCTAGGGTTTTTAGTTTTGCTCACATGATTGTATCTAGAACATCATTCTCATATCTATATGTTCTTGCTTTACAAGATAGCTTCTTTATCACTTGAATGATTCAAGATTGCATCTTTATGACTTGACTTAGTTGTCAAGATTGTTTTATTGTGGTTTGTGAGTTGTATTGTGATAGATAATGCATATAGGATTTTGGTTGCTTATTTAGTGTGGTTTATGCATGTCATCTAGTAATATATATCTAGGATTGTCTAACATGTTCATCCTTGCCTAGATAAGCTTAAAAGTCTAACCTTGCATTTTTAGCATCTTGAGTATTCACATATTCACCTTAGGTTGTGCTATCTCTTCACTTTAGAGGACTAGTCTTGTATTACCTCTTAGGTAGTTTGCAAGCAAGGGACTAGAGTCACTATTAAAGGCCCGCGGGTAGCAAAGACGGATTAGTAAATTTAGGTGTGATGTGGTCAACCTAATTTGTAATCGTATTTGTAAATAGTGGATTCGAGGTTCTCGTGTGGCGCACATAACAGCCCGTGGTTTTTCCCCGTGTGGGTTTCCACGTAAATATTGTGTGTCCTCAATTTCCGCACTTGTATGTTTTTTGTATATTGACTAGATTGGGCTTTTTCGTTTTTGGACTAATCTCGAAAAATTGGGTTAAAATTGTTTAAAATCTATTCACCCCCCTCTAGATTACTTTAGGACACGTTTATTATTTATTTTCAATTGGTATCAGAGCGGTTCCTTAACATAATTAGGAGATCCTTGCTCTTGTTAGTCTCTTGCATTTGTTGCATTGTGGTGTGTGCTTAGTTTGTTTGTGTGCATTCATTTCATTCAAACCCAAACACAATGAGTGGAAATGGAATGGGAGGTGAGGGTGCCTCTAGCACAAGACCCCCCTTGCTCACCGGGGTCAATTACGCCTCATGGAAGGGCAAAATGGAAGCTTATGTGAGTCAATTCATGACCGGGCATGGATGGCGATTGAAGATGGATACACTCCACCTATGATGACTCCTACGGGAGGTGGAGAGGAAGTCCTCAAGCCGAAGGCACAATGGACTCCACAAGAATTTGAGGCTTCAAAATGGAACAACAAAGCCATGCATGCAATCCTATGTGCCATGGATGACAACCAATACAAGCTCATTCAAACTACAAGGATAGCAAAGGAAGCTTGGGATATATTAGAGACGGCTCATGAAGGAACCGATGTGGTTAAGGATCCAAGCTTCAAGTTCTCCAAACGCAATTTGAGACCATAAGGATGGAGGATGATGAGTGCTTCAATGACTTCCAAGTGAAGCTCATGGATATAGTAAACCAAAGTCACCAACTTGGTGATCCCTACTCGGATAGAAGAATTAAACAAAAGATCATGAGGTCATCTCCCCGAGAGGTTTGAATCCAAAGTGACGGCATTGGAGGAAAATAGTGACTACTCAAGAATGAAGCCAAGTGAAGTCATTGGAAGGCTCTTGGCGTATGAATCTTGGAAAGGTCCTACAACTACACCTCCAAAGAAGCAAAAGAGTCTTGCCTTGAAGAGTGTCAAGGTTGAGAAAGATGAAGAAGACTCGATGAAGAAATTGCTTTGATGGCAAAGAAGTTCAAGCAATTCATGAGATTTGAGAAGAGGGGTTGGCTCCAAGGGAAAGTTTGTAAAGAAGAAGGCTCCTTTCAAGAAAGTGGAGCAAGCTCAAGAGAAAGACCATAAGAAGGGTGTCCAATGCTATGAGTGTAGTGGGTTTGGACACATTGCTCCCGAATGTGCAAATTTGAAGAAGAAGAAAGGAAGAGCCATGGCGGTACTTGGAGTGATAGTGATGACCTAGAAGATGAAGACAAGTCTTCGGATGATGAGGAAGACCACCAAGTTGCCAACTTCATTGCTTTCTCATCCCTCAACAATAGCAATGAAGTTATGAGTGATAAAGAAGAGGAAGATGACAAGCAAGAAGAAGTGGATGAAAATGACTCAAATGGTGGGAGTAACTCCTCAACGTCAAATTTGAGTTTGATGAAGAGATGGACTATGATGACTTCATGAGATTCTTTGAGAACTCAAGATTGAAGAAGAAAAGGAGATACAAAAGTTGAAAGGGGAGAAGCTTGAGTTGACATCCAAAGTGACTCATTTGAGCAAGGAAATGAGTAAGGCAAAAGAGATAGAAGAAGGGTTGAAGATGGAGTAGTCTTGGTCAAGAAAAGTGAACAAAGCTTGGGGAAAGAGCTCATGGAAGCAAAAGAGTTGATTGCTAAGATGACTTCCGGAACCGAGAAGCTTGACAAGATGCTATCTTGTGGGAAGAGTCCTAGTGACAAGAAGGGGTTAGGATATGTGGAAGAAATGGAAGCCACATCCTTGAAGAAGACAACTTTTGTCAAGAGCAAGGAGGTTGAGAATGTTCAAAACCCTCAACAAACAACCAAGTGGGTTGAAGTCGGTGAATCCTCCAAGCAAGCACAAGCAAGGATTCCAACTAGAGCTCCTCCTCAACCTAGAGCTCCACAACCAAGACCTCCTCAACCTAGAGCTCCACTACCAAGACCTCCACAACAAAGGATCCCACAAGCTCAACATGGGGTCTTTCATGCTCAACCTAGAAGACATGCCAACTTGGCTCAACCACAAAGGAGAGAGTTGCCTCAACATCAAATAGCAACTCAAAATAGAAGGAGGCCACAAATGTTTGCTCAAGGCTATGGTATGAATTCCTACTTTACTCCTACTTGCCATTTTTGTGGAATTGAAGGCCATATTAGGCCTAATTGCCTTAAGTATATTAAATTGTGTAGAAGAGAAAGTATGATTGAGAAAAATATGCTTAGAAGAGCCACAATGCATGCACCTAGAATTTTAGAGCTAATGGACCAATGGCTCCTAGGAATGACCATGTTTCACCTAGGATGAGTAGACATAATGACTATTATTGCTATGTGGCCAAGTTGCCTTAAAAGCAAATGCCTCTAACACTTGGTACCTTGATAGTGGGTGTTCTAGGCACATGACCGGAAACAAGAGTTTCTTTGAATCTCTTGTGATGGAGGATGGTGGGTATGTCACCTTTGGTGATGGATCTAAGAAAAAGGTCATAGGGAAAGGTAATATATCTATTCCGGTTTACCCTCCTTGCCCAATGCTCTCTATGTTGATGGCTTGCAAGCCAATCTCATTAGTATATCACACTTAAGTGATGAAGGGCTTTCGGTTATGTTTGGAAAAGTTGATTGCTCTATTCTTAAGGAAAATGGGCAAGTTTTGTTGAAAGGCAAGAGATCAAGTGACAATTGTTATTGTCTTGAGTCTAATCTCATCTCTTGTAACTTGTCTACTAGTGAGCAAATTGAGGTGTGGCACCAAAGACTTGGCCATATGAACTATAGGGACTTGAAAGTCCTTGATAGGTTGAATGTTGTTAGGGGCCTTCCCAAGTTTGGGAAAAAGGTTGAGGGAGTTTGTGGACCTTGTCAACAAGGAAAGCAAACTAAGAGTGTGCACAAGAAAGGCAAATACCTCTCCACCAAAGAGCCATTGGAGCTCATCCATATGGACCTTATGGGTCCCATTCAAACCGAAAGTTTAGGTGGTAGAAGGTACATTCTTGTTGTTGTTGATGACTTCTCTAGGTTTACTTGGACTTACTTCCTTAGAGAAAAGTCCGAAGCCTTTGAGAAATTCAAAATGCTTTGTGTCAAAATTCAAAATGAGAAAACTTCTCACATTAAAAGCATTAAGAAAATTAGAAGTGATCATGGGAAAGAATTTGAAAATGCTAAGTTTGAAAATTTTTGCAATAGCTTAGGCATTTCCCATGAATTTTCGGCCCCTAGGACTCCTCAACAAAATGGTGTTGTTGAGAGGAAGAATAGAGTCCTCCAAGAGATGGCCCGTGTGATGTTGCTTAGCAACAAAGTCCTAGAAATCTTTGGGCCGAAGCCATCAATACGGCTTGCTATATAGGGAATAGAGTTTTCCTTAGGCCCGGGACTAAACAAACATCCTATGAGTTATGGAAGGGTAGAAAACCCAATGTGAGCTACTTCCACATCTTTGGGAGTAAGTGCTATATACTAAATGACCGGAATCAACTTGGCAAGTTTGATGCCAAGAGTGATGAGGGTATTTTCATTGGGTATGCACTTAATAGCAAGGCCTATAGAGTTTTTAATCTAAAGACTCAAAGTGTTATGGAATCATCAAATGTTGTCTTTGATGATTGTAGGCCCAAACATGATGACCATGAGGAGGATGTTTGTGAGGTGAATGACCTTCCTTTGAAGGAAAGTGGTGAGACTTCTAGTGGTGTGAAGTCAAACCAAGATGAAGAGGATGATTTGCCTCTTAATAGAGTTCCCCCTTTGGACTCTAATGAACCCGCTCCTTGGGTTAGAAAGCTCCATGATAAGGATGATATCATTGGAGAAGTTAGAGAGGGTGTTAGGACTAGGCGTCAAATAGCTAATCAAATTAGCTACACTTGTTACACCTCTCAAATAGAACCCAAAAAGGTTGATGAAGCCTTGGAAGATGAGTTTTGGGTTCTTGCCATGCAAGAAGAGCTAAACCAATTTGAGAGAAATGAGGTTTGGACTCTTGTTCCTAGACCCAAAAACACCAATGTCATAGGAACTAAATGGGTGTTTAGGAACAAATCCGATGAGGATGGCAACATTGTGCGAAACAAGGCAAGGCTTGTTGCACAAGGATACTCTCAAATTGAGGGTATTGACTTTGAGGAGACTTTTGCTCCCGTTGCCCGTCTTGAGTCCATAAGGCTTCTCTTATCCATTTCTTGTGTGTACAAGTTCAAGTTACAACAAATGGATGTCAAGAGTGCCTTCCTCAATGGCTTATTGCATGAGGAAGTGTTTGTTGAGCAACCCAAGGGGTTTGTGGATCCACACCACCCCTCTCATGTCTATCGCCTCAAGAAGGCTCTATATGGGTTGAAACAAGCACCGAGGGCTTGGTATGAGCGCCTCACTCTTTATCTTGTTGACAATGGCTACTCAAGAGGTAGTGTTGACAAGACTTTGTTCATCAAGTGCACTAAAGATGAGCTATTCATAGCTCAAATTTATGTTGATGACATTGTATTTGGTTCCACCAACCAATCCAAAGTTAGACAATTTGTTGATGTCATGTCTCATGAGTTTGAAATGAGCATGGTTGGTGAACTAAATTATTTCCTAGGCTTGCAAATCAAGCAAATGCATGATGGGATCTTTATATCCCAAGCTAAGTATGCTAAGAGCCTAGTGAAAAAGTTTGGCCTTGAGAATGCCAAACATTGTGACACACCCATGAGCACCACCTTGAAACTTAGCAAAGATGCTAGTGGAAAGGATGTGGAACAAAGTCTATATCGTGGCATGATAGGTAGCTTGCTTTACTTGACCGCAAGTAGGCCCGATATTTGTTTTAGTGTGGGTGTTTGTGCTAGGTACCAAGCTAATCCCAAAGAGTCTCACCTTGTGGCGGTGAAGAGGATCATTCGGTTTGTGAATGGTACCTCAAATCATGGGATATGGTACTCCTTTGACACTAATCCAAGTCTTGTTGGATTTAGTGATGCCGATTGGGCGGGAAATTGTGATGATAGGAAGAGTACATCGGGCGGTTGCTTCTTCCTTGGGAACAATTTGGTTTCTTGGTTTTGCAAGAAGCAAAACTCAATTTCCCTATCCACGGCCGAGGCGGAATATATTGCCGCCGGTAGTGCTTGCACTCAATTGATGTGGATGAAACAAATGCTAGCCGATTATGGCTTGGAGCAAGGTACTCTTACTTTATTTTGTGATAACATGAGTGCCATTAACATTTCTAAGAATCCCGTCCAACATTCTAGGACAAAGCACATTGACATTAGACACCATTTCATAAGAGAGCTAGTTGAGAGCAAAACCATTGCATTGGAACATGTGGGAACAAATGACCAACTAGCGGATTTGTTTACAAAGCCTTTAGACACCATTAGATTTGGGAACCTTAGCAAGTCTATTGGGATTTATCAATTGGGTTGATTTGGTGTGTCTTGACCCCATATGGGGAGCTCAAGCAAAGAGAGCAAAGTTGCATGATCATACATTGTGCCACATTGATATATTTTATGCCTCTTAGTTAATTGCTTGAGATGATTGGTTGTACATACTTATATGTATTTTTCTAAATAAGTGTGCTACATTGCCTTGCTTGAAATCCATGTCATATCTATGCTCAAACATGCATTTTTGGAATAGGAGATGTACTTCGGAAGTACTTTTTGAATGACCTTTAATTGATCTCCATGACATGATGATTCTTTTTAAATGACATACCTAAGTTGAAAAGTATGAGATGAAAATGTGAAATGTTTGATTGCAAATGTTAAATGCAAATATGTGTGCAAAAGCAATATTGAGACTTAAATCAAAAGGATCCTAATATCCAAAGTCTCTCTTTCTTTATTTGTAGAACAAGGCTACTATCATACGGGTATCTCACCCGGAAAAATCAAATAGGGTGCAAAGTCGCTCATGTCTTGTTTTGCCTATAAAGTTGGATATAGTTGTTTGTCTTGAAATACTAAAATTCTATTTCCTTGCTTTTTCCATGACAAAGGGTGAAATTGGTTTGAATTCTTTTGGAAACCTTTGTTGTTTGCTTTACCAAATACCATTGCTTTGGTCTTAGATGCAACATGTCTTGCATGCAAAGCATTATTGTCACACATTTGTCATAAAATAAAACTCCTTGAATCTCTCTTACTTGATTGAGGTGCATAAAATTGCCTATTTGATTGCATATGTGTTCGTGCTACAAGCTCTCCTTGCTAATGCTTACCTATTAGGAGAGACTCCCTTTGCCTATCTCATGACAAAAAGGGGGAGTAGGTTTGGGGAGAATTTGTGCTTCTAGGCATTGCATTTAGGGGGAGTTGAGAGTGAGTAACCCATGATGGGAGATGATTGCATTATAGGGGGAGTTGCATTGCATTACATTGCTTGTTTGATTTTTTTTGAAACCTTTTGAAATGACATTTCTTTTGTTATTAGCATCTCTCCCACACTTGTTCTTGGAAGGTATTTTTCTTGTTGATTGTGTGTAGGTTGGATTTCTTTTCTACAAGCTTGGATTTGACTTGAAGATGTTCAAGACTTAGACTAGGAGCTTAATTGTAATGTAGAAAACTTTTGTTGACCAATCTTTTATTTTGTGAGGATGCTATGTGAGTTGTGATTTTGTCACGAAATAGCCAAAGGGGGAGATTGTAAGTGCCTCTTTTTTTATTGGCGTATTTCGTTGGCAAAATCACAATGGGGTTCTATATGTAAGGATAGCTTAGGATGGAAGAAAACCTCATTGCATGATCAAGAGCTTCAAGGAAGGTAGATTTCTTGACTTACTCTACTTTGAAGAGATGTAGTTGCACACACACACAACACTTGCATAACTCTTACTTGTATGTTGTGTTTGAAGTTTTTGTGCATCATTGGGTATTTAAATCTCTCTTCTTACATCTTGTGATTATAATGGCATATCTAGTTAGGCTTAGGATGCATTTCTTTTGACCCTTGCACTTTTGTCTGTGTGCTTAAGGGAGTGTGTGCGCTGGTCATGCGCTGGTGTCACCAGCGCAGGCTGACCAGCGCAACTAGTCCAGTGGACTACCGCTGGTCGTGCGCTGGTCTGCACCGGCGCTCTCCTCCAGCGCAACTCCTCCAGTAGGTTGTCGCTGTTGGTGCGCTGGTCGTCACCAGCGCAAGCTCCACCAGCGCATCTCGTCCAGAATGTTGCCGCTGGTCTTGCGCCCTTGAGGCGCGCCACTCGTCGAGCGCCCTTGCCAGTTAAAGGGCGTGCGCTGGTGAGTTGCGCTGGTCGTCCAGCGCTTCACCAGCGCAGCTGACGGGAATCTGAACCGTTTTTTTTCAAAAACGATGTCACTTCACTTGGATCCCATTTATATATGTCTTGATAGTCTTGGCTCGGTTTGTAGAGCAAAAATTACACTTTTGAGAGCATGGTTGAGTATCTTCAAGCCAAGGTATCAAGACTTCATCTTTAAGCTTCCAAATCACAAAACCCTTCATATTGCATCTTTCATTTATCATCTAGCATAATTCTAGGTTGATTTCATCTAGGGTTTTTAGTTTTGCTCACATGACTTGTATCTAGAACATCATTCTCATATCTATATGTTCTTGATTTACAAGATAGCTTCTTTATCACTTGAATTGATTCAAGATTGCATCTTTATGACTTGACTTAGTGTCAAGATTGTTTTATTGTGGTTTGTGAGTTGTATTGTGATAGATAATGCATATAGGATTTTGGTTGCTTATTTAGTGTTGGTTTATGCATGTCATCTAGTAATATGATATCTAGGATTGTCTAACATGTTCATCCTTGCCTAGATAAGCTTAAAATGTCTAACCTTGCATTTTTAGCATCTTGAGTATTTCACATATTCACCTTAGGTTGTGCTATCTCTTCACTTTAGAGACAAGTCTTGTATTTACCTCTTAGGTAGTTTGCAAGCAAGGGACTAGAGTCACTATTAAAGGCCCGCGGGTAGCAAAGACGGATTAGTAAATTTAGGTGTGATGTGGTCAACCTAATTTGTAATCGTATTTGCAAATAGTGGATTCGAGGTTCTCGTGTGGCGCACATAACAGCCCGTGGTTTTTCCCCGTGTGGGTTTCCACGTAAATATTGTGTGTCCTCAAATTTCCGCACTTGTATGTTTTTTGTATATTGACTAGATTGGGGCTTTTTCGTTATTTGGACTAATCTCGAAAAATTGGGTAAAATTGTTTAAAATCTATTCACCCCCCCTCTAGATTACTTTAGGACACGTTTATTATTTATTTTCACGGTGGAAAACGTTACTTCCATGGTCCAAGTTGCCTCTGAGTCTGAATCTGGAAGACAGGCTGCCTTGGTAGAGCTGGAGAGAATGACGCGTGCTTATGACACCGAGACCATCATTTCAACTCACCGTAAAGTAGAGAGAGAGTCTATCAAGGCAGAGAAGGCCGTCCTCCTAGATGAAAACTGATTTCTACAGGGTACCATGAAGATTCTTGAATCCCGGGTGGACTCTTCCTTCGCGAATAGATATTTTATCGCCTCATATGAGGTTGCCAAGGCTTTTCCTCCTCCTCTCGACTTGCTAACCCCCTTGGTTGGGACCGGGACCGGGACTAGATTATAGCTAAGCCTACCGTGCTCTAAGATGCTGATCCTAACCAATGGGGCCCTTCACAGGCTACTGCTGTCCCGGATTTGCCTTCTCATCAGCCTGCTGCTAGTTTAGGAGATACTGTCGAGGTGGAGATTTAGGATCCTTCTTCTGTTCAAGAAAATCCAGGGTAGGATTCTATCCCTTCTACTAAGGTAGTAGATCCTTTTGTTGATGCATGAGTGCCTGGAGTTAAAGAAATTCAGGCTGCTGCAGGAGCCAATGTGGTCGAGAAGGTAGATGATGCTGGCCAGGAGGAACAGGTTGGACCAAAGCAGCAGGAAGCATGATTTTGTATTTTGTCATTTTTTTTTCTTTGTAGCCTAGAAATGGGGATTGGGCACCCTGATTGATTAAATGGAAATTTTCGTCTTTTTGCAATCACACTGTCTTACTTGCAATATATTCTCAATTGTAGAACCTATATCCAGGTGTAAGACGATATTTATTTGTTTGTATGCGACCTAAATGAAACTTACTTGGTATATCGTAAACGCTTAACTTCAATCTTGCTTGATTGGTAATGGAGGAATCCGTACTTGTATTATCTTTCGGAAGTAATTCTCGGACGATAGTCCCTTTAGCATAAGTTGGCAGTGTTTGTTGACTAAGTATGGAACCATCTTGACCAGAATAATTTGATCCGGGTACGAAGCCAAGGTTGCTTAGATACCATGATTAGAACAATGTTAGTCCAGAAACTTGATGAATCTTTGGGAATCATGATGATGGATTCATCGTGATCGCCTAATGGGATGAAGTATCTGGCATCTTGAGATGGTAGCCTGACTCCTCGGTGCCCTGTCCTGGTAGGCAATTAAAGCCATTTTAATACCAGGATTTTATATGTTGATATGGAGAAGTGTGGTATCAAGTATCCCGATTAGGTATATTGACCCTTTAGTGATCTGTCTTGGCAGGCAACTAAGGCCACTTTAGCACCAGGTTTTTCATGTGGAGATATGGCGATATAACGAAGTGAGGTATCAAGTATCTTGATTAGGTATCTTGATCCTTTGGCGATCTGTCCTGGTAGGCAACTAAGGCCACTTTAGCACCAGGTTTTTTATTGAGAGGGGTATTGCCCGTCCGAGGCTTCAGGAGGTCCGTATAGGTCCTCTTGGTCTTGAGGGTGTAGAGTCTGGTAGGCGACTACACCTCTTATGCGTTTATGCACCAGATCCTTCCTGGAGGGGGGTATACCCCAACCAAGGCAGTAGGAATGCCGTGTAGCCTTTCCTGGTCTTGAGGCGATCATGAATGGCAAAATTAGGCGAACTCGAGAGAATCACGTAGGAGAATAACAGCTGACTTTATTGAATTTCTCAAAAGCAAATACAAAGCAGAATTGGGGTATATATTAGAAATATACCAACCGAGATAACATTCTTCTTCAAACTCTAAAGGTAAAACCTTTTAAGGTGATCAGCATTCCATGTGTGATCTACCGGGTAGCCATCCATGTCTTCTAACTTGTAAGCCCCCTTACGAACCACTATCTTTATCAAGTAAGGACCTTCCCAGTTAGGGGCTAGTACCCCGTCAGACCTCTTCCGGGTATTCTGGGTTACCTTTCTGAGGACTAAGTCCCCATTTTTAAAGTTATGAGTCTTCACCTTTTTATTGAAGCATCGGGCTATCTTGCTTTGGTAGGTCGCTACCCGTTCTATAGCTCTATCTTGCTTTTCTTCAAAGAGGTCTAGGCTGGCCCTCAACTTGGTCTCGTTATCTTCCAGTTTGTAATGCTGGACCCGGAAAGACATAAGCCTGTGCTCAATAGGTAAGACTGCTTCAGTCCCGAATACTAGCGAGTAAGGGGTTTCCCCTGTTGCAGTCCTCCTAGTTGTCCTGTATGCCCATAGCACATTGGGCAGTTCTTTGACCCATAACCCTTTCTTCCGTTGGAGCTTTTTCTTCAAGAGTTTCTTATTGGTTTTATTGGTAGCCTCCACCAACCCATTAGTTTAAGGATGGGCCACTGATGCAAAACGGAGATCAATGTTTCGGCCTTCGTAGAATTCTCTAAAGTTAGCATTATCAAATTGCTTTCCCAGGTCAGTTATTATAGCCATCGGGGTACCAAATCGGTAAAAAATATTCTCCTTGACAAAGCTGGTAGTTTTTGCTTTGGTTATTTGAGTAAGGGCCTTAGCTTCCACCCAGCGGGTGAAGTAGTCTATTGCTGCTACTGCGTGCTTGGCCTGGCCGGAGCAGTAGGGAGTGGCCCGATTAGATCCAGTCCCTAGATAGCAAAAGGATAAGGCGTGTTGATCGAGGAGAGCCTTTCAGGGGGAAGGTGATGAAGATTTACTATTTTCTGATAAGGCTCGCAAGACCGTGCGAATTGTTTTGCATCCTGATGTAGGGTAGGCCAGTAATAACCCATTTTGAGTACCTGGTAAGCAAGCGTTTCTCTTGATGCATGATTTTCACAGTCTCCAGAATGTACCTCGTCGAGTGCCCAATAAGCATCATCTGGATGTAAACACCTCAGTAGTGGAAAGGACTTTCCTTTGCGATAAAGGTACCAGTCTACCAGGCAATATCGGGTAGCTGTTCTTTTGAGCTTGCGTGTTTGAGCAGGATCCATAGGTAGAGTGTCATTTTGGAGGTAGTCTGCTATCAGATCCATCTAGCAGGGGAGTCGGTTGACCGGGTGGACTCCTACTCCCTTTGCTATGTTGGATTGGGGTATTAGCTGCAGCGGTACCCCTCTTGGTAAGGTGTGTCCTTCGCCTGTTGCAATTTTGGCAAGGACATCCGCTCGATGATTCTTCTCCCGGGGTACCTGTTCTATCCTTACACCTTTGAATCTTGTCATTACTTCTCGGGCCTTAGCCAGGTATGCTACCATGTTGTCGCCCTTCGCCTGGTATAACCCAGATACTTGGTTGACCACCAACTGTGAGTCACGTTTAATTAAGAGGAAATCGGCCCCCAGAGCTTCTGCTACTCTCATTCCTACTAGTAAAGATTCATACTCTGCTTCATTGTTAGTGGCTCTAAACTCAAACCTGAAACAGTGGCTGCATTCCACCCCCTCTAGGTCAATTAAGATAATCCCTGCTCCACATCTGGACTGGTTTGATGCCCTGTCAATGTATAGGACCCAGGTCTTGCTATTATCGGGCCACTTTGGACTTGTTGGATCCGGATTTGGGGTTACTGAATTATCCAGATCTGGAGTCGTGCTGAATTCTGTTATAAAGTCAGCTAAGGCATGAGCTTTGATCGTGGTTCTTGCCTTGTACTTGATGTCAAACAGGGTGAGCTCTAAGGCCCATAAGACTAACCTGCCTGATATATCTGGTCTTTAGAGGAATTGTCTCAAGGGTTGGCTAGTGACTACTGCGATGGTGTGCGCCTGTAAATAAGGTCGGAGCTTTCTGGCTGTAGTTACCAAGGCATAAGCCAGATTTTTCAGGGGGCGTAGTTCTTCTCAGATTTGGTTAGAGCGTGGCTTATGTAATAGACTGGTCTTTGGACCCCGTCATTACACTCCTTCACTAAGGCCCTGCCAGTGGCTGCTTCCGATACCGCCAAATAGAGTTGGAGCTCTTCCCCCGAAATGGGTTTTACTAACAGTGGCGGGCTGGCTAGGTACTCCCTTAAAGCTTGGAAGGCTTGCTCACTTTCCTGGTCCCACTTCATCTTCTTCCCTTGTTTAATCACTTTAAAAAAAGAAAGGCACTTGTTGGTGGAGCGAGATATGAAACGGTTCAACGCTGTTATCCTGCTAGTGAGTCCCTGTGCCTATTTGAGAGTTGTGGGGGGATTTAAGATCCAAGATGGCCATGATCTTTTCGGGATTGGCCTCGATCCCCCTTTCATGTACCATGAATCCCAAAAACTTTCCTATTGCTACCCTGAAAGTACACTTTGCGGGATTCAGTCTCATCTGGTTCTTTCTTATTGTTTGAAAGGTTTGGCGTAAGTCCCCCGTATGTCGTTCGGTCTGCTGTGATTTGGTGATCATATCATCTATGTACACCTCCATAAATCTTCATATTTGCTCTTTGAATAATTTGTTCACCATACGCTGGTACGTGGCACCTGCATTTTTAAGATCGAACGACATTACCTTATAACAGTAGAGGCCTTGTCTGGTGATAAAACTAGTTTTGTCTTGGTCAGAGGGATGCATCATGATCTGGTTGTATCCCGAGAAAGCGTCCATGAAGCTTAGGAGCTTGTTTCTTACAGTAGAGTCAATCAGCTGGTCTATCTTGGGTAGTGGGAAGCTGTTTTTAGGGCAAGCCCGGTTGAGATCGGTATAATCCACGCACATTCGCCACTTCCCATTAGACTTGGTTACCATGACCACATTTGCGATCTATTCGTGGTACTGGGATTCCATGATGAACCCAGCTTTTAGGAGCTTGTCTACCTCTTCCTAGATCGCGACATTCCGTTCGGCATTGAAGTGTCTTCGCTTCTGTTTCACTGGCTTGAAGGTTGCATCCACTGCCAACCTATGAGTGGCCAGGCTGTGGGGGATGCCACGCATCCTTTCGTGACTCCAAGCAAAGATATCGCTGTATTCTCTATGGAGTTTTATTAAGTCCTTCTTGACCTTACTATCCAGACCCCCACCGACTTTTACCACCTTAGTCAAGTCGTCTCCCCTAATAGGTACTTCTTCTAACTGATCCGCGGGATGTCCACTGACCCATCCCTATTCTTCTTCTTCTGGTTCTTCGATGATCAGGTCTGGTACTTCTCTATCTTCCAAGACATTGTGATCTTGCTCCGGCGTCCCTTGGCTCGGCTCGGCTCAGCTCGGCTCATCGGTTACATGTGCGCATTGCTTGGCGAGCGTAGCTGGGTTGGCTGACACTGCGTAATAGTTACGGCCTACTTGCTGATCCCCTCTGACTTCTCCCACTCTTATTCCTACTGGGAATTTTAGGATGTTGTGATAGACGGACAGTACCCCCTAATCCCCGACAAGAAAGGTCTTCCCAGAATTACGTTGTAAGCTGACGATGTGTCTACCACGATGAACTCCGTCATAATGTTCTGCTGAAGTAGAGATTCTCCAACCATTACAGGCAAAATTTTTTATCCCATTGGCATTACAGAGTCCCCTGTGAACCTGTATAAAGGTGAAGTGCAGCTGTTGTAACATGAATTTTTTAGATTGAGTTGCTCATGAGCTCCTTTGAACAAGATGTCAACGTTGCTCCCCGTATCAATCAAGACGCGATGAACCCGGCAATTAGCGATCTGTACCGAAATGACCATGGGTCATCATGGGGCTAAACTATATTGTAGACATCTTCCTCCGTGAAAACCATCCTAGTAGTGCGGGATAAGTCTCGGGGTTCATTGCTGACTTTGAGTATGTCATGTCCAGTACCGAATCTGGGGATCTTTCTTACATGGTTCTTTCTTGAATTGTTGGAGGTTCTAGCCAAGGTGGGGCCCCCACTGATGGTATGAATCACTTGGATCTACTGCATCAGATCCTTTTCCCCATCTCTCATTCTCTCAGTTGCCTCCTACATCTCACCCTGCACCTACTTCCTTTATTTGATGCTGTCCCGCACATGCTGTAGAAATTCAATCAAAAGACCTCCCCTTACCAGCTCTTCAATCTGGTTTTGAAGGCTGTAGCACTCTAACGTGTTATGGCCTATATCCTCGTGGAAATCGCAATACTTGAGTAGACCCTTGTCGCGGATGGCGAGGTAGATGGTCTCTCGCGATACGTTGAGGGGGGTGTAATGGTTGTACTCATCTTCCTCCCCTGCTTTCCGGGCTACTTCTTTCAACAGAGGGGCTGTTCTAAGAGGTGTCTTTCTGGCGGGGTATCACTCTTAGTACGTGGGAATAGAAGGTGGTCGATAGGTTGATCGGTTTGAAGGACCTGGTCGGTGCTGGCATAGGAGCCTCCTTCTTAGGACGCTGGGCTGATCGGGCTTCATCATGCTCGACCTTAGTTCAGAGTTGTTCCTCTATATCCACTTGTTTTAGAGCTCGATTATAGGCCTCTTGATAGGTTTCTGGCGGATGCTTGGTGAATGAACGAAATAGAATTTTTCCACATAGGATCTCAGGGTTTCACCCGGCTCTTGGATCACATACTGAAGCAGGATAGGATCCTTGGGACGAGGTTTGATCTCCTGAAACTAAGCATAAAAAGCCATTGTAAGTTTTGTAAAGGAATCAACACTACCTAATGGTAACTTCCTGAACGACGTCTTGGTGCAGTCGGTCAGGGTCGTAGGGAACATCTTGCACATAGCTGACTGGGTCACGTTCTAGATTTCCATTTGCTGGACGAAGCTCTCCAGGTGGCTGACGGGGTATTATGACCCTGAATACTTCTTAGTGGGCATCTTGAACTTGGGAGGTAACTTCCCCTCCTTGACTCTCCTAGAGAAGGGCGCATTTATCTCCCCCAAGGGATTCTTCCGTGCTCCCTAGTGTTTTCCCTTCTTTAACTCCTCAAGCTCTTTTGCCATTTTGGCCATTTGATCTCCAGGCGCTTGGGTTTCTTGCTTCCAAATCGGGCTGCCGATCCTTCTTCGTCCGAGGTTTCTGATTTGACGGTCACCTCCTTCCGCTTATCTTTTTAGTGGTGTTTCCTTTTAAGACTCTTTCTAGATCATGTACTCCCTTCAGCGTCGGGATGTGGAGCTCTTTCCTTTGCCCTTGGTTTCACTAAAGGCTGGGCTCTCCTGGGAGGGATCTCAATTACGGATTTGACTAGTATGGGTCTGAGATCCTCTTAACGGATCGGGAGAGGTGGTCCTAATCGATCAAACACTGGTACCTGGGTTCCTGGGCCAAGATCTCCCGCGTTCCTGGCCGCTTCGAATGGTATTCCCTAGGTTATCATCCGGAGGCGGATGGCTTCCACGTAGGCTGCAGCTTGTTGATCTAGGATGCCGCGATTGACTTCCTACCCAGCCGGGTTCTGGGGAACCGGGCTTGTAGGTGGGGGGGAGGGGGTATAGGAGCCGGATTGTCATTCCTAGATCCTCTACCCCGCCGGTGGATTCTCTCGGTAGAAGCGAGGGACTGGGGTCCCGAGTGATCGGGATGAGCCTGAGAGGACCTGAGTCTCATTCGGGGTAGAATTGGGCTGTTTTAAACAATTGGTTGGGAAAGACCTCCCCATAGACGGCGCCAAAAGTGTTAATCGAAAATTATCACTAGGGTAATTTTTTCCAATTAACAATTTAAGGGACCGGGATCGCGGTAGATCTCGGTCGAAGGGGTATCACGTAGTTCGATACCTTTAGCTTCCTATAGATTCAATAAAAATGGTGTACTGATAGTAGTTAGAAAAAGGTTCACGTAAACAATAGATTGAATATGTCACTCATATTATTGATAGCGAATACATGGTGGGGATACAATGAAGATCTCTCCTAGCTATGGTTATGAGAAAAAAAACAAAATAAACTTATTGGGCAATGGTGATGGAGCTCTCGTGCATGTTGATAAGTGGAAAAGTATCAAGCAGGGTTCTCCCCTTTTTTCTGCGATCATACGATGAATATATAGATCCGTTTCTTGCCCTGCACTCATAGAACTTCGGTCTATGGTTTTAGCAATTTATGGGTCTTTCCTTGGTGATCAACGAATTCATCGGGAATTTTGATCCCTAAAATCAAGTGATTCCCTTTTCAACGGATTGAGTGGGAGTTGACTCCCATTTCAAATAGAATTCTGTATGGCGGGAATGAATGTATTATTCTGTCTCAAACGATGGTGTTTTATGCTTATTTTATCTTGTATCGCTGGTTCTTTAATCATACTTGATCTTACTTTGACGCTTGGTAGTTTGCTTAGTTTGATATTTTACCGCTTATTCAGTTGGCTTTAGGCAAGGTCGGGGTACCTATGCGTCTTTCTCTTGTCACCCTAGTATAAGTGTTCCGGAGCATCGGGATAACGGGATTTCCGGGTAGTAGCGGGGTACTAGAATCCCACAGTAGTGGAGTTCCTTGGTACCCGGCTCCTAGGTTTGCTGACACTTTCCGGGTCTAGGGATTTTCATTCTTGACTTGGGCTGATAGAAGGTTGTATCCGGCTAGTTCGTATAGTAGTAGGGTATCATGATATGCTTTTACGATATCCTTTTACCCTCCCATGTTGATGGAAAATTCTTCTTTGGACCCTTGCCATTTTTGGCGGTTAACAAATATAAACCCCAAATGTGGTTTGTCAACGAAATAAGCCAATAAAAAATATGAGGAACTTACAATTACATATAATGGATTTGAGGACCGTGTGTGGATCGATGGATAGCCCATGAGTTTTACCCAGTTTGAGGGTTTCTCACGTAACTCAATTATCGTGTTATTTATTGTTTTTCGCACTTTAATTACGTTGATTGTATTAGGTTAATTTTTGTAATATTGACTAATCGAAAAATTGGTAATAATTGATTAATAACCCATTCACCACCCACCCTCCCCTCTAGGTTGTATTAGACACACCATATTTATTTTCAATTGGTATCAGAGCGGGTTCCTAAATATACATAGGTGATCCTTGCTCTTGTTTGTGTGTCTTGATTTTGTGCATTTCTTTTGTTGCATTCATTTGCATACATTGACCCAAACACTATGAATGAATTTGGGATGAGTAGAGAGGAATCTTCTAGCATAAGACCTCTATTATTCCATAGTGACAATTACTCCCCATGGAAGGGGAAGATGGAGTCATATCTTTCGGAAATTGATGACAAGGTCTTGATGATAATTGAAGATGAGTATACTCCACCCACTAAGTCTCTTGAAGGTGGAAGCATTGCTCCCAAGCCGAAATCGGAATGGAGTGCTCAAGAGTTTAAAGCCTCCTAGTAGAACAACCAAGTGATGCATGCCATATTTAGTGCCATGGATGACAATCAATACAAGCTCATCCAAATTACTAAGAATGCCATGGAAGATTCTTGAGACGCCACATGAGGGGACGTACACAGTCAAGGACTCTAAACTTCAAATGTTGAAACAAAGTTCGAGACCATCAAGATGGAAGAAGATGAATACTTTAATGACTTCCAAATCAAGTTGATGAACATAGTCAATCAAAGCCATAAACTTGGAGATCCTTACACCGACATAAGGATCAAGCAAAATATCATGAGATCACTTCCCAAAAGGTTCAAATCAAAGGTGACTACTATAGAGGAGAATAATGAGTACAAGAAGATGAAATCAAGTGAAGTCATTAGGAAGTTGTTGGCCTATGAGGTGATGAAGCTTACTTCTCAACCTAAGAAGCAAAAGGGAATTTCTTTGAGGACATCCAAGCAAGAGAAGAGATATAATGACTCCGATAAGGAGATGGCTTTCTCCGTGAAAAAATTCAAGAAGTTCTTGAAGCCTGATAGGAAAGGCTTCAACTCAAGAGGTAATGACTTCAGAAAGAAGATCAGATTCAAGAACGGTGAAGATAGCCAAGACAAGTTTTCAAGAAAAGGTTTTCAGAGCTACGTGTGTGGGGGAATCAGGCACATCTCACTGGATTGTGGTAACTTAAAGAATAAGAGGAAAGGAAAGGAAAGGCAATGGCCACCACGTGAAGTGATAGTGATGACCTTGATGACAAGGATTAGTCTTCGGATAATGAAGATGACGTGGCTAACCTTGTAGCCTTTGCCATTTCTCACAAGAGGAACAACAAAATAGAAATTGTTGAAGAAATTTCCTCTAGCTTGAGTGATTGTGAGAAGAATTACTTTGCATTTCCGGTCTCCTACCATGAAGAAGCTCAAGCTGTTACCAAGTGCTTGTCACTAGAAGGATTCAAGAAGGGTGACTTGAAAAATGGAGACTAAAGAGGAGCAAGGTTGAGAGAAGCTAGCCTTGAAGATATGAGCCATGCTAGCACAACTGGAAGAAGCTTTGATCAAGAAAGTACATGCTTCGAAAACTCTAATGGTAGTATGATAAACTATCAAGAGTTTATTGATTATCTCTAAAAATGCTTGAAGGATAAGAAAGAGGAGATAATTAGGTTGATGGAAGATAATCTCCAACTAAGAACTAAAGTGACTCACTTAGATGAAGAAGTGATACTTGTCAAAGTAAATGAATTTAGGTTAGTGAAAGAGCTTGACGAGGCAAGAAACACCCTTGCTAAGTTAACTTCAGGTTTGGAGAAGCTCGACAAAATGATAGGCTATGGGAAGAAGCCAAATGATAAAAGAGACCTAGGTTTTGTGAGTGGCAAGGAAACTCCTTCATCGGACGAAATGATATTTGTCAAGGAAAGTGGATTCAAGGAAGCTTCACCTCCACAACATCCTAGGAGGAAGCTTGAACTTGGAGAGTCATCCAAGAGTGGCCAAGTGAAGATGCCAACAAAGTATGGAGGTCAACCTCAACATCCAAGAGCTTCACACTCAAGCTTTCCTTAAACACGGTTTAACCAACAAAGAAGGCAAGTCAACTCGGTTCAACTAAGGAAGCAACCCGACCTGGTACAACAACAAAGAAGGAGAGAACCGGTTCAACACCAAAGGTGACATCAAATGCATGACAAGTCTTCAATGACCTCATAAGGATATGGTATGACTCCTCAATTTATGCCTACTTGTCATTATTGTGGTGTTGATGGGCATATTAGGCCAAATTGCTTTAAGTACATTAAGAAATATAAGGTTGAGAGCATGATAGAAAGAAATAGTCTTAGAAGAGCCAATATGCATGTGCCTAGGAAATCTAAAGTAAATGATCCTAGGAAATATGTTAACTATGACCACTAGGAATAAAAATGTGTCACCTAGGTGGATTAGAAAAGATGAACCCGCATGCTATTGTGCTAACATGTCTCCCATAGATTCAACTAGGTCCAATAAACTTGGTAGGTCTATAGGGGCTCATGCCTCCCATTGCCTTGGTTGGAATTGACCCTATGAGGGGAGCTCAAGCAAAGAGAGCGAATTTGCTTTTTTTGTCATATGCAAAAATGTGATCAACTTTATGCTTCTTCATTAATTGCTTGAGAGTTTTGGTTGTACATATATGCTTATATGGTATTTTTATTCAATAAGTGTGCACCATTGCTTTGTTTGTAATCCATGTCACCTTAATGTTCAATAATACATTTTTGAACTCGGAGAATTGATTGAGAAGTACCCTATAGTTTATCTTCATGACATATGAACTTGATTTTTGACATGCTTAAATTGATATACATGGTATCTTTAAATTGCTTAAACTTGAATGCAAATGGGTGTGAATGTAATTGACAAGACTAAACTCCAAAAGGATCTTGTATCCATTCAATCAATAAGGATGTTTCATCCAATTTAGTCTTGTCTCTCTTCTTAATTCATCCGGAAAAATCAAATGGGATCTTTGTATCCATGTATTGGTTTGCCTTTAATATTTGATATAGTTGCTTTGTCTTATAAATTTTATGAAACTATATCATGTTGCTTGACAAAAGGGTATAAATTGGTTTGAATTCTCATGGAAACTCTTTCGATGTTTGCTTTGCCAAATACCATTGCTTGAACTTTGATGTTATATGTCTTACATCCAAAGCAACAATTTCACACATTCTTTCTTAAAATAAATCTCCTTGCCTCTCTCCCAATTAATTAAGTTGCATAAAGTTCTTGTATATGATTATGCAAATATCTCTTATGCTAATATCTCTCTTTTCTAATGCAACCCGGTTAGGGATACTCCTTTGCCTATCTCATGACAAAAAAATGGGAGTAGTGTGTAGAAAAGATAGGGGGGTTTTAGTTTTTTACTTCACTTGATCACCTCACATACACTTGTCTTGGAAAGTATAGTTATCTTGTTTTGTAGGGATGTTTTTTCTATAAGAGATCGAAGACTTGAAGATCTAGTTTTTAAGTATCTTTTTGTATTGTAGAATAACTTTTGCTGACCTTTAGTTTTTTGTTATTTGTGAGGATCAACTGTGAGTGGTGGTTTTGTCACGAAATTGTGAAAGGAGGAGAAGTAAGTTCCTCATATTTTTGATTAGCTTATTTCGTTGACAAACCACAATTGAGGTTTAACTTTGTCAGGGTAGACTAAGTCTTCATTGTGCACGATCAAGCTTCAAAGGCTTTCTCAAGACTTCAAGATCAAGAGCACTTCAAAGGTATATCACTTGTGTTTAACTCTTTGAAGAGACTTAGTTGCACACACACACAACTCACGCATTTCTATATTTCTTGTGTTTTGTGTGTTTCATGCAAGTGCTCATTCATGTTTTAAACTCTCTTCATGCATATTCTTACTGCTTGCATCTTGTTTGATTATTGCCATGCCATGTTAGTCTTTAGGATGCATCTTTTCTCTTAGCCGTTGTACACCCGCTGGTGAGGCGCTGTTCATACAGCGCCTATTAGAGGCATTGTTGATTTTTGCCTCGCCATCTTTGTTCATATAATGGCACCTGATTAGATTTTTTATCCGCTGGTGTATCGTTGTTTGCTCACCCTACGAACAGCGTGTGAACAACGGTTTGAGTCCAGAGAATCATTGTTGTTGAGTCGCCTGCATGTTGCCCTTCGTACAACGCTTTTTTGGGTTTTTGTTCTTGGGTTTCAAGGTGAACCATTGTTCAGCCACCCTACGTACAGCGGTCAAGGCCATTTTTGTTCAAACTTTCTAAAACGACGTAGTTTCAGTTTGACCTCATATATATATATATATGTTGTCTTCTCTTTAGTTCATTATTAAGAGTTCAAAATCCTATCTTTGAGAGATAGAGTGTTCCTTAGGAGAGAGAAACTCCTAAGAACTCACCTTTACTCAATCAAACACATTCCCATAAGCATCTAGCATCATCCAAGCATCTTATAATCATGGGTCTTCTTGCTTTCATTGACTAGGTAATTTGAACATGTCATAGAACCTCTTGTTTCATTTTTATATTCATGTTTGCTTAGAATTAACATTTATTTTTTGATTAAATGCATGACTCTTTGCTTAATGTTGTTTCTAACATGTTTGAGTCTTTGTTTGTTGGTTGAGATGTTTTGTTTGTTGATAGCTTGCATTTAGGACATTATTGCCCTCTAACTAAGTCTTTATGCATTGCATCTAGACATTGATATTTGGGTCTCATTGATTGCATTTCTTGATTGCATTTATTGTCGTTGCCATATTTTTGTGACAACTTTTGTTAGATGGTTTTTGGTTGATGAGTGGGTTTTAGATTTTCATATCTTTATCTAGTTAGGTCTTTATGAGCATTCATATAGACTTTGATATCTAGGATTGTTCTTATTGCCATCTTGAAATCTCTAGATAAGTATTTAGTGTTGCCTAGCATTATTTGCATATTAGAATATTGACATATATTCACATAGGTTGTTTATCTTTTCTTTGAGAGTTAAGTCTTGTGCTAAGTGGTTTAGTGCACAAGCAATTGGTCTAGAATCACAGATTACATACTCTTTGTTGAATGAGAATGCATGTAATCTGTGAGCCTTGGACTGATGATAAATGCATAATTTTGAGACTAGGACTTATTTTCATAAGCGTGGGACTGATGTTTTCCTTTTGTTTTCATTGTTTAGATGCCGAGGAGAAATCCGAATGCAAACTTGTGGCAGTTCCCAGACCATGAGAGCTGGGTAACGGTTAGAGTAAACAGTGGAAGTAAACAATATTTCATTACAAACTTGAAGGAGGTCTTATAGAAGTTTGGGTTGGAGGAAAAATTCAAGAAGGGCCCCTTCGGCATATATTTGAAGTTGGAAGAACCGTTGACACTTTACGGGCAGGTTATACACAATATTTTGAAAAGAGAAATCAATCACCCCAAAGGACAAAGAGAAGATGAGATGTGGTTTGGGTTGGGGAATTCGAAAGCCCGTTTCGGCCAAGAGGAATTTTGTTTATGCAGCGGGTTGAATATAGGACAGCTGCCCGAAGGTTTTCAAAACAACAACGAAGTATCAGAGGATTCGATGCTTAGAAGAATTTTCAGAGGAAAAAGGCCGACTGCAGAGGTATTGTACGCCACTTTGAGGAAAATGACAGCCAAACAGAGTGAAGATGCGTACAAGATGTTGAATATATATATGGTGAGCCAATTCTTTGGCATGGATGACGGACGGACCACAGCCATCCCGGGATGGCTGTTTACATTAGCTGAAAAGGAAAAAGAATTCAAAAATTTTCCATGAGGTTCTTATATATTCAGTTTTACATTTTATTTTCTCAAGGGTGTACTGAAGGGACGGCTGGACCGACTGAGAGGTCAAGCAAAGAAGAAAGACAAGAAGGGGAAGCTGCAGAAAATTAAGAATGCAGTAGAAGAGGAAGAAGACTTAGAAGAAGAAGAAGAAGAAGAACAAGAACAAGAACAAGAAGACAAGAAGAAAAAGAACAAGAAGAAGAACAAGAAGTTAGTAGAAGTGAAAGGGAAAGGGAAAGGGAAAGGGAAAGGGAAAGGGAAGCTGAAGAGTGTGGAAGAGAAGAGTTTGGAAGATAAGAGTGGGGAACAGAAGAAAAATAAGAAATCGAAGTATTATACCTACAATTTGTCCGGGTTCCCTCTAGCACTTCAGGTAAGTTTTAAAAAAGGAAATATAGCATATTTTCAGCATAGCAAAACTGTTATTGTGTTTCCCGTTTCATACTTTGTTGAATTGTTATTGTGTTTCCTATATTGATATTAGTTAGTTGAAATTGTATAGGTATGGGCCATGGAGAGGATAATTCGTTTTAATGATCGAGTCGGAAAGAGAGTTGGTACGGGGTATCCCCGGTTCACTAGATGGGCATTTGATGAAAAGATTCAAGATATTGAATCATCATTCAATACAACGGTGGGTACTTAATGACCCTTTCTTTTTAGTTATATAGGGATAATTATCTTCGGAAATTCGGTAATAATTGTTTGTTCCAAATATGCAGATGACTTTACTTGATTGGGAAGTTGAAAACTATGAAAAGGATACAGATTACTTCAAATCATTGAACCTGCAACGCGTGTGTCAACCACTAACCGTAAAGAAGAGGGAGAGGTTGGCTCTTCCTCCACCTCCAAGTAAAGTGGAAGAAGAGGCTGTTGGTGGTGATGACGATGAAGTTGATGATCATTAGACAGGTGACAATGACGATGATGGGATTGACACTTCTATTAAGAAGCAGGACATAGGTGGTTCAGTGAGGAAAAGTAGAAGTACATTTTCAGGTGAATATTCCCCTCCTTCGAAGAAGCGTAGAAGCGTCTATTCTCCGATGGGAATTCTAAGGTATTATTCCATCTACACTATTTGGTTTTAGACTTTTAGTAAGCTATTGTTGTATGTATTGTAGTATTAATTATTGCATAATTCAGGTGCCTTCCACAATCCCAGAATTATATGCAGAATTACATGCTGCTATGGTTGACAGCGAGGAACGTATCCTTACCTTTTGTAAAGATGAATTTGCAAAGATTAGAAATCAGATGAAGGTTAGATGCATAAAGTTGTTATTATTTGTATATAATAGTTTAGTCGTTAATAATATCCACTAATTTATTGATGTTGATGTTTAGAAGGGTGCTGAGCAAGATGATGAGATGAAGGAGGATGTTGGTGGTCATAAGGCTGCTGTTCAGGAGGATAAGTCTATTGATGAGGAGGATGTTGGTGTTGATGCTGCTACTAAGGAGGAGGATGTTGGTGGTAAGCCTGCTGGTGATAAAGCTGTTGTTCAGGAGGATGCTGGTGATAAGGCTGCTGGTGATAGGGGTGCTGCTGAGGAGAATGCTGTTGAGAAGGCTACTGTTGAGGAGGAGGCTGTTGAGGAGGCTGTTGTTGAGAAGGCTGTTGTTGAGAAGGCTGCTGTTGAGAAGGATGCTGTTGAGAAGGCTGCTGTTGATGATGTTGAGAAGGCTGCTGTTCAGGAGGATGAGGCTGTTGAGAAGCAAGATGTTGAGGAACATGAGGCTGTTGTTGAGGCTCTTCTGGCTGTTGGGTCTACTACTGCAATCGAGGATGATGTGATGGTCGAGGTACATTCTATAAATATAATAGTGGTTTTGTCATTTATATCCATAACTAAGGATAATAGTGTTTATGTTATGTATATGGTCGAGGCCTGGGAACAATTGTCTTAGGGTTTAGGGAACAATTCTGTTCGGCCTAAGAACAATTCTGTTCAGGTTTAGGGAACAATTCTGCAAGGGTTTAGGGAACAATTCCCTTACGCCTGGGAACAATTATGTTAGGCCTGGGAACAAGTATGTTCGACCTGGGAACAATTTTGTTAGGATTTAGGGAATAATTCCCTTACGCCTGGGAACAATTCTATAATAGTGTTTTTGTCATGCATATGAGTATAGCAATGGTTTGTACTTTACTACATATTTAATTGGCTTGTAGGACTCGGGGGAAAAATCTATCATTGACTTGGAACAATATCCATCCCCAGCCGTGTGTTTTATTGGCGAGACCTTCCCCACTACTCCGATAAACAGAGGGCTCGAAAGCGGTCAAGGTATCTCGATAACCCGTACACAGATCCGATACCCAAGAAGACAAAGAAATCAAAGGCAAACGAGGAAGATATAGACTTAGTTGAGTTCACGTCTTTCCTGAAGAACAACGACCAAGTTAGGTAATATTCCATTCCTGTGATCTGTTGTATTGGCATGACTTCAATGTAATCATTGGAAAATATTTGTACTAATGTTATGTATTCATTTTTAATAGTATTTATACGGGTCAAATCATTCCCATGACGCGTCAAAATTTTCAAGACTTATTAACGTCGAAACGTGGCATATGGATTGGTAACATAATTTATCTATCTATTTCTTCCTGCTATTAAGCTTTTATGTAACTTATTTCGTAACGTACATCATCTGCATATACACAGCACATCCATAGTTACTTTGGATATCCTACGGAGGAGGCGATCGGCAGTGAGCTGAACTATGTGCAAAATATTGGATGTGTGAACATATCTTTTCTTTGTAAGTATCACCCTAGTTATATGATACAGTATTGAAAATGTGTATGCATGTTTCTGAAAAATTGTTAATGAATGTATTTTTGATGACAGACTAGCATAAGCAAGATGTGGGCAGATAAATGAAACTGCTGGACATGCAAAGGGACATAGCCGATTTGAGAAGGAAGAGCAGGAAAGAAGTTAGCCAATAGAAAGTAATTCTCCCCTTCTCCTCAAGGGAAAAAAGATCAGAAAAAAGGGTCAAGAAGACCAGTGATCCGTCTCCAAAGTTGTCAATGCTGGGAAGATTACCCAGATTCGTTCCTTAAATTACCAGCAAGTTCAGACATCTTGAGACATGTTACAGGGCATCAACTTCTATACCCTCAACCTTGGTGGCAGTTGGATTCAGTAAGTTGTTGGAAATTACGTTGCGTTGTCATTATCTAATTCCTTAAATAATCTATATCTATTGTATATACAAGTGCTCGTTCCGTGCCATGTTCACGGCCATTGGATGTTATGCCATGTACTTCTAAAGGAAGGAAAAGTAATGGTATATGACTCATTGAATGAACGGAGGAGCAGACTTAGTCCTCGGATGAAGGAAATTCGTGGCCTGCTCTACCTGTTACCATCTACGTTGAAGAATGCGGGTTACTACCAACAAATCAAGATGGATCCTCGTAGCACCCCATTCACAGCTAAA
Source organism: Acer yangbiense (assembly GCA_008009225.1). Lineage (NCBI taxonomy): Eukaryota > Viridiplantae > Streptophyta > Magnoliopsida > Sapindales > Sapindaceae > Acer > Acer yangbiense. Next base: position 26,968,374 of record CM017763.1, read on the forward strand.
AGCATGCACAGTGATCTCATTCCATAACAAGATGATGGGTATGTTTGACATATTTGTGTACTTTTTATGGACTATTTTACTTCCTAAAGATACTAATGTTGACATATCCCATCATTTAACAGAAACAGGTTGTGGTGCTTTTTACTGAAGTATGCGGAGTTGATTATGGCTGGAGTACCAACTCCATGGAAATCAATTTTTGGACAAAAGAATATCAAAAATATTCGAAAGGCCATTGCAATTGAGATTTACACGAATGGTCAACTCCGTAACTCCCCATAGACTTGTACAACTTGGGAATCATGTACAGCTTCAGAATCAATCATTTACACTGTCTGAGAAGTTTTGTGCACTTGTGTATTTTTGGGAATGTGTATGATGTATTTTTTTGGTTGGGAAAATCTGTTGGGCCTGAGAAAAAATTTGTGTAGGTCTTATGACGAATGTTCCCGCTTACGATACTTGTAGTCACCAACATGGTCCCAATCACCATCATGTTACTTGATGTATTATCAATAGACTTGTAACAACTTGGGATTCATTTATTAGTCTGTGTGTTTTTTGGGAATGTTGATTTTTTTGGTTTGGAAAAATCTGTTAGCCTAGGAACAACTGTTGTAGTCCATGATGAATGTCCAGGCTTACGATACTTGTAGTCACCAACAATGTCCCAGTCACCATCATTGTACATCCAATAGATACAGCTTGGGAATCATTTATTTACTGTGTGTATTTTTGGATGCTTGTATTTTTTGGTTTGGGAAAAATAGGCCCAATGTGTAATACGACTTAGGTACACGCTTGTAGTTGGTCCCAGATCATACATTTATTAGATTTACAGAATCATTTATTTGTCTGTGTTTATTTTGGGAAATTTTTTGGTTTGAAAAATCTGTTAGGTGGGAACAATTTATTATGGGATTTTGCTTACGGTCACCAACAAAGTCAATCATACTTGATGTATTATTAGACTTGCAGCTGGGAATCATTTAAGTTCATCTGTTACTGGAACAACTGTTGTAGTCCTATGACGAATGTTCCTAGGCTTACGATACTTGTAGTCACCAACAATGGTCCAGTCACCATCATTGTTACTTGATGTATGTATCCAATAGACCTTGTACAGCTTGGGAATCATTTATTTAGTCTGTGTGTATTTTTTGGGAATGCTTATTTTATGGTTTGGGAAAAAGTCTGTTAGGCCTGGAACAACTGTATGTAGTCCTATGACGAATTGTTCCCAGGCTTACGATACTTATAGTCACCAACAAGTCCCAGTACCATCATTGTACTGATGTATTTATCAAATAGACTTGTACAGCTTGGGAATCATTTATTAGTCTGTGTGTATTTTGGGAATGTTTTATTTTTTGGTTTGGGAAAATCTGTTTGCCAACAAGGCCTGGAACATTGTTGTAGTCCTATGACTAATGTTCCCAGGCTTACGATACTTGTAGTCACCACCAATGGTCCAGTCACCATCATTGTTACTTGATGTATTTATCCAATAGACCTGTACAGCTTGGAATCATTTATTTAGTCTGTGTGATTTTTGGGCAATGTTGTATTTTTTATGGGTTTGGGGAAAAATCTGTTAGGCCTGGGAACAACTGTTGTAGTCCTATGACGATGTTCCCAGGCTTACGATACTTATAGTCACCAACAATGGTCCAGTCACCATCATTGTTACTTGATGTATTTATCCAATAGACTTGTACAGCTTGGGAATCATTTATTTAGTCTGTGGTATTTGGGATTGTGTATTTTTTGGTTTGGGAAAAATCTGTTAGGCCTGGGAACAATGCTGTGTATCCTTGATGAATGTTCACCAAGGCTTACGATACTTGTAGTCACCAACAATGGTCCCAGTCACCCTCATTGTTACTTGATGTATTTATCAATAACTGTTACAGCTTGGGAATCATTTATTTAGTCTGTGTTTATTTTGGGAATGTTGTATTTTTTGTGGTTTGGGAAAAATATGTTAGGCCTGGGAACAACTGGTTGTAGTCCTATGACGAATGTTCCCAGGCTACGATACTGTAGTCACCAACATGGTCCCAGTCCATCATTGTACTTGATGTATTTATCCAATAGACTTGTACAGCTTGGGAATCATTTATTTAGTCTGTGTGTATTTTTGGGATGTTGTATTTTTTTTTGGTTTGGGAAAAATTGTTAGGCTGGAACAAACTGTTGTATTCCGATGATGAATGTTCCCAAGCTTATGATACTTGTAGTCACCAACAATGGCCCAGTCACCATCATTGTTACTTGAGTATTTTATCCAATAACTGTTCCATGCTAAGGACTCAAGGAACATGGAGAGTTGATCTCAAAGCGAGACTCCAGGCCTGGGAGAGTTGTTCAGGCTATAGGAATTGTTCCCAGGCTGGGATAGTTGCTATCACGGCTAAGGACTTAAGGACGTGTTCCCAGCCTAGGAGAATTGTTCCCAGGACAACGAGAGTTGTTCCCAGGCCTAGGAGACTGGTTCCAACGCCTGCAATAATTGGTGGCTTTTCATTTTAAACAGCTTTACACCGGTTCATTTCATTTTAAAAGTAAAGGTTACATTGGTTAGTGTACCCGCCGTTCATTTAAGGTACAATGGTTGTTCATTGGTTGCAATGGTTCTTCTTCAATGTAATCAAGTGACTATATAACACCCAATCTCAGTTTTTCCTCAAAAAATAATTCAATATTCCTCTGTTGTTAACTGTTTCATCACTTCATTTTTACACAGAATGGCAGAAACGGTAGGGGCAGTGACAGTGACAGGACAGGATGAATGCCGTTTTGGAAGTAATGCGTCAACGGTTGCACACGCGAAGGAGACCGTCATCAACGAGCGTGAAAACTATAACCTAGTACTTGATGATTATACTGTTTTGATGGGGAAATTTCAGAATCTGGAGGCTTAAATCATCTACTCCAAAGGTGAGATTGAAGCAAAGGACAACGAAATCAGTGGACTCTACCAACTGTGTAACATTTGCAGAGGAGGTGATGGACTTCAACATTCACCCATCACCCTGAACAAAAACAAATTTCAATATTATGTTCTGTTTTTTTTGTTTTTTTTGTTTTTCACATGTTGTAATGGTTTTGTTTAACAAGTTTATGGAAGTACTTTGTCTGCTTTAAATACGCGCTTCACAGCCATGTCAAAGACTGTCATTTTATTTCATTCATTCATTAGTCTAGACTAAATAGACCTACCAGCAAACAACAAAATAATAACCCAAACAAACATAAAAAACAGACCTTTCAAACGATCTTGCCCACTATAACTCCCAAAATAAACATGAGTACAAATATAAACAACATGACACTAGTACTTTCACTCTTCTCAGATACTTTCTCTGTAACATTGATAGAAGATTCTGGGCAAGAATGGCTTGAATGTACGTAACGTCTACTTATCGCTTGATATGCCTCATCGGTTGAGTTAAACTTCTTATAAGATGCTCCTGGAAAACCAACTACTTGTTCGTGACATTCAGGCCACGAACTGAACACACCGGTTTTCCTTCCTTTGAAAACCACATAAACAGAATTCTTCCCCATTGGTGTTCGAAAAAGAGGTTTTGTGATGGGAGAATGAGATATTAGTTCTGAGAAGAAGATAAAGGAAGAAGGATGATGGGAGAAGGAGATGCCAATTCTGTGAAGAAGATGAAGAAAGAAGGACGATGGGAGAAGATGAAGTTTATATATATATACTCATATCAGTAATAAGTGGATTTTTTGCGTGTTGACTAAGGAATTCTGAAGGTTTACTTTTACTTTTAGTGGGATACAGGCTGTAATGAGAAGAAGAAGATATAGTGGGATCCATCTGTAACCCACTACCAATAGATGACGTGTCGAGTAAATTTGCATGGTTCTCTGAGCCGGAAAGAGTTTATATGCCTAGGAACAAATTATGTTGGGCCTAGGAACAGTTCCTAGGCCTTACAGTTTTCGTCCGTCTAGGAAATTATGAGGGCCCCGCAATAATCTAAACGATCGGCATGGTCCAACGATGAAGGGGTATCAATGGAAATATGGACGTGAAGTTTCGAGATGATCGAACGGTCGAACAAGTACGTCCCTACCCATACACACCTTTAGTAAACAACCCTTTCAAATATAAACCCTTAAATGCCTAAGAGTTCTTTCAAAAAATGTGAGTTGATCTCGTTGCTAGAATCGATCTACCTTGTTACATTTGCACTTCCTAAATCGATTATGATGGGTGCACAACGATTCAAAAAAACATCCTACGCAATCGGATAAAAAAAGAAATTTTTAAAAAATTATATTTAAATCAAAATTAAATACACCATGGGCCTTGGAACAGTTCCTAGGCTTAAAGTACCGTTCCTAGGCCTTTATGTTCCTGGGCTTAGTTCCTTCTTATTAGCACCGATAACGATGTAAAATGATGATGTGGCAACGACACACAACTGAGCCTAGGAAAGAGTTTTATATGCCTAGGAACAATAAGTTTGGGCCTAGGAACCGTTCCCAGGCCTAAACATTACTCCCGGGCTTAACTCATCTCTGTTTTCAAGATCAATAACAGTAGCCCACGCCAATAAAAACAGAAATATCAGCAGCAAATAACAGTTTTTGGTTCAAGACCCACCCAAGACACTTACATTGCAGGCCCAGAGGCAATATCTCGTTCGTGTTAGTCATGGTAGGTTTCAATGGCTTGTCCGGCACTTCAGTCTGTTGTGACCTTTTTTCTTACATATGCCACATGATCGGGGTTTTTTGGCTGGTTTTGCTTGTGCTAGATGATGGTTCTGGACAAGCTGATTTATTGTGTCCTTTTTTTTCGCACTTTCTTTTCTCCCCGCGGACGGTATCCTCAACTTCTTTGGTCTTCTGGCAGCTTTTTTCTCTTCCACGGCAATATAATACGGTTCCGGATTGCATCAGGAATGTCCCAAGATTCAGGATCCGGAACAGGGTTCACAGCCATTTCATAAGCATGTTTAAGATATCCTGTTGTGTAATGGTCAGAAGCCATTGAGTTGATTGACATACCTTTGAACCTAGGCCATAACACACCAACAAACACAATTTAAGGCTTGTAAAATAAACCATACAGATAAATGTACATACTTAAAAGACCGGGAACCATACCTAGCAACCGCCATTGCATGAACACGGCAACTTATCTAAATCCCATTGACGGCATGAGCAAGAACTGTTTTCAAGGTTGATGATTCTAGGAATCCATTTGTCGTCTACCTTAAATATTTTGTGTGAATGGGGTGAATCTCAGACTTATTCGCTGTATCTGTCAAAGTTTTGATGTGTTCGTCTGTAAACGTTGTCAGTATGTAGACATTCACGTGCATTTGTTCGATGATCGTAGAACCCCTTTGCAACAAATCTCTGATACATTCCACCATTGCTGTGATAGGCAATTTTCGGACCGAAACTACAAAAATTCATTGACTCGGCAATGTTGGTGGTCATAAAAGAGGTCCTTTTTCTAGGGATATGTACACGTGAAAACTTCTCTAACCCAACGGCTAGGAGCTCATTGTAAACCTTAGGACAGGTTTCTTTCACCTCACCCATGAAACGGTCAGTCCTCCTCGATACGGTATGCATACGCAGCACAGTAGTAAAGCCACATCCACATCCCTCTACTTGCAAAATCTTTTCAGATTTTGTGCCAAGTGGTACACACAAATCCCATGAACTGCATCTGGGAATATGGCTTCCATTGCATTGAATATACCATTGTGCCGATCCGATACTAACATGACACGGTCTGGATTTTGGATCCCTTTACGGAGTTTCTTCAAAAACCATTGTAAGGTTCCCATTTGTTGATTGGCTCATTTCATGGACAAACCACATGTTGGGGGTTCTTTGTAAAGGGTAGCCTAGGTATCGGTGTTATTGCTCAAGCCCTTTGAAGACCTCGTCTTGATAAGCACCGAAGGTAAATTTCTATGTGCTTACTTTCTTTAAAGAGATTAGTTGCACACACTCACTTAACATACATTGCATATGTGTGCATTCTCTCTTTATTTGTCACATTTCACACTTGCACTTATGTGTTATATTTTGTTGTTGTGTTTTTGTGTCTTTGTTACTTGTAATCGTTCCCGATAGTTTTCGGAAACGTCCGCGCATGCACTAGAATGTGCTTGGTTTAGCGCGAGGACCGCCTAAGAATGCCCTTGGGCTCTCCTTGGTTTCACCTTTGTTGGTGATCGGCGTTATATCGGCGGCCAGGCCGCCGTTTGCTTCCCATAGTGTATGGAGCAATTCTACGGTTGATCGGCGGTCTCGACCGCCGGTTCAAGACCTGATTGATTTTATCTCTCGGCCTAATTCGGCGGTGAAACCGCGGTCACGCATGAAACCGCCATTTTCACACCTGATTGATTTTTAATCTCAGGAGTTATTCGGCGGTTGGATCGGCGGTCACGAAACCGCCGAATAAACCGTCGTTGGTCCCCGTTCCTCTCGGCCGTTCGGCGATTATGAACGGCGGCCTGGCCGCCGATTTAAACCGCCGATCGGTGCGTTTCAGGGCAACTGTCTTTTCACATGCTCTGTTTTTCATGCCCTATAAATACATCACTTTCTCTGTTCTGAATGTAACTATTGATTATCAAGAACCCTACTTTCAAGAGAGTTTTTTTTAAGAGAGAAAGCAATCAAGTTTGCTCATAAACACTTAAACCAAAATCCATTTGCATCAAAGTTCATCTAGCATTCCTCTAGCATATCTAGGATGCTTGCTTGCATGGGTCTTTGATCATCACACCTTGCTTTGGTAAGTTTTTCACTATTATCATCCATAATTAGTGTTATTTATTATGGCATCTCTTTTATTACTTGATTGTTCTTATATATAATTTAATATTCAAGATAGAGATTGTTGTGTTGATTTGAGGGATTGAGTTTGTTTTAATGATAGATATCTAGTTTCTCTAATCTATGATTATCTATGCTAATGTGACATGTCATTTAGCTTTAATATCTAGGATTGTTTTTAATTGCATATTCATCATCTTAGAAAAGCATATAGGGTTTTCCTTGCTCTATGTTTCATTTGAATATTCATATATTCACTTAGGGTGTTAATCTCTTTTTAGAGAATTAACTCTTTGTTGTGACCCGGATTAGGTTGCTTTATTCGCAAGCAATTGGACTAGGTTCACTCATACCGGGATTAGGTAGGTGTGTGATTACTTCCGGAATAGGTTGTAATCTTTACCATTTAGGGGATTCGAGGTTCGAGTGTGGCTTACCTTACTAGCCCGTGGTTTTCACGTGAGGGTTTCCATGTAAACATCAAGTGTTATTTAATTTCCCGCATTTTATACTTATTTTGCTTTATCTATTTAGGGGTAATTTCGTATTTGGACTAACCAACAATTGGGTAAAAAAGCTTAAAATCTATTCACCCCCCCTCTAGATAGTTTTATCTACATCGTGCTATAATTTGTTTCATTGGTATCAGAGCTGGTTCCTAGACATACTAGGTGATCTTGCTTATTTTGGTGTGTTTTTGCATTTTGTGTGATTTTTGATCATTCATACATTTGCATTCATTTCAATCATTCATTCATAAACACTATGAGTGGAAACGGTGGAAATGGTGGAGGCAATGAAGGTGCCTCAAGCACAAGCCTCCACTTCTTACCGGATTGACTATTCCAATGGAAGGGGAAGATGGAATCCTACATATGCCAAATTCATGACCGTGCATGGATGGCGGTGGAAGACGATATGATCTACCCAAGATGACTCCCGATGGTGGAGGAGAAGAAGTATTGAAGCCTAAGGCGCAATGGAACGCGCAAGAGTTTGAGGCTTCAAAGTGGAATGGAAGGCGATGCATGCCATCTTTGTGCTATGGATGAAAATCAATATAAATTGATTCAAAATACTAGGATAGCTAAGGAGGGCTTGGGACATCCTAGAGATTGCACATGAGGGAACCGAAGTGGTGAAGACTCTAAGCTTCAAGTCCTCCAAACTCAATTCGGCGATGCTAAAGATGAGGAGAATGAGTGCTTCAACGACTTCGAGATCAAGTTGATGGATATAGTCAACCAAAGCCATCAACTTGGTGATCCATATTCGGATAGGAGAATCAAGCAAAAGATTATGAGATCTCTACCCGTAGGTTTGAATCGAAGGTGATGGCTTTAGAAGAAAATATGGATATAAGGATATGAAGCCGAGTGAGGTGATTGGAAGACTCTAGCTTATGAGTCTAGGAAGGCCTATCTCCACCCACTAAAACAAAAAGGAATTGCTTTAAAAACCTCCAAGGAAAATGAGGCAAGAGAGTTGACTCGGATAAAGACATTGCCTTGTTTGTAAAAAGTTCACAAGGTTATGAGTTTAGAAGAAAGGGCTTTGGATCAAAGGTCAGATTTGAAGAAAAAAGCTCTTTCAAGAAGTTTGAACCTAGGCAAGAAGGACCGAAAGGAAGGGGTCCGTTGTTTCGAGTGTGGTGGCATAGGTCACTTTGCCCCTGAATGTGCAA